>JACJUM010002819.1:811748-923716 GCA_020976665.1 Heortia vitessoides
ACCTCACCTAATTCTTCATTTATCCATTACTAACCTTTAAAAGGTACTAATATTCTTGTTTCAACTAGTGATAATATCGTATTTTACGTTTCAAACTCCGTGTTGGTGAAACATTTGATACCAAACACAAAACTGTGTACAGGACCAAAGGGCTACCGTCTACCAATTACGTCGTTATCTTAGGCTCTAACTGAATAAAACTCCTCGCCGTTTCATCATTTTCGCGCCGGCAACTTTTAGTTAGTTTTTGCGAAAACTTCTGATTTATGACCGTCGGGCCATCTCACCGCTCGCTCTAATAAAGGAATTTACCAAAAAAAGGTCACGGAATTATTTTTTTTTCTCGGGGACTTGATGAAAAAGTCGGGAGGGTGAGTCGAGTATGATATAGTGGCACGGAGGTGGAAACTAACGTTTGTAATTTTCTCAGGTGGTATTTTTTTCATAACTTATTGTAGATGATGCCAATGACTTGTTTGACAGGTTTGGTTTAAAAACAATTAATCGTATTTACAATTCAGAAAATTTTTACTTTGTTACTAATAATACTAATAATATAAATAATTTCTACCCCTAATTTCACTTAGGATTTTATATCTATTTATTTAATAGACACAAAACAGAGAAATTGAAACAGAGTTTAACACAAAGAATAAGGTGTTGTTGTAATTATACATTATCAAAAGTTATTAAATAGTATTTAAAATTATATTAATTGCGTTAGGTTACAAAGAAAATAAATAATAACAAGTGAAGGTTAAAAAGGTTAAGATATCTCTCATAATGTTACTTACACAAAGAGGATTACAGTCTGCAGTACTTAGTTATATAAGTAACAAATTCACAATAACAAATGCATTTATGTAATAATATTACATAAATTGCAGAAGGATCCTGTTAAATTTATTAACATAAAATCATTACAAGGGTCTATTAGTTATTAGCACATTTGGACAAAATATGGTACAGAAAGAGATTTTATTCATATTATATAAATTTATCCCTTATATAGCCAATCACTTTGGTACCGCAGAATATTTTATTTAAATTTTTTAAATAAATTTGACATGATTTTTTTACAGCATCAGGGACGTATCTCTCTGGAGTCACGTGCGAAGCTTGTATCAATATAAAAATCATAAATAGATTTTACTTCATCAAATTTATTATTATCAAATTCATCAATATATATATCAAATTCATCAAAGTATTTTTTTGCCGAGTTGTGCCAGTATAGTATCCAGTGTATTGAAGGCCACTGAGATACCAGAATCGACAGACCATTGGTCCTATTATCGAGCAGCTCAATACAATCAAACAGGGATTCGTAATAACGCCTTTGTCTGCTTAGTAGTAATTATAGGCAAAAGCACCAGGCTCCCAGACCCAAGAGGACTAAGTGGATGGGATGATTATAATAATTTCATATTTATTATTTATATTTTACTCGTGAAAATACTGGGTAACATAATATCTTCAAGTCACAAAGTTGGCTACGTATTAGTGATATTTTTGTGATAATACAAGCGTGTATCGCCTACGATCACCACCTAGTCCAATAAAAAAATAAAAAAGTTCCATCAGAGTGAAGTGAAAGTACCAGCTGATCGACGATATACAATAATATTCGCCACATATTCGTATTTCGTCAGTACCAGGAGTCCATAACTAAGCCGGGGGTCGGCCAAACCCCCATAACTCGCTGGGGCCACCGCACATTGAATATTTAACCTGACACACTCACCCAATCCTACTTTGATCAAAACTTGCAGGGTCAGCCTCTTTCAGGGCGTGGATTGAATTTGATTTTATTTTTGGAGGCCGTTTCCGAATGTTCACAAGACTAGTAGACTGAGTTAAAGTTAATGTTTTCAGCGGGATCAACCATTTGCTGGTGAGTCGTATATTGATAGTCGGAAATGTTCATGGTTTGGTCATTACTGTCCAAACAGTGGTAATGTTTAGGCTTGCAGAAATTTTATTCAGTTTAGATCTAATTTTCATCACTATTCAGTAAATCTCTTCTGCTTTTAATTTTGAGCTAAAAAGCTGTACATTAATTGAGCCATGAGGTACCGGCAGAGTAGAAAAGTACCTTAATCTGTATCAGGTTTATCTGTGGATACGACAGATCGCGGTATATCCTTCCTCAACAGCTTAGCTCAAATGCATAGGGTGGGGATAGGCAGCAGCATCTCCGTCCCCTGCGGTTGCCAACACGCTTGGCCAGCGAGGCATTTATGGGCTAAATTCCCCCTTTTAGGGGAGGCCTAGGTCCAGCGGTCAACTTCTAATGGTTGGTATGATGATGATGAAGACAATAATATCATGCTAAGGCTGAATCCTTATCGACCTATTCTTATATATATACATATATATATATAACTGTTCTTTTTTTATATATCTGTTCTTTTCTTTTCTTTAACGTGAAAATAGCAGTTTATCTTATGCCCCGGTAATAATTAGTATCTAGAGGTAACTTGTTTTGGCTATCCTTTATACATTTCCGGTTGTCTACACAGCCCTTATAAGAATTTTAAAAAAGTTCGGCACAATCCACGCCACCTTATAGGTGGTCCTCGTACGCAGTACTTGTTTGTTGTGTGTTAAGCCCGGTATACACGACAATGATATTTTGTATCATTGTGACTGCACATTTACAATTTGTGCAGTTAATCTAATGTCCTTGTAGCATACGTCAACGGAGTCAGTACCCAGCAAAAACTCAGATGAGATTACACCTCCTGATTTATTATTATTCTTATCATATTGTGACACACCGGCTTATGCCGGCTGCATGCATTGTGAACAAGCTGAGCTGTTTCCGATTTCCATTCAGACACTACAAAAAAAAATGTGCCGAAGCGATCTACAATGACTTATCATCTAATTTATTTTAATAATTTGGCCTTTAGGTTTCCAGCACCAACACAATCCAGAAAAATTTGAGATAATTTTCGTAAACACGATCGATGAAACTGCACAAACCGTTTGCGCAGTCAAATCGGTCATTGCCGTGTATATTATTATATAATCAAGAACTTTAGGTCATCATATCGTCCTTTGTTGGACATAGACTTCATAAAATTTACACTAGAGCTTGCGGTTTTGTGCCACCTGGAACCAATGACTCCCCGACCAGGTCATCCCTCCAACTGACGGGAGGTAGTCCCACGCAGTGTGTGATGCCTTGCACATATCCACTACAACTAAATAAAGTAGCTTAATTTCATTCTAAGATATCAACTGGAGTTCCGTTCTTCTCGAAGTAACTAAATAAATATCGTTTACAGTTTAAAGTTCAATACTGTTCATCACAAACTAGCTTCGTAAATGTTTCAATGCACTTTGCCCGTGATGCGATTCGTCAGAGTTGCGAGCATTTACTGACAATGAAGATTTGTTGGTGTTATGGATGTGGCAATTCTTGTAATATTTTTTACATTTTCAATTATAACATGAGAAATGAGCAATAGATATAATGTTTTTAGTATAGAGGTTTTAAATTAATTATCTACAGTATAGTTATAATCAACATTAAAGCCATATACAACAAGTCGACATCAACTTTGTTATTCTCATTCATTGTATTTGTGCAACGGTAAATTTACACATCTCATATATTGACCTGACGTCGTGGTGAGTCACTTAAAGCACTTGTGTGCGTCAGAAAACAGAGGACTTACAAATATAATACATATTTTTAACACCCAGAGAGAAAAAACACAAATCTCACCATATACATATTTGTACTGGGCGGGGATCGAGCCCACGACATGTGAGATAGGATTTCCCGCCATGGAAAGACTGAATGAAAGAAAGAAGTAACATACTCACTTTCGTAATCATAATATTAGTAAGATTTTTTTCATCGTCATCATATCAGCCATCGGAAGTCCACTGCTGGACATAAGCTCCTATCTCCAAGAAAGAGGAAATGCCCATAATTTCCACGCTGGGCAAGCGTGTTGGCAACCACTGAGCGCAGCTTTCACGACTGGGATGCTACTACTCATTCTCGCCCTGTGCATTTGAGTTGCACAGTTTAGGATAAATATATTTATTTTTATTTATCGTTTCAACTTTTGTATTTATTAATAATAATAATAATAATAATATACTCTTTATTGTACACCAATAAAAACAACACAAGAACATCACATAAACATGGAATAGTAGGTACAAGTGGCCTTATCGCTAAATGCAATTTCTTTACTTAGGTGCAAGTTTGAAATTTGGTACATTTATAATAATTAATGTTTAAAATTAATGTTTACAATAATTAATGTTTGTATGGATAATGTTTCCGTATCCTTGTTTTGTTTATAATCAATTTATTAATTATTATTTGAAATTGAAAAACTTTATCAGGCACTTGGCTTGAAGCTGTTTTGGATTTTCTGTGTTTAACAAGTGTTTTGTCAAATAAATAAATAACCTGCCAAGCGTAAAACTAGAAGCATTACGAAGTACCTCTATCCGAATACACCATCAAGATTTCCATACCGAATTGCCACTGGTGTTAAGTCTCGATCGTCTATTGTTTAATGGTCGCTCCCCCACTTTCCTGGCTCGACGTCCGCGTGCCTCGTTACCATGTTTACATAATCCCTCAGCTGCGCTCTCTCCGTTACTTCTTAATTTGTAACTGGCTCTTGATTGAGTCAAACGCGAGCGTTATTGTTTGGTTATTCGTTCTACGTGACTTTTAGTTCCTAATTCTTGTTTTCTAATTTAAACGCTCGTGTTGATGATATTTTTATATGTAGTAGTTTTATATTGTAATCACAAAAATGTCTAAAGCTTAGTAGTTATTTATTTATTGATTTAACCTAATCGCACAATATATTACAAAATGTACAAATGTAAAAATGTATAAGTCAACCATTATACGAAAAAGAATATATATATATATATATATATATATATAAATAGTGGTGCAGACAATATATAAACTTAGTAAATATAAATACAAAGTAGATAAACTTTACATACATATTTGTATAATGAACGCAATAAATACATATGATATAAAAAAAATACATGAAATAACGTGGATCAGAAACAGGGTATATATTATACTAGTTGTTGGCGGCGTGGTAGCGGCAGAATAATATCTATCTCATACCTCTCTACCTTTTTCCATTTAGGAGAGCAAAAACCCAGGGCGCTGCTAGTTTTCACATATCTGAATTTTGTAACAAATATAAATTACAAAAACGTAGATTGCAGCGAGACAATAAAGACAGTAAGTATATTTACTATCAGATTGACAACTGGCAAGTTTTATAGCAAAAATGTAAGTAAAACTCATAACAGAACTCATAACATTATTCAAGCCTCGCATTCTATTTGCATTTCACAAGCCACGCTCAATATTTATTTGCAAAGTTAGCAATACACTGAACTAGCGAACAGATAGTCCCGGGCCAACACGTTAATGAGTCAGACTGGCCGATTTATGATTAAAACAACAAATTTGCCAACTCGAACTGGCGCGGGCAACTTGCATTATACTCCCGGTGAAGTTGCATTTCCTGTGAATGTGGTACCTCGCCCGCGTTCCGTGCGCTTTGATGCGGTATCACGCAACGCGATATATCTTATAATTGCGAATGCCGGGAAACTTTTTTCATACATTTATTTTTGATTTATTCTTTTTTTGACGGGCCCGATGGCACCGATGGCAGAGATCTTATGCGCCAAGGGTCGTGGATTCGATCCCCACCGAGGACAAAATTTATAATGATAGTTGTATTTGTCTCCTTGTATTCTGTGTCTGGGTGTTAAGAATATGTATTTAAGCGACTTACTATAGAGACAACTTAACGCGGGTGAATTCACGGGGCGCTGCAAGCCGCCATATAAATGTAAATGTAAATGTCTTAGGTGTATATCAAACCAAGGACCCTTGGCAGAAAAGAAAGGATCACTACTATCTGCGACATCGATGTATATAAATACAGATATTAATATATATATATATATTTACAAAACATATTTTCATTGTTGACCTGATTCCAAAATAAGTTACTGAAAGCACTTGTGTTACGGACACCAGATAACAAAGGAATCATACATATTATTCGTCAATACATATTTACACCGAGACACAGAATAAATACGAATTTTGATATATATAAATATTTGTCCCGGGTGGAGAGCGAACCCACAACCCTCGACGCATAAGATAGGCTCGCTACCATCTGCGCCAACGGGTCTGTCAGTTAAAAGTAAATATGTTATTTTTTACTATTTTTGATAGAAAATGCATAGTAGATGAATCGTTCCTAACAAACAGAATACACCCCTATTTATAATTAATACCATTTTAGCAACTACAAGAGCCAAGTTGCACTTTCCCGGTAACCAAAAGTTGCAACTCATAATGTCACGCCACCGAATTTATTTGGTCGACTGCTCTCAAAATACATGAGCAGAACTAACTGTGAAACGCAGTAACCCCTACACTGGATTTATGGCAAAGTGAAAAAAGGGAAAAACACACTTTCGGTACGAACTTATGAGGATTTACGTTGTACGTTTTAGTTCTCGTATGACGTTCGAACGTTAACGACTTGTCGAGTGCTTAAGTGTAATACTATTTGAGTCGCAGCTTGCAATAATGTGAAATATGAAACAATACGGTTGTTCATTAGTTTTAAATTGTATTTAGTATTAGTGATATTAAATTCGTGTGACATTTGAGATTTTATTTATGTCAATATGAGTCTAAAAAAATTGGAGGAATGAAAAAAAAACCATCATTAAAGCAGCTATGAAATAATTACAAACTAGTGTTATGCTGTTTTATAATACGCCTATAACTCGATCTGTTTCCAGTGGTGGCAAAAAATGATTAAAAAAGTAATATACAAGTATACAATGAAAAATAACATTAAATTTTATAGGTTGCCAATTTTTATCAGATATTTTCCATCAAATAATTTGTATCTAGACACAAATAAAAATATAAATTTGTACAGATTTTATCAATTCATATCATGTGTTAAAGAACGCTACCTGATAGTAAATGCAAATAATTTATTATCGTTTTTTTTTCGAAACTATGATCTTTTCATATGTTTATAAGCTTTGTACCAACTGAGTGCTTGAAACTGAATTAATATGCAGGCTTTAATACGCTACCCATGCTAAGTTGGGCAACTAAATAATTTAATTATGACAAGAGTTTTCATAAAAACTATATGTTTATATTTAAATTAGACAATAATATGGTCAATCATCTTATCGACCATTAGAATTACACTGAGAAAAAAGGACTCTTCAAGAAAGGAGGACTTTTGATTATAATTACCGCGCTGTGCAAGCGTGTTAGCAATCGCAGAGCGCAGCTTTCGCTATGGGAATTTGAGCTACACTAATTTGGATGGATATACCATCTGTCGGGTCTTGTACCGTAGTCACCTTTTTACGACACCTAGTACAGAAGGAGGTACTATTCTACTCTGCCATTATCTCACGACTATGCTGGTACCTCACAGCTTTTTTTTTTAGTTAACAGCAGTTTTAATTAAAATTGACAAATTTTATAATAAATTTGTTTTCTAACCATGTTCGCTGCATATAATTCTAATAATTATAAGCAGAAAACTAAAGACCTTTAAGTAGTAGAATCCTGTACTAAGAGTGAAAGTGGCGGATGAGGTACTGGAAACAACAGATGGTGGTATATCTATCTAAAACTCCATATCTCAAATATACAGTGCGAGGATGGTGAGCAGCATTCTCATCGCGGAACTACGCATACAGATTGTGACCATGATTGCTCAACCTTGCTTGGGCAAAGTTACCCCTGTTTTTGGGCACCTATATCCAGCCTTTATCGGCTGATATGATGGTGATGAAGAGGATCCAGAAAATACTAAAGCATTTTCGAAACCAATAATAATATTCATATCCAAATCCCTCTAGCAACAATATCCCATAACAGTAAACAGCTTCTGATTTGCGATTTGCTTGAAATTAACTCGGAATTAGAGGCTTTGTGGGATGCAATAAACCCTGATGAGCCACGGCACGACTTTAATTAACACCTGCTATGGAGCAATATAGTCTAATGAATTATCCCGTTATTGCCTATCGGTTGCCGAGTAAATATTCTGCCGAGTAATTGGTTTTTGATAAAGGCATAACGCAATTACTCGGTAAAGTTACGGTGACTTTAAATGTATTACTCACGCTCACGTTATAATATTTAACAAGAACTTCATTTATTTAAATATTTCCTTTTACTTACACGTTAATTATTTAAAAAAAACATAAAACGATTTTTGAACGCAGTGTTCGAGTTTATTTTGTTTTACGTTACATATTTGTTAAGAAAATCCTTAATTAATTATTCATAGATGTTTTTTTTTTATTTAGTTGAAGGTGTGAAAGTGCCTATAATATGCCTATTTTAATAAAGATACATTTAACTTTGACTTTGAAATTCTAATACTAGTATTTTCTTGTAATAGTTATTTCTTTACTTCTCAGCGCAAAAAGAATATAAGGAAAGTTGTCGGATCTATTAAGTTTTCGGTACTCCCTTGGCAGTACGGTTCTAGTCCCGCCTGTCACTTAAGATGAATTGTTTCTTTTTTCTAGTAAACATTTTAAAATTTCAGGTCATTTCATGTATAAGGGATATATATATACATTACTTTGGTTCATTATTAATAGGGTACATCACTCACCTCCGTTTGGTGGACTATATTTTAGTAATGACAGCATCGATGCTCGAAGACCTCAATCAAGTTTGTCAACAGGTGGGTCTTAAAATAAACATGGTAAAGATGTGTGTATATCCCTCGTTGTACTTTAATGAACTAGTACTGAACAGGTACTAGTTGTGAGCATTTGTTTAGCACTTGTTTCTGAAAGTTGTTGATTTCAGCATTAACAAAATAGTAGACAAATAGTCCAGATAGGGCAAGCTTATTGCATTTCCGTTTTTGCTATTCCTTTTTGGTGCAAGTACTAAGGTTATAAGGTAAACATAAGTAGTAAGTTGCTTATCAAGATACTTTTTAAAAACCTTTTCAATCCATACACGTTACAAAGGTTAGTGATATCCCCGTCATATAATGTTACTGGAATTTTTGCAGAAATTGTGTTTCACAGTGGACGTTAACGCTTGATATTTTTGATAGCAAATATATTTTTTTAAGTTAAAACTGTGACTCTTATATAATTAAACCTCAATTCCATCCTCAAGATCATAACTGTTCGCCATAAAGTCCTCTTTTTGTTATAAAGTCAGCAAACAAGCATACGGTCCGCTTGGTGATAAACGTGACCGCAACCTATAGACGCTGTTGTCTACACTAAATATTACTAGCGTGTCACCAATCTTGTGAACTGAAGATACAAAGTCACATATACCTAGAGTATCGGCAGATAAGAATAGTACCTATCCCAGTTCCAGGTGTTGTAAGAGACGATTGAGGTAGGGAGAGGTACAATTATAATCTGCCGATACTCTAGGTATACGTGACATTGCATCTTCAGTTCACAAGATTGGTGACACGCTTGTGATATATTTGTGAATAATCTAGTATCTAGTAATCTAGTACCTATATAGGCTATGGTCACGTTTATAATCAAGAGAATTATGCTTGTTTGCTAACTTCATAAAATAATGCCACCACTTTCGCAATTATTTTTTTCGTAGGTAAGCCTTTGTCCAGCCTTGTGGACGTTGAATAGAAAATGCATTATTAAAATTTAGACATCACATTGTTATAAAAATAAAGTAAAGGTCACCTATGATGTGATGGGCGCTACTGCAAACTTTTGGATCACAGTATCCCAAGCAGATTATATTCTTAACGAACCATTAATTTCGTTTATGTAAAAAATAAAAATACTGTGTTTTAATTAGTACGTACTGTTTTAGTAATTTGCTCGTCTTAATTTATTACATAATGTACAGTTTATTTGCTATTAACGCCGACTTACTTAAAGTATTTTTTGGGCCTAAAATAAAACTTAACTACAGTTGCGACCACTAAGGCTCTGTCCTCACTAAGGTAGCTGTGAGCAAGCTTACTGTCTGCTGACTGACTCAGTACAAATTCAACGAGCAAACAGTCAACCGCATAAACATTAGCAATGAGGAGCAGCTATGAAATTTTACTAAGAAAGTTGTCGCTTGCCATTTCTACTTGAGTTTGTGCTTTAACAAATTTTGTAGGCATGGTGAGATCACTCTCACCTATTTTTACAGTAAAACAGTTGTCCGTTTTGCTGTCTTTTAGTTAGGAAAGCAGATTACCTTCAGAGTTAAGAAGAGTAATATCTTTGTCTTAAAAAGGTTACCTCAAGTTAACTGAAATGACAAATTTTTTTTTTTTTTTAAATGCGAAGCTGGGTAAGCGTGTATGCGATTGCAGTGCGCAAATTTCATAACGGGTATGCTGCTGCCCATCTCCACACTGTGCATTTGAGTTGCACTATTTTGGATGGATATGATGATAGGATAAGGATGTACTATTCTACTCTGCCGGTATCTCACGGCTAAACCACGTCAGTTCAGTTTATTATGAGTTATTAACACAAATATAAAAAATGGTGACAATATTACACGTGCGTCTAAAGCAAAAATGACGCTTGCTATGTGGACTGTGCGCTTATTTGCTTTACATACGTTGACCTGATTCCGAGATATGCTAAAGTGATATAGAGCTGAAAAATATGTTACGGATATCAGACAACAAAGGAATAACATTTTTATACCTAAATACATATAAACTTTGTGACACAGGACATACACAAACATTCGTCACATTTTTTGTTCAAAGTATCGGACCTACGACCATTGGCTCACAAGAGTAATACTTTACCGAGGCTCTTAAAAATACCGGAAATAAATTCCAACATGTTTAATACTCGTTCATCATTATATCATTCGCGAGGCGTTAATGACATACAACTGTAAGCAGATTGAATTAAGCGAAATTCTGCGGCCTTTAGTCAAATTGCTTGACTACCTTGGGGTGGACGTCTTGCCCTACGCTATACTATATTCCACAAAGTCTCTATCTTCCTTGCGGAAGTAGTTCAAATATAAGCGCTCTTTGCATTGCTTCCTCTCTTATATCTATTTCTACCGCCAAATAGCAGTGTTCGCATTGCTGTAATCTAGTTTAAAGGGTGAGAAAGATAATGAAATTACGCGCTATATTACAGGAGCGTCTATAGGCTGCGGTGACGCTTACTATCGCAGCGACTTATAAACTTAGCAGTATAAAAAATAGGCCTTCCTATGAAAAAAGGTTGTCTTATGAAATTTTCGGATATTTAATATATCTTAAATCTATATTAAAAATAGATGAACCGAGACTATTGGGTACATAGCCTAATAAAGTCACATTCATTTACGCACAAAATCGTCTATAAACCACACAAATTGCCGCTATAAATCCACTTGTATAGTTAAAAAAGACATTGTTTACCCTAACATAAAAGCGTGGTGTAATGAAAAGTAAAATTTTAAACAGACGCTTCACCGCGGATAAATTTCGAGGGCACAATAAAAACTTTTCGGTCCTCTCACCTCCTTTCGGCCGAACTTTCGAAATTATTTTGTAGTCACAAAGTTGGCAAGTATCTTGTGCAATTAAAATTCAATGCCTTGTAACGCAGGTTTAATTAATGAAAGCAATCAGCAATGTTTGTTTTTGGATTTATTTCAGGGTTTCACTTCAGATTCTATTGTATAAGAAATGCTTCAATAGGTTGTAATAAAAAAAACTGATTGCTCTTAATAATTCTAAAAACGTAATCATTTATTTTAAAAGTGTAAGTCTGTAGTGTATTGTACAAAATCTTTTTAAATTGTCCAATTATTTCATATAGATTTTATATACACAAACAAATTTATCTTGAAACGCTTTCTCCGTACTTTATTTACTGATGCTGCTTCTCCCTAACTTTATGACCCTATTTCTAATGTAAGTTATTTTATATATTTTTTTTATATCATATGTATTTCTTGCGTTTATTTATACAAACGTGAATGAAACGTTTGTCTTTTTTGTGTATATATTGTCTGCCTAACTGTCAGGTTGACTGGGAGATAATACCAACTGGCATTAAGTCCGCTATTTGTAAATTTTGTAATATTTTGTTTAAGTTCAATAACTAAATAATTAATACATAAGTAAAAAAATTATCATCATCAAGTAGCAGCCACAAAACGACCACTGTTAGACACTGGCTCTTCAAGAAATAGGGAATTGCCGCGCTGGGCAAGCGTGTTGGCAATCGCAGAGCGCAGCTTTCTCGACGGGGATACTGCTGCCCATCCCCACCCTGTGCATCTATGCTGCACTTTTATGGATAATATACGATTGTACGGTACGGTCGCACAATACGGTTGGTTGTGGTACCTTAGTCGCCTCATAGGGCACCTAGTACAGGCGGAGGTACTATTCTGCTCTCCCAGTACCTCACGGCTAATTCCATTTACTAGGTTTTAGCATTTGGAATCAAGTGTTACTTTTTTAATATTCAATTTCTTTCATTTATATTTTTTAATTGGTCATGCTCATACAACTAGAAGTATACAACTTATTTAAAAAAAATGATTTATTCTTCTAGGTAGTACGAATACAATCAATTTACTTTATTTTCATCAGATAATTAAATATTAATGCATGTTTAATTCATACTAAAATATTACATTTATTGAACACATTAAAATAATTAAGAAAGTAGTAAATATAATATATATGTATTATTTTATAAATTTAAAGCTATTTCACGTGCCTTGTTTTGATGTGCCCATACATAAAGCGGCTAGCTTAAAGCCAAGCACAATAACTATTTTCCCTCTCCAGCATTAAGTCAGGAAACGAAATAGGAAAAGCTCTGTGTCTGACCTGCGCATTTTCAGGAGCTTTTTCAGAACTCGCCGGATGGCGGCCGAGATAACTTTTGCCCTGTTAAATAAAGACGACAGTTTTATTGAAAGTAGGGCCGTTTTCCTTCTGTAATTTTCTTGGGACACCCTTAACTTGTGGTTCAAGTATACAACTTGGAACAAGTATTGACGCACCAACAAAAAATTGTTTACTTATTATTTTTTATAATAATGCCATTATCATCATCATATCAGCTGTTTGACGTCAACTGTTAAATATACGTCTCCCCCAGGAAAGACATATCACCTTCAATTGCTAGGCTAAAGGTAAGCGTATTAAACACTTCATATTGTCATAAATTATGATACCATATGCAAGCAAGACCAAGAAAAGTTACAATGTACTGAGCTTTTTTAACTTTGTTCTTCCTTCTCCTTTATTAAAATATAAATTAGTCTCAATTGGTGTTAATCCGGCGGTTTAATATTTTTTATGATATAACTTCTTATATAAGGGCATATATCACTCCTTATTTATTACATATATGTTATATTATATACATGTCAAATACTGCGTTCTGCAATTGCCAAGAAGCTTGCCCGGCGCAGAAATTATAAAAAAAAAAACTTTTTTGGGGCGGCCTGTGTTTAGCAGTGGATTTATAATGGCTGAAAGGACAAATTTTACAGATTTTCATCTTAATATTAAAAGTGTTTCATCTTAATATTAAATACTATATACGAATGTGACATTGTTTATGATGTTTGATACTGTAACAGAATATTCTGGTTTATTTGAAACACACTATGCGAACAAGAAGTGCCAGAAATTTGTCACAATAATAAACTATGATCTGGATAAGCACATAGTTCTGGCACATTCTAGGAAAATGCACAAATCCTGTGGGACAGATTTGAAGTTGTTTTATAGTGACTAACCCGCTTTTGCACACTGATAGGTGCCAGAATATTTCATGTCACAGAAATGAACGGTCACTATGGGATAGTATAATCATAGACTATAGTATAATACAACACAACGGCATAATAATAATAATATACGTGTAAACATTTCCGAACAATCGAACTCGGAAGCTATTACTAGAAATGTAACGATAATTAGCCTAAACATCAAAGAACATCGCACCACATTTAAGAAATTTTATTAAAGAATATATACCAAGGGGTACCATTCAGTGGTGTACCGGTATTGTAGAATAGTACCTCCTATTGTTCTAGGTAAGACTGAGGTACCAAAACCGATAGACGGCGACCAAAAACAGCGTTGTTCAAACAAGACAGGAATGGTCAGGAAAATTAACATTACAAAGCTACGCTCTGCAATTGCAACCATGCTTGCCCAGCGCGGCATTTATGGGTTGTTTCCCTTTTTTTTGGTGGCCTATGTCCAGCAGTGGACGTTCTACGGCTGCTATGAAGATGATGATGATGATGATATGTATATATTTGATAATAACCTAGTTATTAGAAGATATCGTTTAGGTATTAGTGTCTCAATTATTCTGAATGATCTATAGACCATACCCGTCTTCAAAAGATTTCCAATGCAACTAGATATATCTGGCCTGCACTTATGACCCTGCAGTCTAAAACTCTCCCCTCACCTAATTGTTGTGCGTACTACGCCGGTGCGTTTTCTCCATTCCAGAACTTGGCGGTTCTATTAAACATCTGTTCTACATGATTATGTGTCCTGCCCATCGTTTTTTGAACTAGTTATTCCGCTAGGCTAATTGTTAATTTAGCTTTATGAATATTTCATCGTAATTGCTATGATAGCAGCAGTAAAACGTCCAACGCTGGACAATAGCCTATTCATGAAAGAGAATTTAGTCTAAAACCAACGCGCAGGTAATCCGTAGTGGCATTCGTAGCTTTGCTACGGGAATGCTACTACGGCTCACCAGCGCGTGCAATGCTCATCCCCGGCGTGTCATATTTTAGGTACGCCTTCGGGTGTCAGTTCCGGTCCTTCAGTCTCCTTACAAATAGGTGTTATAAGGTGACTGAGGTTACTTTTCAACACTGCAAGGAGTATTTGTGTAGTGAAATTCAATTGTTTTTTATATTACCAATTCGCTCTTGCTTGTAACCCGGACGGATGCGTAAAGGAGATAGAGACATTTTTCGCTTTGCCACAAAGTTAAAAACTCGTTATTCGCGGACGTAAAAGTTAAGGGGCATTGTGTCTGCCTCGGAATTTATCGCGCCGTTTCTGTGACGGGGTGGACAACAACGCTTTAATTGTTAGATATTATCGTTACGATTTCGCATGATATTAATATTAGTGTTAGCCTTGTTAATTTTGTCTTGTGCCTCCTTTTTTTCCTATATCACGCAATATACGAAGTAGGGTAGTGACTTGCATTTTGGTTTTATTAGATTACTGCCCTAAACAACGGCCATCCTCAATTTATATCTCAAAAATATAATATACTTTATTTGTGCCTTTGCCGTGAGGTACCAGCAGAAAAGAATAGTACTTCTCTCTGTACCAGGTATCGTAAGAGTTAACTAGAGTACCGGAACCGACAGATGGCGGTATATCCATCCAAGACAGTTTACCTCAAATGCATTGGGTAAAGATGGATCCAACAGTGGACTACCAATGGCTGGAATGATAATGATTACAATCCTTCTTATCGATATAAAACGATAATACTTTCAAAGCAGGAAGTATATTGTACTTCCTGTTTTGAAAATATTATTGTTATAATGTATAAAATAGTATTGTTGTAATGTAATAAATAAAAATAAATTTACCCAACATCTCATGTATTCACTTAATGTCACTGTAATAAAAGAGGTCAGGCAATAGAACAAATAGGAATATAATACTCAAGTACATATTTTAAAACCTAGATTCTAAACTACTACAAATATCATTATATTATTTTTTTCCTGGGTGAAGATCGAACCTATAGCCCGTGTCGCTTATAATAGACACTTCCGAATGCGCCACATTCTTGACTGATGACAATACATAATGTTTGCTTTAACTGTAGGCAACCATTTTGTGCATGATGAATTTATTGTTTCTGGAGTCTAATAAAACTATTGACGCTGTTTATGACGCTGATTGCGAGTAATAAACCCTTTTTATTTGAAAAATATTTTTAGGCGGTCCGTAAACTTAAAAGTAGCCAGTTCTTTATTTATAACAACCCATGGGTATCTCGAGATAAAGCGATTTGTTTCTCTCGGAATTATAATATATTTATACCAAATTTTAAGTGCTCTGTGTATACATCTTACGTAAATATTTTTAATATTCCCTCAGGAATTAGATTATCAGAATCAATAAGGATATCTTGCAGTAAATTTAGTATAAAATTATTTTTGTATTTTAATGGTCAGAGACGCCTGTAGATTATTTTAATCTATGATTTTATGGAGAATTATAAATTCTACGAATATGTTTAAGCAGATTGATGAATTTGGATATTTGGAAAGTTTATGAAGCTGTAATAAGAAGTGTGAGAGTAGGCAATAATAAATAGTGCTACGAATTATTTTCTCATCAGTACTGTAAATAATGAATTAGAGTACTGTAAATAATAAGTTAAAGGAAATTAATTTAAACCTAACTCCGTGGTAAGTCGCTTAAAATACTTGTGTAACTGATATCAGACATCAGATAAATCACAAACAAACATAAATTTCATAATATAAATATTTGTACTAAGTAAGGATCGAAACTAAAACCTTTGGAGCACAATATGATCTATGGTACCTAGTTGTTATTGGTTTTAGCAGAAGAATCATTAAATTAGGACCAAACTTTCATGATTATTCTAAATGAGATCACTGTGTAGAACAGAAAAAAAGTGATGTGTTAGTGAAAGATAAAAAGTATTTATTGACATTAATATTAACACTAGAAGTATATTTCATACAAAGGTCGTCTGCATTGGTACCTCTCTCTTACTTCTACCGCCAAATTGCAGTGTTCGCAACGCTGGGTTCCAGTTTGAAGAGCAGTGAAATTATTGGTTAAATGTGAAATTGTATCTATAGTTAACACTGACGACTATATACAGCCTTTGGTTACGTTTATCATCAAGCGGACCTTATGCTTGTTTTAATCACTTCAGAATATAAAAAGTTATAAGGTTAAAAACGCGCCAGTGATATCTATGAAATAATAATACAATCGTCTTTAGGTTGCAGTGACGCTTTTAGAATTCTTGTTTGTCGACTAAGTTTAGTAAAAAAAGTACTGCGACTATCCTACAGTGTTGAATACATTCATATGAAAGCAATAAGCAAAACATTTCCGGAATTAAGCAAATAGAAAGTTCTTACTTATTATACAGAATAAAAATAGTTTATACTTCTAAAGTATTAAAAAATAAAGGTTACAGACTATTTGGTACAGCAGTTATCATAAAATTGCGCAAATTCTTTATAATCCAGCGCTAAAATATCACGTGAATGTTTCTTTGACGTGAAACATTCTTTAGTCCAATTAAAATAAAAATGTAGCAACACTTTTTCCTTACACTTATTCCAAAATCAAACTGGTACAGAATTATTATAGAGAAAGTGTACAGAAAAAATGCTCTCATGGAGACGCACTTTATTCGCAGAAATAAAACAGCGTGAAACATATGCGAAGAACTGGTATCCACATACATAAATATGTAATACGCTACCAAGAGCCTTATTCTGACCAGCATCGAGCAAAATTAACTCACATCTAAACGTCTCCTTACAGTAAACATACCCGATGATCAAATTATCATGAATAGAAGTAAATATATATTAATATACACTTAGCTTAACTACGAATTAGCATAATTAAATAACTATTGAGAAAAAAATACATAGGCCTTTTATAAATTCACACAACATCTCATGCATTGATGTGACTACGAGATAAGTCGCTTATAGCACTTGTGTTACAGACATCAATCAATCAAATATTTAAGACCCAGGCACAGAATCATGTCAGTCAGCATGGTTACCTTATTGTCAACTATTTCTAAAGCAACAGCAGTACTCAGATTTGGAGATACTGATATCCTTTTTAGCTGTTAGGTACCGGCAGAATATAATAGTATCTCCCTCTGTACCAGGTGTTGTAAGACGTGACTAAGGTACTAGAACCGACAGATGGCGTTATATCCATCCAGAACAGTGCAGCTCAAAAGCACAGGCCCGGGTGGGCAGCAGCATCCCTGTAGCAAAAGCTGCGCTCTGCGATAGCCAACACGCTTGCCCAGCGCGGTAATTATAGGTAGAATTCCCTCTTTCTTAGAAAGGCCTAAGTCACGCAGTGGACTTCGAATCCTCTGCGTACTGCGTGTGTGTGACCATTAGGCAATGCTTGTTAATTACCCTAGTATTAAGACAAGTCTTTGTGATCAATCTATTTTCAACTGAACTCCTAATTATCAGCAAATGATGTTGACGAAACTAATATAATATTTAAAAACATTAGATAACAATAAATAATTATAAAACGAATCTAATCTTATTTACATATTATAATATATATAAACGGGAAAACTGACTAACTGACATATTAACATAGGGCCTAAACTATAATGGTTAGAAACATACATTTGAATGAAAGGATTTTTTAAAAATTCCCCTTCCAAAAGAGTACAACACGAGTGTAAATTTAGAATGAAACTTTGATGTTTACGAAGTTATTCGGATATAATTCTGTATAAAGGTCTTTTATTGGAAGACATGATATAAGGGTAAAATATTTTCAGAAAATCATCCCTTAAGGGGATAACAGAGGGTTGCAAAGTTAGTATGAAAGATTTACACCTTAACACGGGTAAAACTGCTGATATGGAAATAATTTTTGATGTGAATCAAAACCCTGTAACAGAATAATAATATTTATTAATCACAAAATTAGTGATATATTTTCACGCAATAATATTTCATGTTAAACTAAACAAAACTATCCGATATCGCACTCGGAGTTGGAATAGGGTTGCCAACCCCGGAATATATTTTATGGAGAGTGCGCAACGCTCTTTTTGCAATAGCTAACAGAAGGTGCGCTCAACCCTTCATATTTACGATTAAGCCGTGATCAGAAATATAAAGTGCGCGTGTTTTTTGTCGATCGCTTACTGATACGGACGGAGCGAGCTGAGGTGCCAGCGAATTTTGAAATATCAGCTTTTATACACCGAATCGTAAAGGAATCGATCGTTATTTTGTGTGCCTACCCTATGTTGTTTATTAGAGGAATTCGTTTGGGTATAATAATATACTTGTATATATAGATGTATATCTAAAACATATACTTGTATAAGTTTATGTTTAAACCCAAGATAAAGTATGCATGCTGTGTTGAACCAGATGAAAGTAATACACGACTAAGACAAGAGCTAAATGAGGTACCGGAGCTGACAGAGAATGGTATATCCGTTCGAAGTAGCTTAACGACCTGGACGAGGCGGGAATGGCTTTGTCCTGAAGCTACGAATATTGCCACCTCATCACGGAAACATTCCCCCTTTCTTGGGGAGGCCTACTTCCTATAGTGAACGTCCATCGACTAATATGATGATCATGTTAATAGCATACATCCATACATACATTACGCTTATGTCCCATCGGGGTAGGTAGAAACAATAGATCTCAATTTGTAACAATCTTGGCATAGCCCATTAGCTTCCCTTACTCGCATTAGTTATTTCATACACGCTCATTTATTCTTGGTAGTTCTGACCTGGCACTTCTTTAATACTCTTCTTTGTTAAAAGCAAAAATTGTGAAATTGTCCATGGTTGCATGTTGCATATGCGAAACTCTTATTTAAAAAGTAATAGATAGGGTATAATCTAACAGCACGCTTTCTTCCAGTACAATACATTCCTCTATTCTATGTGTCGTTAACTAAATAGCAGATACTCCCTCACCAAAAACAATGTAGTTAAATCACAAGAATAATTCACAGTCGATAGAAAAAGGCAGAAAACAGTTTTGCAATTGTCACAACAACTATCGTCCCTTAAAACTCTTGGGTAAGCAAAGTTTGACTACTTATTTAACGTCAGAGGGTTGAAATAGTATAACTTATATTTTTATGCTCGCAAGCCCAATAAACCCCCTTATAGAATTGCTATTGTTTTAAATTATATCAGTTTTTTTTTCTCTATTTGTTTTTGAAATTTCATTACTTTTTCCCCTTTGTGTAATTGTAAACTAAGCCGTGCAAAACATAACTGGAATATGAAAGTAAAACTCTGCAGCTTTATTATTCAAATTTTTACAAAACAATACAAAGTTGAAATAATATCTGTCATAAACTAATAGAAACTAGAAAAGCTTTTGTTTTCTATAAAGATATATTTTATTTTTATATTATGAAGCAAGGAAACATGATGGTAAACGGAACACAGCCTCTAGACGCTATTTTCATCGCAAGGATATCACTAACGTGTTGCAACCCTGTGAACTGCAGATACTTTTGTCAAATTTACCCAGTAATATCTCTTTTACCCTTTAAACCGGAAAATAGCAAATCAAACACTGCATTTGGCGGTAGAAATAAGTGAGAGTGAGGTACTAATTCAGACGACGTTTATGAGAGGGCTACCTCATGACAATATGATCTTAATTAAATTCTGACTTTTCAATTTTATTGTTCAGGTATTACTTAGGTAATACCTGAATAATAAAATCGAAAAGGGGGGGGGGGGGGTCGGGCCGACGATGGGTCTTTTTGAATATTACAACTAATTCAAAAAGACCCATCGTCAGCTTCTACAGTCTGACCCTAATTCTATGTCAGTAGAAGTTTTTTTAGTAGAAATTATTTTATAAAAGGTACAAACTTTGCGTGAATAAGTAGTCCTATTTATTACATGAATAACAAACACGAATATTTTAAAATTTAACTTCAATCTGGCTAACGTAAATAACTATTTTGTTCCGCCATATATCTAGTACCAGGATCGCAGCGCAGCGCAGTAGTTGTGCTCATATATTTTAAGGCAAACGGCCAAATAAATTCAGTCACGTGACGCTTCACTCGGGCTTGCTTTACTCTCTAACGGGGTAACTTTGATGGCTGTTTGGATAGTGAAACTTCCCTTACTTTACATAAAAAAACAATAACTGTGTATAATTGAGAAATATCTATAACTTTACAATTTAACCTATTCATTTGGCATCTAAAAATATATGAGTTTGATTTTGGATTCCAAGGATTTTAAATATATATCTTTTACTTTACAAAAAAATTAACTTACAATTTGGGTCAGACTTTAGTTAACACGCCAAGATTTTAAAACTTTTTTGTGCCCAGATTTCACGTCTGTGGGTCTACCTCGAATTCACACACTGGTTTATATTTGACATCTATATTCTACAACCGACAAATGGCGGTATATCAATCTAAAACAGCCCAGCTAAAATACAACAGGGTGCGGATCACCGTCGTAAAATCTACTGCCTGCCATTACCATCACGCCTGCATAACGCTTATATATTAAAAGCAAAAAATTTAATTATTTCTAATACCGAGTATACAGTAGATTTTCTACGGGTGATATAATAATTTATAATTTGGAGAATAACTGGGTTATCGCATAAATAAAATTTTTATTAACATCTCATTGATATAAATCGAACTTTCACCATCAGTTTTACTTGAATTTTTTGAAGTGGCCTTATGAGAAAATAGATTTAGTTGCAAGACGTCAGCTACGGGAAAACTAGTTTAAGGTGACTCTTATGACTATTATGTTCGTCATGGTCGTTTGTACTAAGGACGTAGATTTTAGCCCTGCTAATTTTGGAAACTACAGATGTATTTGTTTTTTGATAAAAAGAAACTTACTAGATAACAAACAACTTTCTTTGATTCTTTTCACTCAATCACTCATGTTATTCCGGCTTAGGGTAACTTATACAATAAAATTTTACATAACTGTTAATAAATTTATTGTTTTAAAATTATATTATGATGTTCTTTTTTTATGTAGATTAAAAAAAATCACACAATATCTCATACGTTGATTCCGAGAAAAATTGCTTAGAACACTTGTGTTATGGACATCAGACAACAGAGAAATCACAAATATAATACTTTAATATTAAGTATTTAAAACCCAAACATATAAAAATCTCAAATATCGTATTAGGGGTTTGGACTCACAGAACTCTTGGTGAACAAGATAGAATCATTATCACCAACTCCATCAACCCCGACAAATAACAAATAATATGTGGTGTGAAATATAAATTTTATTAACATTTTGTGATGAATTTCTCGCAATATTTTATTTAAGCCAAAATTTTGATTATTTTGCCTGGAAACCTTAAATATAATACAGGATTTTGATATCGCCACGCTTACTAGTTACTGGTACATGGCATGCGCAAAATTAATCTCTGTATATTGTCAGTTTGGAGATGAATTAGGTCGCACCGCGCTGCCAGCTTCACTACACGATACATAGTTTCATGTGTAACTAATTATTATTCATTTGAAGCTTATGCTTAAGCGTCATATGCAGCTTATTTATGTCAAAATATCCCACTTTGTAAAGGAGTTATAGAATAATTTCAGTTTTAAGAATAAGAAATAATTTTGTAGTTGTTTTAAGTGTAAATTTAAAATTTTTGATTTAAAATGACTACGAAATATTGCCACCTAAATATTTTTCCAGTTAGGCCGTGGTCAATCGTCTCCAATAGACTTCGTTTTAGTCGTACCTACCTACCTACCTTTCTACTCCCGAGGGTAAGAAAATCTTTGATGTCCACACGGTTTGCGGACTCACCTCTCTCAGAGTGGAGGCACCCAGGCAGCGGAGCCAGATATGTCAGTGACACCGCTGCTAACTCTATGGCCACTGGGCCTTTTGATGATACGCGCGTCCAAGGTGCGTTAAATTTCTAGGGGACCATGGGACCGCCGAGAATTCCGGCACGCCCGGAACCCCGACACCTCTGGCCTGCGTCTTGTGCGGTGAGGCGGGACACAACGCGAACTATTGCGGCTGACCCAGGGCGCCGCGCAGAGCGCCGAGGCCCAGTCGTCGGCCGATTCAGGGCCCGCGGGAGAACCGACAGCTCTAGAGCTGTCGGACTCACTCTGTCTGTCCTATTTAGCTAAATTTCAAATTAAATTCACTCCAATGATGGCAGCCCGAGCCTAGGTCGAGCCTCTAGAGGTACGCTCGGGCGATCGCCGTCGGTCCCGCTCAGATCTCACGAGCTTTGCGGGCGCGACCGTGGGGTACGCAGGATGAAAACGGGCATCGGCCCTCTAATCTACGAAAGGCCCCGCCCTCTTTTTTCGGTGGCACTGGAATTGACGTCTGAGTAGACCAGCAATAGAATCGTCCGAAAAAAATAAAAAAATAATAATAATAAGGAGTCATAATTGCAACCGAACCTTTAAGAAAGCTGTGCATAAAATCACGCGTGAAGGTTCACTTTAAATCAAGGATAACGTTTTATGTCAAATATTAACATGTCGCTAATTTCTGTTTTTTTGTTATTGCTTAATATTTAAACGATAAAAGAGATAAACTAACTATTCTTCAGCTTTAAACTAATAAATTTAGCAGGAATGTTCTGTAAAAGAGCGACACAGGGAGGCGGAGCTCGAGTGTCCTTTTAAATTGGGTCGCGGTACGACACTTAGCTTGCTGCATTTTTGATATAATATCATGAATATTATACTTAATTTAGCTTGAATTGAGTCAAGGACGAGAATCTGGAAAATGGTCGTTTGATTAAGACAATACCAATATTATAACTCCGAAAGTATGAATCGTAATTTTTTAATCGTTTTATTACATTTGACATGTATATTACGATTGAAATGTAAGAAAGAACATAGGTTTCTTTGACAAAGCAAAGTCCACGTATAAATATTGCGTATAGAGATATTTATTATCATTATCGTCATATCAGCTATTCGAAGTCTCCTAAGATACGGGGAATATTGCCCATAATTGCCGCGCATCGCAGCTTTCGCGATCCTATATACGCTCTTAATATCATAAGGATATCACTAGCGCATGGTCAACCTTGGAAGGATCTATAGGTTAATAACGGTGTAATATCCAGTGATAATGTATGAATGAAGAAATGTAGTATATAGTATTTTATCATTTCATATGGGAGGTATCCCAAATTAATTTCCCAAGGCAATCCTAAAAAAAAAAAACGGCAAGGTTATGGCATGCATCCAGCGCGATACATTGACTTTAGTCAGACGGCCTGTCCACCTTGTCGATGGACGTCCTGTGCTACCGTCGCATTGTTTCCAAATCTATCCATCTATCGTAGTTATCAAAAATATATAATTTTTATGGTCAAAATAAAAAAGGTAGATGGCCACAATTTCCACGCTGGGAAGGTATGGTGGCAATCTCAGAGAGTAGTTTTACGACGCGACGGAGACATTGTGTCGACGACGTTGTTTAAATGAAAATTGTGGTTGGGATGGTTACATCTTATCTTACAGGTTACTTTATATTGGCTAATAAAGTAGACCGCGGGAGACCGGAAAAAAAATTGTGCCTCCCCTGTGTCGTAAGTGGTGAAAAACCAGGACTGATAGATGGCAGTATCCATCCGAAACAGCTCAGCTCAAATGTAAGCGGGGATGGACAACAGTGTTCCCATCGCCAAACTACACTCTGACCAATTATGGGCTAATCCCCATTCTTGGGCAGGCCTATTACCACTTCTATATGATTTTGATGAAATTAAATTAATTTTAAAATAACAACAGTTCAATATATCTGTACAAATGAAGCACGTAGAGTGAGGAAGCTACTTGAGAGGTATGACGTGCGGGAATTGGGTCACGCTCGGTACTGTTTCAACGGTGTAGCGTCGACCTTTTCCAATATTATTTTATCAATTTAAACCAGTGTTCAATTAACATAAAATATAAAATGAGACTTGCTACGCCAAACAATCAATACAATGCTTAAAATGACTAACGGATAAACAACAATAATTATTTTTATAATTCAAAAGGGTCTTATGGATGGCTAACAAACATTTTATATTATATAATATACCGTAAATTATCGAATCTTGCTTTTGACCAGTTATAGTAAAAGTATATTCATCCCAAACGGCAAATTTTAGATGAAAATTGTGGTTGGGATGGGCACATCCCAATTTTCATTTAAACAACGTCGTCGACACAATGTCTCCGTCGCGTCGTAAAACTACATTCTGAGATTGCCACCATACCTTCCCAGCGTGGAAATTGTGGCCATCTTTCTTTTTTATTTTGACCATAAAGATTATATATATGATGTGAGATGATACTTAGAAAACGGTAGTAAATCTTTAAAAGTAGATTTGTAATTCTTTTAACTCGTTAAATTTACACAATATCAACGGAATAATAAATCATCATCATTACAATCATTAAAAGTCCACTGTTTGCTGTCATTGCCCATAATTTCCGCGCTGAACGAGCACGTTGGCAATCGCAGAGCGCAGCTTTTGAAACTTAACATGCTGCAGCCCATCCCCACCCTGTGTATTTGAGCTACACTGTTGGATGGATATACCGCCATCTGTCGGTTCTGGTGTCTTAGTCATCTCTTACGACAACTGGTACAGAGAAAGATGCTATTCTATACTTCTGGTACCTCACGATTAAAGAAATTTATAAATAGGACCAAATATTAGGGATTTATTGTAATAATTATTGTACATAATGCGCGCCACATAACTACAAATGCGACCTTATCGCTCTGAGCGATCTCTTCCGGCAACCTTTAGATAAATATAAAAAAACATCATGTAAGTTTGATGAATTAAATAATTTTATAAAAAGAAAATTAATTTTTTATTTATATTTATTTATTTAGCTTTTTGCACATACATACATCGATAAAAATATGGCGGACTTAATGCCAAGTAGCATTATCTACCAGTCAACCATCGGAAAAAGTAGAAAAGGGACCAAGGGGGTGCAAAACAAAAAGAATTAAAAAAACAATAAATAAATAAAGTAATAATACACATAAACATATACAAAATGAATATATAATACAAAAATTGTGTGCATGTACCTGACACTGGGTGAGTTAAAAGAGAAAAGAGGGGACAATTTAAGTAGGGACATTAAAACTAAAGAGAATGCGTAAGGCTCCCTTAAATAATGTTTGTTCCGTGTGTAACACACACATATGTGTTACATATGTGATTTCTCTGTTGTTTCTTCTTGTAGTATAATTGCTTTAAACAACATATAACGGAGTCAGGTCAATGTATAAGATGTTAAGTAAATTGAATTAAACATCCTGTATATCTATTAAAGCACATTTCTGCAATTAATCGATGTGGATTTGATTGCGGTCTAAAATCTTAAACTATTTGATTTATAGTTAGACCGATATTTACCGATATGTATCAACATGTGTGCCGTGAGAAGTGTTAGCTGACTAAGGTTCGGTAACCGACAAATGGCGGTATCCATCTAAAACTTTACAGCTCAAATGCCTAGGGTGGAAATTGGCAGCAGCATCCCCTTTGCGAAAGCTGGGCTCTTCGATTGCAAACACGCTTGCCCAGCGTGGCAAATATGGGCAACATTACCCTTTTCTTGGGGAAGCCTATATTCAGCAGTGGACTTTCAATGGCCTGTATGATGATTATACATACCGATATGACTACACGGCAAAATATTTATTTTCCCAATACGAATTCGAATGTCAAAACAACCCTTTATAATAAAATCATGAATAATTTCATCTAAATAATTAAATAAACCCGTTAAATGGTAGGGACATATTTTAAATTTTAGACAAACTTTAACCAAAAAGTGCATCCACACCTAGGCTAAAAATTCCATGGGGCTACCTTTGTATAAAGCTCAAATGTCGCTCCGGATTTGGGTCACGCCCGGCTGAAGTGGCGCTGGCGCGTTGCTTTTTTATATCATATTATATGTTTTCATAGTATTTTGGTTTAAAAACACGAACTGAAATTATGGTTGAAAACTTAGGGTTTATGTAAGAATCTGCCATACACATTTTAATGGAACACTGTTTATCATTGGAACGTATCCAAGAAATTGAGAACGTTTCTTAGATAAAAGGAATCTATGGGTAGACAGGGTCTATAAAGTTACTTAGGTTTAGCTGACAAAATGAGAGTATCTAAAGGCCATCCATACTCACGTGCTACCACCGTCATACTGCAAGAAATGCAAACTTTCTTCTCACTATCTATTGCAAACCTCTCAAAGCTAAACCTGAAGTATTCGACTTAGAGTCGACCTTGACTTAGAGCTTAGGCTTATAGTTTTGTTCAGATATAATTTCCCCATCTGTGGGATTCCATGCAACTTCTGGATAAACATCTATGTGGTGCATCGCTTGATATAACAAATTGAAATAGAAGCGCTCAGAATTCAGAATCACTGAATACAATTAGCGGCCTGTACATGCCTCCAGTGGTGCAGTGTTTAACATCCGGTTCAATTAAAGAACACTGCTATATTAAAGGTTTATTATCATCATCACATCAACCATGGGACGTCCACTGCTGGACATGACGCTCCCCAAGTTTTAGTCAGATAGTCTGTACCTTATAAGTATGGTTGTTCTACGCTGTGATTTCCAGTAGGCAATCTCCTTTTTTACGGTTCCATCGGCCATCGGTTCTGCGTAGTATGTGCTTGCTAACTTCCTCTTCAAGTTTGTTTAACCACCGGGCTACGTCTGTAATTTCTATATGCTTCGGTTTTTAGATTTATTTATCTTCACCATCTCCATCTATTTTATAATCCGTGATAATTATTGAGCAGGTTCAGGCTCGTTACTTTATTCTATTTTGAATAGACTTCTGCAGATAGCTTAAAAAAAGTATTCAAAATAAATACATGATAATTTAAGCGTATATATGTATGTTGAAACTTTACAAAACTGTAAACGAATACTAAGAACGTGTATGGTTTAATACCTAAGTTACACATACGATAACCACATTATTAAATTATAATTTTCTTAATGTAAACTTTATGTTGATGAGCCCAGTTTTACATGAAATATTACAGTATATATTTTGTATTGTACTATATTATAAAGTTGAACTTGAAACCTGATTAGTATTGAGTATGGTAATAATAATCAAGTCACATACACTTGTGCAATTTTGTCACAAACATCAGACAATAGAAGAATCACAAATACAATACTTAATCATATATTTAACACTAAGACAGAATCAACATAAATATTCATCGCATAAATATTGGTTCTGAATGAGGATCGAACTCTCGCACATGCTGCTCACTACTGAATGCACCATTGGGCTCGTCATATTTAATGTACCCGTTCATATCTGTATATATCAAAGCAGAAGCTGACTGACTGGTTGACTGACTGATTGACATATCAATACAATATAATAACCCACCATCCGTATAATATCCATCAAAGCGTTACTATAATTTAATATACAAAATTCATCTTCATAATAAAGCATTGAAGAGTTATATAAGAAAAAAACCAGCTAGGCATATGTCCAGCAGTGGGCTTTCAATAGCTAGTATGATGAAGATGATGATAAGACTTGAAACTTTGTATAGCTCTTCCTTTTTTTAATGTAGGAGAACTCCAAGAAAGAATATATGAAAATTCTCCCCTTTAGGGGTAAACGCGGTCAGTATAAAACTTCGCCGTTTTTTAAGTTATTTGAAAGAAATTCAGTATATAAAAGTTTTTCATTAATAGTCAGGAAATACATAATTTTTCTTAAATCATCTCTTAAGGCGTAAGGCGGTAAAAGGGGGGCGTAAAGTTAGTATATAAATTTTATAATTTATATACTAACGAAAACGCGGGGCGCTGCTTGTATGTACATATTTCTTTGCGTTTTTTTAGAAAATTTAGAACAAGTAGAAGTTACTCCTTAGGTTTAAAGTGGCCCAGTTACAACATGCGATCTTTTTGGTCCCATTGCTTAATTATGTGCGTGCAATCCTGACAACTACAACACCAACCAACCACTATTCTTGTTTTTATTACTCATTAGATATTTATCCCACCACACACGATAGCCGATACGCGATACCACCACACAATCATAACAAAACATAACACCTGCCAACCGCTTCAGGCAAACCAATTACGTCATGTCCATTTACAAAATTCATGTTTGCGGCATCCACAGTTTGCAGTCAATCAGCTGATTACAATTTAGATAATTATAATGGGGCTTTATTGTTCTGTTTGTCCGCATTTGTTTGCCATTGAACCATGTTTTATGGCAGGCGTGATTAATGGAATAATTGGGAGCGTGATAGCTGTGACCGCAACAATGTGGGTGACCATGAAAAACCGCATATGACGATTTGATTGACCAATACAAATTCATTAATCTGTTCACATTTATTTGTCATGGTGGAAGCACATTTAGATACACACATTAAATTTTTACTTTAATTAAATTCACGAAATATATCTCCATTATAATCACCATCATAATCATAACAGGCATCTAAAGTCCACAGACCTCCCCAAAATAGGAGAAATTCTACACATAACTACCGTGCTAGACATGAGTAGTGGCAATCTCCAATTGCAACTTACAACTGGTTGGAATGGATGTATCACCATCATTCAGTTCCATTTCCTTAGTCACCACTATGATATGGCTATCATACCTGGTTCAGGGAGATTTACAATTCTACTCCGCCGATACCACACGGCTCCATAGTAATGCATTGAAGAAATGACTTTGGATTATAAATTGACCGTCATATCAGCCGTAGATATCCTGCACAGAGATATATCTCATACAAAGGTATATAGTATCTGTATAAGTATCTATCTCCCACCCATTGCTACCAAATAGCTGTGTCTGCATTGTTGTGTACCGGTTTGCAGGGTAAGTCAGCAATTACTGGGTAATGTAACATAATACCTTAAAGTTACAAGGTTGGTGCGATGCATTAGTGATATCCTTGTGATATTACGAGCGTTTATGCAGACTGTATGCTTATTTGTCGACCTGGACTTATTAAAAAAAATAACAACAATGTGACTAAATACCAAAAATAAAATTTCAATACCCAATCACATATTATTAATATTTATGGAATAAAGTGTTCTGTATTAGAATAAAATTCGGATTCGATAGATGTCTAAGCTTTGCCTCTTTATAAATTTAAAAATTTCTCTAAAGCCACTCTGTTAAAACAAAACATACCAGACAATAGACGATTATTCTTATTACCTTAATAAGTTTTATAAGTTAAAAATGCGTGAATATTATAGCCACCAGTCCACACAGGATTATTCTTTATTTACCTTTTTTAGTGCTGTATATAATTAAATAAAGAACACATGGAAGTCGAACTCTAGATAGAGTTTCGTATAGTTGCCTGAGCTAGTCGTGCTCGCAAGTATCTCTGCGGGAGTGGTGTCGCATGGCGGGTCAACCCATTACCTCAAATATGGTTGAGTAGGTTGATGGCTGGCATATGCGTCATACTTCTAAATGGGTATGTACGGGTTCTTAATATCAATAATAAAGCGCCGTCCCATATGGAGGTTATGTCAACCTGACTAAGGTACTACGGAACCCACATCGTCGTCAATTTTTCTGATTGATCGCGTAATTAACCTGCAGTACGATGGTAGTCTAGTACTAAGTTAGGCTTGCTGCCCGATGACAGATGCGATATATGACTGCGTCTACGTATCGGGGCGTCGTAAAGTCAGTAGTATGAATAGATTAACAGAAACGCGGAACGCAAAACGCTTAGTTAAATAAAAAATGGTAAATGTGTTAATAACAGATATTGTGGCTTATAGTCAAGATCTACTAATTATAACGGCATAAATAGGAAACCAGAGATCAAATTTACCACTATAAGTACATTTTGGTTTGACTCATATTATCTTCATGGTAAGTTTTCACAAACTCGGCTTGAATAAAGATAAATAGCAATTTTCGAAGTCACTTAACCGTCTCGTGAAACGATGCACTCAAAAAACTTGAGTAATGAGTGCATAATTACTAAGTAACTCCATCACCTGGTATTCGAGCGGAGTCAGCGGCGGCGAAGTGGCAACAAGTTATTACTACCCGCGTTTTAGCATTCAGAGTAGACCCGACATTCGGGACATAGGATAAATAATCTTTGTATATTAGAGAGTACATTCATTTGGAACAAACTCGAACGGAAGCTTTAACCAATATCGCAAGGGATATTGTAAAATATGTATTACGTATGTGCACGATCAACATTTTCATTTCATTAATTTTGTTTTATTAGATAAGGTCAACAAATAAGCGTCAATAAAATTGTAACTTCATTGACGTTTACTCACACTTTCCACACAACAATGCAAAAAATGTTAATTGGTTATAAAATTGATGAGAATAACGTACCAATGCAGACGACCTTTGTATGACCTCATGTACACAAAAAATATCGAAAGAGTTTTGATCGATGAACTGTAGAGACTATCTAAAATATTTCTAATTTAGATACATAAGGAAAAGGTATTCGTCTCAGTCAGTACCCCTTTTTTACAGGGTAATGGTTTATGTAGTAGAACACTGTTGGGTACACGTCACGGTGTGACGGCATCCCCCTATCTAAACTCCGCCTAAGCGAGTATACTATCTAAACCCCCCAGGATTGCCCTCCGACTTGTATCGAATGGATGACATGAGAATCCTATTGGACAGGAACCACGAGCTCCGTCGGTACCCTATGGTTTATACTTATAGTGATACCGCATACATATCTTATCTAGAATTGTCGCTTTAATACTAGTGACGAACGTTGTTCATTGAATTAATTGAAGACGACTAAGTCACATTTTACAGAGATAATCAATGCTGAAAAATGTTATAAAAAGGTGTGAGATCGAAATCAAGCATCATGCAGAATTAAAATAACCGTATCCATAAAATTAATCAAATCCATAGTAATCTGCGTGATAGTAAGCGTCACTGCAGCCTATAGACGCTTGCAATATCATAAGGATATCACTGACGCGTTGCCAATCTTGTAATTTGAGGATATTATGTCACATTACCCAGTGAATTCACTGCCTCTCTCACCGTTCAGGACGGAACACAACAATGCCACCAATAACACACGTTACTACCATTAACACTCGGTAGAAACGCAGAAGGCCTTTTGTATGAGGTCTACCTCATGTAAACACACTAAGAATTATTTCTATGTCACCTGGCGCACCGCACTCACTTATTTCTACCGCCAAATAGCAGTGTTCGCATTGTTGTTCCGGTTTGAAGGGTCAGAGAAGAAGTAAAATTTCAGGGTAAATGTGACATAGTATCTTTAGTTCACATAGTTGGCGACACGCTAGTGATATCCTTGTGACATCACAAGCGTCTATAGGCTGTAGTTACGTTTACCATCAAGCGAACCGTACGGTTGTATGCTGATTCTAAAATGTATAAAAAGAAGTATTTACTTTTTGACGTTTACAACCGATGTTGAACTAAATGATTCAAAACTAAAGTTCAATATATTTTTTTAGTAATTTGTATATATAATCAGTGAAGCCAAAACAGTGAAGCTCAAATGCATAGGGTAGGGATGGCAACAGCATCTTTTTCATAAAATCTATACTCTGCGATTGCCATCACGTTTGCCCAGCGCGGCAATTATGGGCAACATTACCCCTGTCTTGGGGAGGCCTATGTCCAGCAGTGGATTTCCAATGGATGTAATGATGATCATAATCTAATAAGAAAGTACTTTATTGAAAATTTCTACAAACGCATATTGACCGATGGTTTAGGAAAAAGTTGAATTAATTCACTCTATATTAAAAACTTGCTACAATCTAAAATAAATACCCCTTTAATAATTTTTCAAAATATAATAACGCAAAATCTGGTTACTGATTTGAGATTTTATCAAATGAAATACAAATGACAATAAGAAAGATTAAAATGCAAAACAATGAAATTTAATGTTATCACCGTAGAGCGTAGATTCACCGCTATCAGCAATTTTCCTAACATTATCGCTAAAATATCTATTACTGTTATATTACCAAGTAGCTTTCCTCCTGCAACTCATACTGAGTAGCTTAAACTCTACTACATTTTATGCTTATATAAAATGTTACCTATATTCAAGAGCCATTCATAAGTATCCATCGAATGCAATAACTTTTGCATTCTGCATGTATAAATATTAATCAAACAGACCGACGAAAGCCCTAAATGTGAGGTTGTGCTTTGGAGTGCCGGCGGAGTAGAATAGTACTTATATCCATATCAGGCATTGTATGAAGCGAATATGGTACCGGAACCGACAGATGGCGGTATAAGCGGCGGCGCAGTTCAAATACAGTAGGGCTAGAAAGGGCAGCAGCATCCCCGTCGGAAAGCATCGCGGCAACTATAAGCCGAAATCCCCCTTTCTTTGGGAGGCCTGTGTCCAACAGGGAACTTTATACGGTGGATATAATGGATGATGAATCATACACACAAGTTGTTTAATTTTATCTTTTTGTACATAACAGATCCCTTCTCGCTGTAGGATACGGATTGAGTAGAATAACTCCCGGTTGTACAGCAGCTTTGCGTTTTGTGTGGACAAAATTCTCTTTTCATGGTAAAATCTATGTCATACAGAAGACGAACTACAGGTACTGATAATCATTATGATAAATTATGAGGGATTTTCGAGAAAAATTTTACACAACTAACTTCTATCAAAATTAAAACACTTCATGAATAATCTAATTAATATAAATGATTTTACTAGATGCAAGGATACGTCATAACTAAAGTCAGTCAAGCCTTCGTCTAACTTCTCTGTACTTTTGTAATGTTAAATCACTATTTCAATTATCCATCTGAACATGCACTAGGCTGTGGACGAACTCGAGCCGTGGCAACTTTCTATCAAAGTTTTAACTGTAGTTACATCGACCGCCTCCGTCTCATAGTTTTGCTTTTAATATTTTGGAGCACAAAAACTGTCTATACTAGATGTTTTCAATATTAAATAACTATTTGAATCTGTACGTTTACACTAAATGACATTATCATAAATTACATCACTAACAAATGTATGCTTATATAGGTCTTTAAGTTATTAAATAAAAGAGATTTGGTAAGTTTTTGTAAGTTTTTTTATGATATTTTTTGACCTCATACAAAAGTTGACAGCATATTTTAGCTAGTTCAAACGCTGACTAACAAGATATGTCTATCTCTTAAAACAATTGCACCCGTGAGTTAGAAAAGTATAAACGAGTAAATATAGTGTATGTACTCTAAGCCGTGAGTTACTGGCAGAGTAAAATAGTACTTCCCCCTGTACCAGGTATTGTAAGAGGCGACTATGGTACCAGAACCGACAGATGGCGGTATATCCATACGAAACAGAAAAGCACAAATATACACGGTGGGGGTGAGCAGCAGCATCCGCATTCAACACGCTTGCCTAGCGTGGTAATTATTGGCAAAATTCTTTCCTTTCTTTGGAGGCCTATATCAGGCAGTGGACTCCTAATGGCTGGTATAATGATGTACTCTTTTAGTTTATATCGTAAACAAATATAAAAGCAGTTAAGTTAACAACTAAAATAAAAAGAGAAAATCTAGAGATAATATTAATGTACCTTGCGATTTACCATGTTTCATATTTTGATAATCATATTTATGTAGACTAATGTAGTCAGTAGTGTTTTCTTAAAACAATCTGTGCAAACAATATTATGCGATTACAAAAGTATTTCATAAATACTTATGCTCGTAATAAATGAAAAGTATTCATATATATTTACCGTTTAATCTTTTCTATTTATCTGTCCTACCATTTCCTTCTTTTCTTTTCCTTTCCGTTTCCTTCCTTCATTTTTGGGGTTAATAATGCTGCAAAAAAAAAAAAAATAAATAACAGTACAATATATTTCTGATTATGTACAAAAAAAGTGCAAATATATAATGTTATATGTCTTGCAGCGCATCTGTCATCTACTTCATCATATATGTCATCTACTACTGAAAAACCTCCCTAAATTGTTAACAAACTATAATCCATACTGAGAATGGCTTTACGTAATTATAAACTTTTAGTTTCTAACTGTCCCAGTAACCTCTCTGATGCTGAACCAAAAGCAGTGAAATCTTACTGATTCAGTTAGAATTAATTCATATAAAAGGATAAGCTAAGTAACTGACTCATATATCAACGCAAGGCCAACTATAAGGGTTAGGAACTGGAAATTTTACACAGGGGTACTATTATAAAGTAGGCGAGTACTAAGAAAGGTTTTTAAAAATAAATCACCCCATAACGGGGTAAAAGGGGTTTAAGTTTTGAGTCAAATTTAGTATGAAAGTTTCACAATTTAATGCGGATGCAACTGCGGGGCGTTGGTCATTCCTGACAAATGAAAAGTATACCGACAATATGAACCTAACAAAATTTCATATCACCAGTCACGATACTAGAAAATACGTGTTGAAACTATTGTTGTAGCTTCACAAAACTCTCTACAATAAAAATACATTCACCACAATACACACTGATTTAAATTCCAACAAGCTTCGCCTTACCATCGGAAGACGCATTCGTAAAATTATCATGTCCTTGCCGACACACGGTCTCTGAATAATTAAATCTGAGACTGTTCTTGAGAAAAATTGATAGCGATCCGCAGCCAATCTCAATATTGGGCGCGTGACTTGGTTTTGAGAGGCGCAATTCTAACATTTCACTTTTTAACGCTGTTTCGCGCTGTAAGTGCTTCGGCAGGCGGCGCGCCCGGCGCAGACCCACTGTGAATGTTCGATACGAATGCACAGCTCATTGGAGTGTTATTGATGAAACTACGTTTTAAATTAATATTGTCAACAAATTTATTTTGTTGGTGAGTTGGTAAGCAATTCTGAAAACGTTTTCGACTGGGATTCATAAAGTTAAGTCTGGCTTGACCGTGATAAAGTAATTTTATTATATATGTATACATATATATACATTGATTAGATACGGTCAATAAACAAGCATTCAGTACACGTGATAGTAAGCGTCAGCGTTGTGGCCTATAGACGCTCGTAATACCACAAAGATATTACTAACGTGCTGCCAAACTTGTGACTTGAGTATATTATGCCATATTACCCAGTAAATTCATAAAACACAGCAATGTGAACACTGCTATTTGACGGTAGAAATAGGTGAGAATGAGGTACCAATACAGACGACCTTTCGTAAGAGGTCTAGCTTATGAGAATATAAAGGTATAGGTGCTATACACCTTTTTTGTTGTATCTGTGGTAAAAAGAGTTAACCAATTTGTAAATCTTGAAGAAAAGTCGCCGCAATTTAACTAACGAAGAAAAAGAAACGCATACATTTTTATGTTTTATAACTAAACTAGCGTCCCAATCAATATACAGTCTATTTAATATCTTTTTAACAAATATAATCTCTGAACTAAATGGAGACACATTAAAATTACAAAAATAATATTTAATTCTTATATATCATTTATATAGAATAATCAATCATATACATCTTAATATTGCCTAAATTAGTAATTCATCGTAATTAGTGTTACCTGGAAACAGAACAAATTAACAGAAAACTTAATCAAAAGAATTGTAAATATAACAAAAAATACATAAAATATTATCAGATTATAAACTACAAATTAAAAAGTCTTATTTGGTTTTAGTTATAATAAAAAGTTGATTAAATATTTAAATATTTACACTTAATACAATGAGATGGCACAATAAATGGATTCACATTAAATGATTCAGTTTTTATTGTTATTCAAAAATGTAATACCATACTCCAAATTGAAAATATGACATTATTTTAATCGTAATAAACTTCATTGTTTTGAACAATATACAACTAGCGACGCTTCAATCCACGCTTATTATTTCTGTAATAATAAATATTATAATATCGCTTCCTAATTATCTCTTATAAAGCAGCAGTTTTGATGAAAGGATGACGATGATACTAGTTTTATTGACTGTTAAACATCTACAGGAACCACCACAACGGAAACCACGGGTTCCCTCGCAAGACTATTGGGTACTTCAGGTTCAGAAACTAGCCTTCCCGCTAAGGTTCTGTCGAGCGGGATCTCTGTTGTCTCTCTAAGGTTGGATTCGCAGTGGCTATGTGTGATTTAGAGCTGCAGAGGTAGAGACATTTAAATGAGTTAGACTTTTTACAAAGGTCGTCTGCATTGGTGCTTCGTTCTCAACTATTTCTACCGCTAAAAAGCAGTGCTCGCATTGCTGTATTCTGGTTTGAAGAGTAAGTGAGGTAGTAAAATAATTGGGCAAATTTGACGAAGTATCTCCATTTCACAGTGTTGGCGACACGCTAGTGAAATCCTTGTGATAACACGAGCGTCTAAAGGCTGTAGTCACGTTTACTATCAAGCGGACCGTATGCTTGTTTGCTGACATAATACAAAAAAAGTAATGTTACCCCTGTGACCGGGCTCATCACCTTCAGTACTATCCCAGTAGTGTCAATGGGCGAATGCGAACATTGAGAACGAGGCCTGAGGAGCCTTAAATTGATTGGTGCTGTTAATGTAGACTATAAAGTACCTGATAGCTGGAAGTGCTACAAGTCGCTACATGAGTGCTTGTTGGTCCAGCAGCTTGAGATAAACTCTTTTGGTTACACAGTTAGTGACATGCTTGTCATATGATTATTAAAAAATTCCCACAACATCTCTTACATTGAGGTGACTTAGTTATAAGTCGCTTAAAGCACTTGTGTTACGGACATCAGACAACTATATATATATATCGAAATATATTACTTAAATACGTGGGTGCAAAAGATAGGATAACTTCCATCTGCACCATTGGCCCCTTGGATTATCATATGAGCGCATGCTTGCTTGCCTGCTCTGCAATAAAATATAAGACATTTTTCAACATGACCTTATAAAGTGCGTATGCTCGACGTAATGCAGAGGCACCCTTATAACAAGACTCACGTTTTAATTTTAATATGGCTGCCTTAAGCGCCCGAAAGCAATTTCAGGTCTTTCTGCCATTAAATTATACGTGGAAAAGAATGTGTAATAAGTTCTCTTTAGTATATCCACATTCATGTACGGTGAATTAGAAAGGGGCGTCTTTATTTGTAATAACAACTGTTTTGAAGAGCAGCGTGTATGTGTATTTTTATTTTTGGGCTTCACGTCTCTTTATTATGTCACCTGCGGATTTGTTCGCGTAGATCGTCGTTTGTTTCGATGACTTCCAGAGACCGAGCAGCTCGCAATTCAATAGAAATGCATTTATACATATTCCATTGATTAACGTCAACGATTTAGTAAGATCGGTGATAGCAAAAAAAATTGTCATAGAAATAGAAATGTCTTAGTAGTAGTTTAATGCCTATTTTTTGTTATTTTTATCTTATATGTTAATTGTGTACAAACATTGAAAACTATTTATTGTTTTTATTATTATTTAACAGCTTAAAAAAAAATTTGTACAGAGTAGCAAAATTTAAACACTCCACATCATATAATTAATAAGAATTAGTATAGAAGTGAAGCAGCCCATGCATGAATTGATGTTACTCACATGCATTTGCTTACGCGGAAGCACACGAGTATAATAAATGCTGTTAAAATATGAGCACTTTGAAGTATGTATGGTGTTAGTTTGAGAGATAGATTTAAGAATAGTGTGATAAGAGATCAATGTTGTGTAAATGACGATATAATGATAACAATGCAGAAAAAAATGTTAAGATGGTTTAGACATGTAGAAAGGATGGAAGCACGCCGCGGTACGACCTACATAGTTCCAGTTTCCATATGGATATGAAAAAAAAATTATGTTGTATGGTAATAGTGTACATTTTACAGGTTACTTTCTTCTGATCAAATAAAAATAATAATAATAAATATCCAACAAAAGGAAACCTAAACTACAATATATTTTGATTCTTTAGTACTTAAACAAAATCTAGCCTAATACGCATTCATTCACTCCTATTCATTTATAAATTAATCTGTGTGTAAGCGGTATATATCTCTTGAGTACATAGAATATGAAGCTACGCTCTATATTTATTATACAAAGCTATAAAATAATACAAGAATAGTAAATATAGTCCAAAGAATTTCTAAAGTCAGTCCAGTAGTTCTTTAAAATACTTTCACACAGCAACTTGACCCGGCTATCAACAGCGGCAGAATGAACTAATGTGAAATATAAACAAATAAAAGCAAAAAATTAAAACCAATTACAAGAGAAGCCAAAACAAAACATATTGTAAATAATTGGAATAATATATATATATATACACTTGGCGGTATAGGGTACCTCTCTTCTTGCTCTCTTAAAACGTTAAAAAAATTAAGATCTTGGATATTCTATCAAATTTGATAGAGCTTTGTAAAAACAAAAACTTTATATTGCATAAGATGGTAGAGATGTTGATAAAATGGTCACTATAGTTTACTATTAAAAGTGCGTGTTTATTCGCGGGAAAATGAATAAAATGCGCGCAAAAGAGATGAAGAGAGGGAACTTTCTGTAACGTGAAAGAGTGACAACAAAATAAATCAACTTAACGTAAAGTAATGATGCGTTTCATTACATTAATTCAAACGGGACTGCAAATATTTACTCTTTATTATATTACTAGAGAATAAAACAGTATCATATTCTATTTTTTAAGTTTAGGAGTTTACCTTAAGCTAAGCCGAAACAATTTTCATTACGTTAAGCATCCAAAATGTTCTGGACGACACCCATCAAGCCGTCAGTACCAGAATACTCCTCCAGGTGTTGCGGAAGCGAAGGCTGTATTCATTTGGAATTTCAATGCCCTTTATCTGTAGGAAGAGAGCCGTAAACAGCCCCATAAATTGTTGTTATTCCCGAATATTCTTGCCATCTCTTGTTGTTCTGCCGGCTCATAGACCATTAGATAGTGAATTTTTAGCGTCTTTACCGGCGTTATTTTTAGGGTCATATTTTTTCCAGATACGTTTTGGGATACGTAAATTGCTGTTTATGTTTTTAATGACTTGGGAGGGTTCTCAAGATGAAGCATTCAATGAGAGAGCCAGTAAAACCGTCTTTTACTTACTTATATTTGTAAAACCTGCAACGATAATATTTTTTGAAATGGCTTATATTTATTATATCAGCCGTTGGGCGTCAGGTGGACAGAGGCCTATCCGAAATAGAGGGGACAATGGTGTTGGCGTGGTGGTAAAGAGCACAACTTCAAGACAGGGATTATGTAGCCGAGCCTTACCCTGTGCATTTGAGCTATGCTGGTTCGGATAGATATACGAGTATATTAACCTTCGGTACCTCAGTCGTCTCCTACAACACCTAGTATGGAGGTTCAATTCTGCCAGTACTCCGTGGCTAATCCAGATTTGGCTAAATGTTACCCTATCAAAAAGTTATAAATTAATTTGTAATTCTCAAAAATTAAAAACACAAGGAACAATTATTTTATTACTGCATATGAATGTTTTATATGTCTGCTATTGCTAATAAAATCTATAAAAATGCTTTATAATCTATCAAAATTAGATCAACTCCATCAAATAATAAATTTATGTACTAAAAATTATAAAGTAAAATCTACAATAACCTACAAGTTACTTGTAACTCTGATCCAAATATGACCGTTCAGACTTATTACAAATTTAATCTAGGTGTGCGATATGTTATCTACCCTATTGATGTAAATATGTACATATTGTTTTATCCTGAAAAAGTTCATTCTTTCATTAGTACTTTATATAATGCCAAAACCACTCAGAACACTTTTTGAGTACAAATAGAATGACGGATTAAAGTAATCAACTCATGCTCGAATATCGGAAGGCTGCAGTGACGTTTACTGTCATGCGAGTTATTTCTTTGCAATATCTATAGGTCTTATCATCACATCATATCAGCTATAAGACCTCCACTAATGAACATAGGCCTCTTCAAGTAATTTCTAATAGTACCGGTTGTATGCGGCCTGTGTCTAGCGCGATCCTGCGGATTTAGTCAGATCGTGTGTCCATCTTGCGGGTGGACGCCCTACGCTGCGCTTTCCGGTACGTGGTCACAATTTCAAATCTCCATCGGACTCCATTGGTCATCGATTCTGCGTACCAAAAATCTTGCCCACTTCCACTTCAACTTACTAATCCGCTGGGAAATGTCGGTAACATTGGTTCTGTTAGGAATCACCTCAATCCTAGTTCGATCGCGCAAAGAGACTCCAAGCGTTGCCCTCTCTATAAGTCGTTAAGCTATTTTAAGTTGGTTTAGATGGACAATAGTAAGATACCACGTCTATAGGTCTAATGACATAAAAAAAGAACCCAACAAGCATTTAATAAACAAAGTATATACATGTTCACTGTTTGCGCATATAGTAGGTATGTGGATAACCAGCAAGGTTTAAATATTCACTAAAACAAATAATCTTTTAATATCATTATAAATCTAAATATTATGTTTACATTTTACCTTACGATAAATTGATTATTCGTTTTAGTCATTTAAATTTTTAGTAGATCGTGGAATAAGCTAGCTTGGTATCTCGTTAGTTTGTATCCCGGCTAGCAAGGCACACCTGAATTTACCGAGTGGAACAAACGCCGGGTGCACTACCTTGTTATCTGAGATGGGTCGAACTGCTAAGGAAACTCATCTCGCCAGCAACGGGGACCTACGAGAGAATATATTGAGGTATAATATGAAAGTTTACTGCAATTGTTCAAAATTCAATATAAATAAAGGTTGGATTATATTTTGGAAATAAAATTGTGGTATGCACATTTATGATGGCTGTACTTCCCTCAGTATTTCAATGTTATAAAAGGCGACTGAGGTACTAAAACCAACACATCGTGGTATATACAACTGTTGCAGTGTAGCTCAAATGCAAGAGGCCGGGAATGGGTAGAAGGCTCTCCGTCGCGTAACTACGCTCTGCGATTGCTACCACGCTTGCCCGGCGCGGCAATTATGGGCAAATCCCCCCTTTTTTGGGAAAGTAGTGAACTTGTACGGCTACTATGATGTTACATTTTCAATTACGATATATTCGTACCTATTAAAAATTCTCAGGCAAATTTTATTCTACGAAAAGAATTTGGTATGTGTATCGCTTAAAAACTAAAAATTTGATACCTCCATATTTTTAGGTTTCAAGCGGTTTAAATCCCTACTAATATTATAAATGCGAAAGTAACTCTGTCTGTCTGTCTGTCTGTCTGTCTGTTACGCTTTCCCGGTTAAACCTCTCAACCGATTTTGATGAAATCTGGCATAGACAATCTTTAGACCTTAAGAAAGGACATAGGCTATTTTTGAACTCGAAATAAGGGTTGTAAGGGGTTGCAAGGGGGGATGAAAAGTTGTTTGCATGGATCGCTATTTTTAGAGCTAGAAACTTAAAACTTATTTTTCAGGCCATTGATTCGATATAAATAAACGTGACATTCAAAGTTTATATAATTTGAAGTAAATAGGTATGGTACCGAGTAAAAACTATTCCACGCGGACGAAGTCGCGGGTACAGCTAGTATTATAATAATCCAGAATAAGTCGTCAATCCAGCCGCAATGTGGACTAACGGTAGATATACTTCGCGTGCAATTGGTCTTATAGTGACACTTGGAGGAGCCTATGTCTAGCAATAGACGCCCTACGGTTGAAGTAATAACGCTGATGACTATATGGAGGACGGACGTAATATGGGACAAATATGTATATATATGTATTACAGTTTTATTAAACCAGTTACCATTTCGATAAAACTTGACCTGTGCCATATGACATGAAGTAATACCTCATACTAAGGTCGTCTACGTTGGAACTTTACTCATTTATATAATAAATGGCTAAATTGACATTGTATCTTCAAGTGGACAACACGCTAGTTATTTCCTTATAATAATATGATCAACGATGCTTCGTATTACGTGGATGTGTGCGGACGTTTATCAACCTGGTCTTATAAATAAAGCTTGAGTATGAATGAAAACGTTCCTGTAAAGCAAACACTTATGAGAGCATCCAGGCGGTTGAAAAAATTTCATTCAGCAATGTTTTTAATAAAGTAATCATTTATGAAACTGTCGTATCTAACTGTTATGTGTAAGCTTCTATTGACATACTTTGCCTGCTTCATCATCATCATATCAGCCATTAGAAGTCCACTGCTGGACATAGGCCAAGTAAGCCAAGTAAGGCTGGGCAAGCGTGTTGGCAATTGCAGAGCGCAGCCTTCACGGCGTGAATGCTGCTGTCCATTCCCACCCTGTGCATTTGAGCCTCTTACGACACCCGATACAGAGGGTAATACTGTTATACACTATACACTGCCGGTACCTCACAGCATCTTTATCTGCTTTAGATAAATAAATTAAAACGAAATACTTAATATTTTGCACCTCAACTTTATTTATGTGTGAAAGACATAAATTAAAATCCGTTTAATATTGAATAAGTTATACTATTTAAACACTCTGTCAATGAATTGTATAAAAACTTTTTGTAATTTAAGTTAGTTCCAAAAAAGATAGAACAGTAAGCAGAATAGAAAAGAACAATAAAATAATATAGTAAACCGTTTTCTATATCAGCAATATAAGTATGTTTACTGGCAAAATTTGATTGTCTGTTTCTTATTCAATTTCTATATAAAATACATCATACACAAATCATGTGATACGACATATCATACAACAAAGCTCCATCTAACTTTTTGTAATGGAATATCCAGAGTATGGTTCTACAGTGAGTTTTACTCCGGGGTGCCTTTGCAAACATCTTTAAGCTTTTACACTAGATGGCGCAAATGACTGCACCCGAAAGAACCAATACGATGCTATACAGATGTTGTTCAATATTGACGATAGGTGGCATTAGTAGATTTGTTGATTTTACTTTATTATAATAATTTTATTGAGTAGTACTATACAAAATATAAAGCACTATTGAAGTTGCCAGCTCTGAAATTGTGATTCTTCTAAGATAACTTTAAAATATAAATTCCAGAAAACATGAATTTTTTTGTTAATAATTCAGACGACATTTATTTTGATATGTTCACTGACACTGTTGTGTTGCGTTTATCAGAAAATAGAAGGATTATTTTCATAGAATTACAAATACTCATCATTATAAATATTTGTTCTGTGTAATCACTACCATCTATGCTGTTGGGCCCGCCATATATCAGATTTACTTTAACTCATTAAAGTTAACATTTAAGTTTCAATCATATACTGTTGAAGACCATTGCCATAAACAACCAAGGTACATATTCCGCCCGATAGGAAACCTTTTATAATTGTCTCCCTCAGTCGCTGTTTTCGGTCAGTGAAAGAGCGATGAAGGGAGGCACAGATTACGCAATTTTAATCGCTTCACACACATACCACTTTTGCAAACAACTTACATACCTGTCCCCCCCATGGTGGCTACCTTAGCCAAGGTCGGGTGATCCCAGTCGGTTTCGCTCAAATCCCGGTGGCGAACGGGTTTACGAGAACTCAACAGATCTTTCCATAGAATATCTCCAATTTGGTCAGCCGGCTCCACTTCGTACATATATTTCAGTTAAGTGATAAAAAATATTGACCCTTTTAAATAAACATCAGAATTAGCAATGAATAGCCAATACGTAATATTTTATTAATAATTTATCATTTGTCAATTTCATTTGTGTTTGTTCTATTTCTGGGTCTTAAATACATTATATTATAGTATTTTACTTGTGATTCCTTTCTTCTTTGATATTTGTAAAACAAGTGCTTTAAGTTACTATTTTTGGGGTCAACGTAAATAAATGGCTCATAAATTCCTACATATGGAACTAATTCCCGGATAAATCGCTTATGTTCTAGACATCAGACAACGGATAAATGAGTTGCTTAGTAAGGAGTTAAAACAGAGAGGTGATTCTTAATCACAACAAAATTAAAGGTTATTCCTTTAATTTCATAGTTTAGTCATAATATTTTCTTAACACCTGCTAAAATTTTATTTATGTACAAATTAAGTAAATAGTGTTACTAATCTGATTGTCATATTTCATATTGTTTGTTATTTATGCCGTTGGTCTTCCAAATACTAAATACGAAAACCAACTAGTCTGTAATAAATGGAAGTGGTGACCATGAACTGGATAAACAAAATATTATATTATATTTTACATCACTGAACAGTATCTACAGCGTAAATAAAATATGAATTAATCAAAAAAAGTATACCAGTTTAAAAAAATTAAAATATTGCTATATCAGTTTTGATAGAAGTTTATGATTCCAGAAAACGGTTGCCGTAATGTTACCAAAAAGGAAACAATTAAATTTACTATTAAAAAAATTGTATTTTACAAATATTAAAAATAATATTATAATGATATATTTTTGCAAAAGGTTATTTTTTATGCAAAAGGTTAAAGAAAATGTAAAAATTAATCAATAATTATCCTATAAACAAAATAAAGATATTTAAAAAATGAAAAAATATGTATAGAGTTTGAATAACCTAATGGCTAGAGAAATTACTAGTGTATTCATACTTTTCATACAAAATTATTTGAATCTGTCTCAAGTGTTATACTAACTGTAATGAGTTCAAAGAAAATCCAATAGCAAATATTTAATTTACCTTTGTTCACGAGTTAAAAGAATTATCTCTAAATTTCAATGTTTTATGTGTAATTAAAAGCACTTAGAAAATTTTGAATTGAAAAATAAAATTGAAAAATTTCAGTGATTCATAAGTAAGATAGAAATAACTTTTTATTAAAATAATAAAATGAAGTATTTATCAAAATATCTTGCGTGAAGGATAGGTAAAAACCTAGACTCTAGGAACTCAAACTAGTGCATAAGTAATTTGTCATCGTTCCTTTTTAGACCTTCGTTATTTATAAGAGTTGAAACCTTCTTTTTCTGTCCACTCAAATGGCAGTTTTGTTGTAATAATAATATAAAAGCTTCAAATAATCCGAGTATTATTATTGATGGCGACACTTATTGATGAAAATACAAAAGATATCGAAAAAAAATACCTGTTCAAATTAAAATATAAATCGTGGGGTGTATATTTATTGCAATGCATTTAATATCACAGAATACTATTATTTCCGGTTTTTTCTCAGAAATTATTATACAGCCTTAGATCAAAGAGGACTTAATCGCTTTATATAGCTATAGTGATGGTGCAGGCTTTGGGTTTGTTCATTTCCGCTTATCCCACTGAAACTGACAGCTGATTAATTCAGCATAAGGATTGCCCCGTAGATAAACTTGACAGTAGCCGGTACGAATTGAGTTCGCGAAACGTGTTTTTTAGTCTCAACGAATCAGCAACAGTGTTATCAGCTTTTCATAATTACCTATCTTAAAATAAAAAGTGTTTTTTCATCCGTCTTTGCCTGTAAAATAGAATTTATATCTGTGCCCAATTGTATAACTTCTACAAACGCCTACCTCTGTCGTCCTCACACTGCACTCTGCAATAGATACACTTTACATACACTCCTTTCGTAGAGAGGTATCAGCAGAATAAAATAGTGTCTCCCCTTGTACCAGGTATCGTTAGAGGTGACTAAGATACCAGAACCGACAGATGGCGGTATATCCATCCGAAGTGGAGTAGCTCAAATGCAACAGACTTGGGTAGCTGCATTCCTATTGAGAAGCGCTCTGCAATTACGACCACGCTTGCCCAGCGCGATTATTATGGGCAGATTCCCCCGTTCTTTGGGAGGCCTGAGTCCAGCATTGGACTTTTTATAGCTGGTGTGATGATGATGATGACAGACACTTCTTTTGTAAAGCAGTACACAGTGGTCAACGGTGAACGCATGCAGTCTCTGCCTCAGTGAGCAATAACCGGCAGTTCTTTTGCTAAACTTAACTACATTTCCAAAGATGGCCAGAGTCTAGGTCGAGCAGAGGTCCGTTGGTGCCCCTTTGAGTGATGGATATCAATCCTGCTCAGATTCCGCAAATCCTGCAAACGAGACCGTAGCTATCGCGCGGTCGTCATCGCTGGGTACGCATATCAAATCGGGGACAGGACAAGATTGCCTATTAATAAACGACCTCACGCCCATCTCCAAAGGCGCTAGAATTGACGTCTTGAGTAGTTCCGAATTAGGTTCTCGAAAAAAAATATTTAAGAGTTCCAACAGCGCATTCGGTTTTGCAACAACCTTTTGGGTCAAATGTTGAAGGTTCAATCTTAACCTTTAAATATATACTTTGTATATGATAAACATTTACTTTGTATATGTACGGTAAGCAAAAATGAACCTACCCAAATCTATAATTTTTTTTTAAACTCAATTTAGAACTCAATGATTAACTTTTATATATTAGTATCGATTGCAAAATTTTCACTGATCTAGTAGCTTGATCTGTTCCTGTGTGGACAACGTATAAGAAGAATAGTTTTTTTTTGTTCTGTGTCTTGGTGTTAAATATATTTTGTGATTATTCTCTAATTTATTATATTATCCTTAACACAAGTGCTTTAAGATATGTATTACTTCAATAATAATTTGTATTACTTTAATACATATTATTATTATCTTAAACAATCATCAGTATACACGACAAATCAAAAAATTGCAAACAAACCACAGATAAATAAGAATAATTTTATCGACGTTCATCCCACCTCCTCCACCATTACCTAACAAGTAAGATGTAATCCTTGACTGACAGGTGTAATTATTGGACGACCAATGACAATACGGGTGAAACTGTTCTAGAGCCAACTATGTATTTTAATGTATTATATAAAAAGTCAAATTTATACCAGAAACAGTTCAGTGACTACAAAATACCTATTAAAAATGTTACGTCTTCAAGATATGAGACTAGCTGAGGTTAAACTTTGACAGTTTATTATTCTAACTTGGTAAATAAAAATTAACATGCTTCTGAAAATTATAAGATATAAGTAAATGTAAAACACTGACACATGGTAGTGAATGTTAGGTATGGCAGAAGTAGCACGCGTATAAAATAAATAAATGCTGTTGAAATGAGAGCACTTCGAAGTATGTAGCATGGTGTGAGTTTTAGAGATAGATCAAAGAATATTGTAATAAGAGATGTGGTGTACAAGATGATGTTGTATCAACAATAGAGGTCTGTTAAGATAGTATGGACATGTAGAAAGGATGGATGAAAGTAAAATGACTATACAAATATATAGAGCGGAAGTAAATGGAAGGGTTAGTATAGAACGACCGAGGCAAACATATCTTAACCAGATAGAAGAGGTATTAAAGAAGGATTAATGCAAGTAAGGAAAGCACGAGAGGTATGTCAAGATCGTAACAAGTCGAGATCCATAGCTAATCCATTAACTTAAGCTATAAGTTAATAAGGTCCGCTTTACATCTTTTTTAATTGAATTTTCAACTTTATTTGCAACTGCTACTTACGCGATATTGCACTATCATCGACGATATATTTTGCGACAAGTCCTAAAATACTTTATTACAATATTTTAATTAACGGTAAAAAATTTGATTTTATTAGGGATTGCTCGACAAGATATGCCAATGTTAAGCTTATTAAAAATATTTTTGATGCGTGAGAGAATTAACATGATAATAATGGCATCAGCATTTTAATTTAGTAACAAAATGTATGTGCATATTAAACTGGCAATAAATAGAAAATAATACAACTTGTACAATTTTATTACAAGTTTAAATTTTTAGACTTAAAACGTAAATATATACATGTAATGTATCAATATATAAACCGTGGGGTACTGGTAGAGCAGAATAGCACTTCCCTCTGTACCAGGTGTCGTAAGGGGCGACTTAAGTACCGGAACCGACAGATGGCGGTATATCCATCCGAAACAGCACAACTTAAATACTACAGGGTGGAGATGGGCAGCAGCATCCTCGTCACAAAGTTGTGTTCTGCGATTGCCACCACGCCTGCCCAGCGCGGCAATTATGGGCAAAAATCCCTCTACCTTGGGCAGACCTATGTCCAACAGTGGACTTTTATGGTTGATATGATAATGACAATTTACCATAATCCATATATAAAGCTACTTATCACACTTCATTATTTCAGTTGTTAAGGAACTTATTAGGGGTCCTTTGCAATTTGAATATTTATTTGACGGTTTTTTAACTGTTTCAAATAGAGGCCATACAAAGGGCATAACAACTGGACTTTTACTGAATAAAGGCATTGTGATTTGTCACAACAAAGCTTTTTTATGTGCCACGGAGATTTTTCTTTCACAAGAATCCATTGTGGTAACATTGAATAAGGGTGAATAATCATTTTGGCACGTTTTCTATTGAGTTTATTATAATTGGGGTAATTAAAGCTGTAGGAAACTTCCTGCTAATGCGATGCTATAAATAACAATAAATTCACACGAAATCTCATATCTGACCTAACTCCGAGATACGTAGCTTAAAGCACTTATCTTATGGATAACAGACAATACAAAAATCACAAATATAATTTTTAAACACATATAAATAACAACCAGACAAATATTTGTCAGGTTATGGGAGATCAAAGTTAAGAGGAATGAGCTTGAAGAACAAGTTGTGGATACTGGAATGTTTGTAAAAATAATTTACCATCAACACAATCACCATAATGATTGCTAGACTAAGTCCATATCAGCTATCGAGGTTACACTATTAGCCAGTGTTAATAGCAAGGCAAGGCAATCTCGTCGAAGTTTCAAACTAATCTGCCGTAGAAGGCAAACTAACCATGAATCTTAAATTACCGCTTTTCCCGTACATTGCCTTCAATCAACTGCTTTCAATTGCCGTAAATCAAAGGTCAGCCTAAAGTCAAGCTTTTGTGGAGGTATGAACTGTAAAATGGTCATAAAACTTAGATAACATAAAACTAATGTATTAGTTTTTCAATAGTCTCTTGTAGTCTCTCGGAGCGCCTATACCTCGTAATGATGATAATGATAAATTTAATTAATGATACTTTATCTGAACCCCACCCCCCAACCCCCACTTCATGTAGTTTATATTAAATTCTTGCTTAAGTCGCTCGCTCATTTGCAGTACACTATCCTAAGAATAAGTTTCATAGAGCAGTACGCCGTGTTCACCGTCAAACGCGGTCAGTCATTACCTTAGAGGAAATACTGACTGCGCTGGGTAATTCAGTCTCCTTTTGCAAACAACCATTTATCACAGGCCACTCAAGCCAAAGGCCGGCCTCGGAAGCGATCTCGAGTGATAGCAGTCAATTCACTTCAGATCCCGTAAACTAGGCAACGGTTGAATTAGGTATAACATCGTATATTTCTCAAGAGCCTTCTTCCTTTAGGAACTGATATTGACGTCCAAGTAGCCCAGCATTAAGTTCAAAAAGAAACACTTTGACCCTTAACAATACTACACGTGCTTCAGGAAATATACGTGTTTTCATGCATAATCTATCAACTAAGGATTTGGGTTGAAGTAAAGATGGTTTAGATTAATAAAATTCTCACTAACTTCTTTCCTACACAAGCAGTTCTAACGAGAAAAATCGGATTATTGTTGTAAGCACCGGAAACAGGAAGCTTTAGGTCGTGTTGTTTATCTGGAATGGTTTCTTTCGAAAGTTTTATTACTATTAGGGCTTAGTTGCTCTACAATAGGCCTATATCATTTATTTATTATCATAGTATCTGAAAAACGTCCACGGCTGAACATAGGCCACCCCAAGAAAGGAAATTTGCGCATATTCGCCGCATTGAGCACGCGTGGGCAATCTTACGTGCAGGTACCATTCTATTTCGCTGATACCACGGTCGCGTTATGACTATTCCTGCAAAAAACTTGAAAATTATTGTCGTAACAAGTATTTCATATTTTTTTAAATAAAAAAGGAAAAGCTAGTCTAGACATTATCCTAAATAGGTAGATCTGTGAATTGAAATACTATGTCACATTTACATAGTAATTTTACAGCTTCTCTTACCCTTCAAAACGGAACACAGCAATGCAAACACTGCTATTTAGCGATTGAAAAAGGTCAGAGCGAGGTACCAATGCAGACAACTTTTTTATGAGGTTTACCTCAATCATAATAACTAATATAATAATATATACCTAATATATATTTATGCGACACAATATGACCAGGGCTGCAGAATCACGTCGGGTGTAAGCCGCCAATTTGGATACGTCCTCTATATATGATTGCTCTACAAATTAAATAAGTATCTTAGGATTTTATCATCATTATTATAATAGCCATTATATGATCACTGCTGTACATTGGCCTCCCCAAGGAAGGCGAAATTTCACCCATAATTGCCGCGCTAGGCTAGCATTTTGGAAAACCCAGAGCGCACAAACAGCCTATGTCTATATCCAGATCAAATGCGCAGTGGTTGTCTGGTACAAAGGCAAACCCACAAATACTCCACCCAATATTGCTATAGCGGTTGACAGCTCTACTTGAGCTCTCCTGGTTATCAGAGAATTCATACCCAATATTCTGAGCAAGAACTTAATTGGGTACATAAAGGATAATAGCCATATATTCTTTTACAATAGCATCGGAGAAAAGCTTTCTGAACTTTATCTAGCATTTGTCTATACTTGGCCTCGGATGGATTCCAAATACATGCACTAGATTTTAATAAACTTCGCACTAGACTAATAAAGATGATCTTGAAGATATTTGGATTCTGGAAATGACGCAAGTTCCATAATACAAATCCTAAACGACTAAAACAGCAATGACTAAGAATAGTAATGTGATCGTTAAATGATTGACCCTCGTTAAATAGCGGTCAATGACTTTGTAGGCTAACTTGTATTTGTATTTGACGAGATTATATTTGAGAGGTGCTATTATACACTGTCGGTACCTCAGGCTAAAGAATAATCGTCATTTTAAAATTTCTGAACTAGCGAAATTAAAATCAAGTTATCTTGCAAAGAATCCCGTATTTTTCACGTAGATTCACGATTGAGGTAGAAATATCTATACATTCATTTACAAATGATTCATACTTATGTTGGCCGATCAGATGATATACAAAAAATATTATTGCTTTAATATTTATAATCGACCTTAAACCACCGTTTATTTTAATTTTTGACGTTCCGCTTACTTTATAGAGACACTTATTTGAAATTATGAAAACCGTTTTAAGGAACGACGAGAGTAAATCTGTATTTCAGTCAAGTTAATTACAATCTTGTTTCTTTGCTCACAATTTGAATAAAGTAGGGCAAGGGAATATTTTGATAATAATTAGAGGCATATTCTATAGAAATTTGCTTATCCCTAGCGGCCGTACAAATGTCCATTAAAAAGTCTAATTCTAGGACTGTTTGTGGAGTTAGTAAAGAAATTGTTACGGAAAGCCACTTAAATGGATTCAATACGAGATACTTATTCCTTCTGTAGTGAAATAAGTTTAATGGATGCCGTCATGTGCATGAGCATCGCAGAAATAATGTCAAATACTAGTAATAAAAAAATAAATTTCCACAATACATTGACCTGAATTTGTGATAAGTTGCTTAAAGCTCTTGTGCTACGGACATCAGATAACAGCAGAATCACACATACACTACTCGTAGGTAGCCGTCAGCAACATTACTATCAGATACCATAGTAATAAAATACATAAATGAAGTATTATCCGTTAAAACATTTTATACAAAGTATTCACGCATCTTTGTGCTGTCAACTATCTGCGCATTCGATCCGGACGAAGACATCGGCTGTTTGCGCTTTTGCCATGTCGTACTGCAGCGCGTTTGCAATCACCTTTATGCCGCATGCAGCAGGCACTCCATATGTCTCACCCTGACTTTGAAGTATTTGTCGACAACGTCAAATTATTAATAATTAAGCTCGATGTAGAATACTTTAATTGTTGCTACTACTTCATAATTGGGATAACCCGTTAATTATTTTAATAAATAAATAAAATATTTTTCTTGTTAATATCTTGATATGTGTACATGTAATGCGACAAATAATCTCGTTGAATACTAGGAGCGTATCTAACGATTAAAATGTATGTATCCGTTTAAGCTGGTTTTAATGGTAAAGAAAAAGAAGTCACACTTCTCCCAAATTGGTGTTGCAGGTGGACCCGAAAGTTAAATCGCTGCGATTTCCGAAAAGTCCCTTTTTTACCCAGAGTGGTGGTTTAATTGTAATGACGAAATATAAAACTGGTGTATTTTATTGCGAACAACCTGTTGCATCATATAAATTGAGCTTTGTAATTAACAAAACAATAGTTTCTAGTTCTATAACTCAATTAAGATTGAGAAGATAATGAAATAATAGTAAGGTCATTAATAATAAAAAAAAATAGTTTTTCTTATTTTTAGTTAAATGTCACTGTCAGATTTTTTTAAAAGCAATATCAACCACATTGACCCTACTTCCTTCACATTTAATTGTGAACTAGCAGCGCTCCGTGGTTATCCGTTAAAATAACTTTGCACTCCCCCTTTACCAGCTGGGGCCGAGGGATACCGGCAAAGTAGAACAGTACCTCGCCCCCTGTGCAACCGGTACAGGGGGGGGGGGCTGTACCAAGTTTCGTAAGAGAGAACTGAGGTACCAGAACCGATAGATAGCGTTATATCCATTCTTGACAGTGCAGCTCAAGGCGAGGATGGGCAGCACCCCAGTCGCGAGAGCTGCGCTTTTCGTTTGCCAACATGCTTCCCCAGCGCGGATTTCGTTCGTTAATTCCATGACATTCAACGGAGAACCTAAATATTAAATTTCATTAAAATAACTTCAAAAACAGCAAATTTGCAACCCCGTTTTACCCCTTTAAGGGGTGAATTTTCGAAAACTCTTTGATAGTACTTCCTCACTTTATAAAAAGTACTCGTGTCTAACCCTTTTAGTTTAGGCACTGCGTTGACATGTCAATTAATCAGTCAGTCACGGTAAAAAATTACATTTTAATCACCGCACTGAACTAGTCTTCAAGTAGACTCGTGGAAACCATATATAATACAAATAACAATATAACTAATAATTGAATTCAAATACTGAATAACAAAATAATACATTATTTCCTACTTATTGGGTTACTTGATATACAATTTCACCGACGAGCACAATAGAGTTTTCTCCACTTATTTCGGATTCAAAGGACATTAGATTACCGGAGACAATTTATTGAGCCTCCTTAATTCTCTCGTAGACAATACTTATTAAAGTGTTAAACTCAATTTAAGAACGACAAAAAATATAAGGAAAATAGCCGATATTAATGTTCTCTATTGATTTAAATCAAACTAATTACCGTTCGGAGTTGTTAACGTACCATAATGTGTAAGGATGTAATATCCACGTTAGTGGTAATAATTTCTTTGAAAAATTATTATTGTCGTGTTACGAATTGAGTATTTCTCCCTGTATCATATGGCGGTATATTAGAACAGTGTAGACCAATTGAACAGGCGGGGATTTGCAGCAGTATTCCCGTCGCGAAAGCTACTATCTGCGATTGCCAACACGCTTGTCTAGCGGCAATTATGGGCGAAATGTCCAGCTGTGGACTTTCAATGGCTAGTATAATGATGATTATTTAATGCTTCAACTTCAGATATAGATTTTAGGTAGGTAATTAACTACAGTATATCATCGGACGGTAGAGGTCCTGTCTTGTGTATTCAATTTCCACCCAGATGAATATTTACGACTTATCCCAAAGTCAGGCCAATATTTTCTGAGTATAAATGTAAATTGGAAAAAGAAAAATACTCATATTAAAAACCAAATAGTGAGATGCGATCGTTTCTGTTACTATGAAAGGCATACAGATCATTTTAGAGTGTATGTATTTCAATTGTACGCTCCGAGATCTAATATTAGCCTAAGATAATATGTATTTTGTTAGCGCAAATTAACTATAGTCCTTTAAACATAGCTTGATAAGAATAGCAGATATCAAACTAACGTACTTATATGATTATTTTAATTGTTTTAATGACTTAGTTTTATGTTAATCTATATATATGAAATGAGAAGGTGCTGACTGATATGTCACATATTAGCGCAGGATCTAACCTAGGTTAGAATTCGTTTTGTAATGTGAAGCCTAAAAGGGATAAGGAATAATGGACGTACAAAGTTTGTAAGAAAATTGCTATTTTCAAAGTTATTCGAATGAAATTCAGTTTATAGGTTCTGTTAAAATTATTACTTAATTATTACCAAAATATATAAAAAAGTCTTGAGTCTTTGACCAACTTCTAAGTGTGTTTTATTGGGTTATAGGCCTAGACCTAAAATTAAAAGTTATTTAGTTAATTTATGTCGTAAAAGTGAAATATGTCGATGTCGCTACCTAGGATACCTAGTCAATGTGCTGAAACTAAAAAAGATCGCAAAAATTATGATGATTGGGCATTTACGATAAGCATTTTTTTGCAGCTCGAAGGAATTGACTTGGAGAACCTGTCAGCGGAAATTAGTAACTAAGATAAAAAAAAAAACAAACCAAAACCAGTGATGACTACTGATTCTTAATCATGCAAGCATATCAAGAGTGAGACTTTAGTAAGAGATGTATGGAATAAATTGAAACAATTGTTCGATGACATAGGATATCAACGAAAAATCACTTTACACACGTTTACTTCGAATATTAATATCAAATGCCTTGAAAACTGTTATTTCATAACAAGCTATGTCTTTTATATAGTTGAAACGTTGCAGAAATTTAAAAGGATATTTTGAATAATCATTGATTTTCCAAACCCCAAATGAAGATGCAAAAGCCCCTTTTCTTAGGAATGCCTATGTCCAGCAGTGGGCGTTCGCAGGCTGATATGATGATGATGATAACGTATCTGCAACTTGATTTGTATACATGCATGAAATTATAAAAAGTAAAAAGTGTGACTGTCGGTTTCTTAGCTTTTCACAACTAAACGAGCGGTGATTAAATTAAACTTTAACTTAGGTTAAAAATTTGAACATATTCTATGATTCCGGAAAATAACGCGGGGTTAGATATCAAGTAAAATTACCGAGAAGTGTGGGGTACCGGCGGAGTAGAATAGTACCTTTCTCTGTAACAGGTGTCGTAAGAGGTGACTGAGGTATCGGAACCGACAGACAGCGAACCCATGCATAGCCCCGCTGCGAAAGCTACTCTCTGCAATTGCCAACACGCATAACCACCGCGGCAATTATTGGCAAAATTAACCCTTTCTTGGGGAGGCCTATGTCTAACAGTAGACTTTTAATGGCTGGAGAACTAAGTCACGTAAGACACTCAATATTACAATGAATATTTGTGTTTGAATTTATTTTAAGAAAACTTTCAAATCTATTGGTAATCTCAATCTAAGCAGTAATCTCAATCTTGAGAAATTTTCTATAAAAACTAAATGTAGAAAATACCATAACATAGATACCATGAATATATATATATTATTTTACACATGCATGACATAATATATTAAATAATTACCTGTTAAATTCCTACATCCATTAAGCTAAATTGATAGACCTATGACTTATTATCCTTGTTTTAGTCTGAGTGCTTTAAAGTTATTAGCTTTACCATTATATAATCGAAGCACTTAAGATTTCTCTAGAGTAGTCTGTATTTAACTGGATAGACAAACTGCCTCAATGGAAAAACTCTCTATGTGAGTGACATGGTTTATTTATTTATTAAATATGTACTATTTATGCATTCTTCTATGATTTTTAAAAATTATTAGCGAATTAAAAATATAACAATTTCATAGTAATGTGTGAACTGTTAATAAACGTTTATTCTTGACACAAATATACACACTTAACACACACCCAAAGACCATATACTTATAAACATTTGTTTATAAATATATGGTTAAAACAAGCTCCTCTAATAAATAAAAATATGGTTAAAATAAATTCTAAGAAAAGCAGAGAAATATTGAATGCTATAATTCTCTGCTATTCTTAGATTCATTTTTGTTCAAAATCATTTTAATCAAAAATTGTAAATAAACTGTGTGATAACAATTCATGTTATTATTTATTAACTTATTTTTGTTATTAATACAAGTATCCTTAAAACTGTTGACGTTTCTGATGTTAAGACAATTTCAGATTCACTGAATGTTCATTATTTGTGATATAGCAGAAAATGTTTCTTAATTTTAATATTGTATGGTCAACAATGCAATAATTCAATCGGGATGTGTAGTAATCAACTCTATTTTTAAGTTAATATAAATAAGGGTGCTCACGAATGTTAATGTAAGGGTTTTTTAAAAATGTTTTTTTTCTTTTTAGGGTTCAAGTTATTCATTTGACAATTTTCAATACGTATTCATTACAGTAGTTACCGTGTATTTAGACCTCTGGTGTAAGAAATATTGAATAGTTTGAGTGCTTACTTAAAATTCCAGTGCCAGACCGTAACTTTGCAATTTAAGTTGAATTGTTGGGCTGTTAGCAGTCACATGAGTGTAATAGCTATTTCAGTGATGACTGTAACATAGATAGGTATGTACATAGGACGGTCATATTATCTCAAGGATATGACTGACGCGTCGCCAATCTAATTACTTAAAGATATTGTCTTATTACCAAGTAATTCAATATACTTTCTCACACTACAAAGCTGAACAAAATTGACGGTAGAAATAAATGAATGTGTGGTATTATGTGAACGTACGATGCAAGAGGAACACTGTTATTAATTAAAATAAAGCAGTAAATTAGGCTAGCTGATTAGACTGACATTTTTTTTAAACAATAGGTAATATTTATTATTTATTGAAAATCTTTATATTTTTTCTTATATTGTGATGACTGATTGATTTGGGTCTATAATGTAGCAGTATTTATGTTATAAAATTACAACGCAAGCACGTGTTAATACACACGACTCAATAATTAATTTTCATAGAGAAATAAATCAATTTTGTACAGTACAAGACTTAATTGCCCTAGAAATGGAAACAACTTCTATGTTTTCCATTAAAACGAGTATTTCATGTTCAAAGTGGCCTTAATGTGAATCAAATGATTTTTATTGTGAAGTTTGGACATATCTGGTTTTATATCCACTTCGCTGGCAAATAGTAGTTGTACCAGTTAATTAAACAAGTCGGGTTTTAGTTGATTCAAGAACGGCAAGTGTTTTAAAGGTAAATACCATAAAAACCTCTTAATATTTTGACGTCCACCGGCAGATTAGAATATAGTACCTCCCACTGCACAAAATGTCGTAAGATGCAACTAAAGTATCAGAACTGACAGATGGCGGTATATCCATCCGAAACAGTTCAGCTCAATTTCACAGTGTGGGGATGGGTAGCAGCATCACCGTCGCGAAAGCTGCCCACTGCGATTGCCAACACGCCTGCCCAGCGTAGCAATTATGGGTAAAAGAGCTCCTTTCTTGAAGAGGCCTTCGTTTAGTAGCGAACTTTCAATTGCTGGTATGATAATGATGATGGTGACGTCCACTGCTGGACAAAGGCCTCGCCAGGAAAGGAATTTGCCTATTATCGCCACGCTGGGCAAGGGTGGTGGCAATCGCAGAGCGAGGCTTGACCACGAGTATACTGGTTCCCATTCCCATAATATTGCATTTTCGTTACACTGCTTTGGATGAATATACTACGAGGTAGGTTCCAGTACCTTAGTCGTCTCTTACGACACCTGGTACAAGGGGAAGTACTATTCTACTCTGCCACACGGATACTATTTATACATAATTTAATAAAATCATAAAGTCAGCAGGGGTACTCACATAACTGTATATGACGGCGGTATATCAATCGGAAACAGTGTAGTTAAAATACTCAGGGCAAGGATGGGCACAACCATTGTCATTGCGAAAGCTACGCACTGCGATTGTTAATATGGGCAAAATTCCTCCTTTCTTGAAGGGGCCAATGTCCAGCAGTGGACTTTTAATGGCTGATATGATGATGATGCTGATTCTAATGGGTATCCCGCTATATATCATGACTGGTAGGTAGGTCACCTTTAGGATACCTAATATGATAAAATTATAATCTGTGCAATGTTAATACTTTTCTGTGTTGGCACTACTGAACCAAAAATTGTAGGTTGGTAGCCATGGAAAGAAAAAAAAATTTATTATATACCTCTCTCGCAACTTTTGTTCTGTAGTTAGGTTACGTTGTTGAGTCTAATAAAACAGTTTTGATCTAATTAGTATATTTTATTCTAAAATTAACAATATAATACAGAGTGAAATACTGGGTCGTTACTGAAAAATATTATAATACAAATACATAAACTAAAGCGCGTTAAATTGCGTATTATTTGTCTTTTGCTTTTATAGGCGCTATTTTCACGTATAGTGGCAAACAGTGCCGTAAGCGTAAGTGGCGTTACATAAGGAAAACAAAAGATGTTTCTTTGTGCGTTGTTTCTGGAAATCTTCCAACTAAATAACCCTGTTAGGCTGTACTGTAATACATATTTTACTGTTCCAAACTTACGCGTTCGCAACTTGAAATAAAATAGTTTTAATAGAACTCATTCAAAGGTCGTCTCGTCTGCATTTTTACCTCACTCTCACCTATTTCTACCGTCAAATAGCATTATTCGCAATGTTGTGTTCCGGTTTGAAGGGTTTATGTGACATAATATCTTCACAGTTACAAGGTTGTCAAAGCGCTGATATCCTTGTTATGTAACGAATGTCTACAATCTGCGGTAATCACGCAGACCGCATGTTTTTCGACGTAGTCCAATTTTTACCACGACTAAATATTGAAGATCGAGAGGACTGTTGAACGCTTTCTATATAACTTTAAAACATAAATGTGTTTCTTTCTACGTGCTCCATTTGAATTTTGAAAGGGTGATACCCAAAAAGGCGGTTAATTAGTAAGTATTTTACTCAAGCAACGGGCACAGCTAAGGCACACCCACATGGTGGTAGTTTTTAAACTAACTGCATCGATTTAAGGTAATCTTTAGTAAGATAGGTGAGATAAACTAAGATTAAATTTAGTCTTGTAGGTGCTAAACATGATAATGAAAGAACTAACATCGAATAAACACCTGTCAGGCTGCACTTGGCAACATAGGACATTCGTAATGTGATAAGCGATGTTGAAATGGGAACCCTTCGAACTGTGTGAGAGATAGGATAAAGAATAGCGTGATAAGAGACCAATTTGGTGTAAGAGATCATGTTATGACAGTAATAGAGAAAGGAATATTAAGATAGTTTGGATGAAAGTAGAATGACTGCAGAAATATATAGAACGGTAGTGAATAGAAGATTTGGTATTGGACGACCTAGATGAACATATCTTAACCTGGTAGAAGAGGTAATAAAGATTGGTCAGGTCAGAAATACCAAGAATTATCGAGCGTGTTGCATACACGCTACATACATGCGAAAAGGGAAAGCGTGAGATGTATGCCATGTTACAAGTGGAGATCCATAGTCTCTGTCTTCCCCGGTAACACAGGCGTGATGTAGGTATATATTTTTACTTTTTGTGAAATATTTTCATAGATCTATGAATATAATATTTTGTGCGATATTTGACTATCTGTTAAGAACAAAAAGCGTGTTGGGAGAACGCGCATTGGTTTTTGTGCATTTCAATAAGATAATACATAATTGATAAAAAATAAAATCATCATACGAGCCATTGGAAGTCCACTGCTGGACATAAGCCTCTCGAAGAACAGACGTTTTTTTGTGCATAATTGCCGCGCTGGGTAAGCGTGTTGGTAATTGCAGAGCGCAGCTATCATGACAGGGATACTGCTGCCCATCCCCGCCCTGTACATTTGAGCTACGTTGTTTCGGATGGATATATACCGCCAAAAAATAAATAAACAAATAAAATTTATTTCTCAACACAAATAAGAATTTTTACGATCAATAGTTGAAGCGTTATAAATAAATAGTCTAAAATATTTATTGTGGGAGGCCTTACACAGGCCGCAGACTTGTATTACACTAGGCTCTCTCACGTCCCAAATTTCGATGAGGTGAAATTATGTAATAATTTATAAATTTATCAAGATATACATCTACATAACCTGCTATTCAATTTCTTTTTGTTTCAGATAAAATGGCGAATTATACAAGAGGAATCATCATCTCAAAATTCAAGGAGTTTTGCCAGCATAGCACTTTACATGGCGTTTACTATTTTTACAAGAGTTCTAGAAGGTCTGTGCACGTAGTCTGGGGTGCAATTATAATGTCCAGTCTTGCTTTATGTGGCTTTCTAAGTCACATGATCTGGAGTAACTACAGCACCGATCCGACATTTACTGTGGTAAGTAAAAATATTATTGAAGTTCGAAGTATACTCTTTTTTTACATATATTATATACGTATAGCTAAGTTATTTCATTAGATACTAGCTATACCCCGCTTCACTATCCGCAGTTTTTTTGGGAAAATATATTGTCGTCAATTTTCACATGGAAATATTTATTTTTTTAACTTCATACCTACTTTTACTTTTATACTTTCATACATTTTAATAATATCGCCCCAGCCGTTTAAACATGAAGAAGTTACAAACGTACACAAATATATACATTTTGCGGTAGACTATTTACAAAGGTCGTCTGAGTTAGTTCCACACTCTCACCTATTTTTACCGCCAAATAGCAGTGTTGGCATTGCTATGTTTCGATTTAAAGGGTGAGAGAGGCAGTGAAATTACTAGTTGAATGTGATATTGCATCTTCAGTTCACAAGGTTGGCGACACGCCAGTGATATCATTGTGATGACACGAGTGTCTATTTACTGTGGTCACGTTTACATCAAGCGGACCGTATGCTTGCTTACTGAGTTCACAATATAAAAATAATTTTGGCTGTATAAAGTTCAGTCATACTTTTTACGAAATAAAATAATCGAAAATTATTTTATTTATTATTTAAATCCGTTTTTTGTTTATTATCTTGTTGGCTATATAATGTTAAATAGTTTTTAAGCCATCCAAGGGGTTTACCAATCTCTCCACTCTTAGGGAGTTGTATGATGCACTAGTTAGGAGTCACTTAAAAATAGTGCAATCACATATATTTCACATGAGGTGAAGTACATAAGTGGTATACAAGGTTTATTTATACTTCAAATACTTCTGTTTGCAGTGTGCCCAATGTATACTTTATTTTTTGCTCTTGGTATGTTATGATCGGGGCATAATAAACTCACAGTCCGAAAAGACGTGATATTAGTAGCGTATCATCATTATCATCATATCAGCTATATAACCTCCAAAAGTGATTTCCAATAGGAACGGTTGTATGCGGCAAGTGCCCGCCGCGATTCCAACACTGCGCTTGCCGTTACATGGTCACCATTTCAGACCTGTACGGCTCTATCAGCCAGCGGTTGTGCGGACTAAGGTTTCGTTTATATAATCTATATATATATAAAAAGGAGAGGGTGACTGACTCTCATCTTACCCTATAAGTAAGACCTTTACGCCTGACAAACCATCGTAGCGCCTGAATTGTAAAGGTTAGAAACTTGAAATTTTGCACGGGAGTTACGTTTATAACGCAAGGAGTACTTTAAACTGTTTTTGAATTAATAATTATATAATTAAATTAACCCACTAAAGAAACTACTTTGGGGGGTAAATTTTCGAAGATAATTTCCCAAAGCGGGTACAAATTTTGTATAAAACTTTGCTCCTTTTGTAGTTATTCGAGTGAAATTCGGTAAAAAAATTATTTATTGAAAGTCATGAAAGGATTGTTAAATTAATCATACCTAAATGTTTTCTTAAATCATACCTTTAAATGGAAATAGGGGGGTGGGGTGCCAATTTAGTAAAGTGGCGCGAGGAGCTGCTAGTCTAATATACTATAACGTAAAAAACTTAATAATACGTAGAATAATATTTAGCCTTATATCAAGATAAAGCCCATATTATTAAAGTATACCGGGTTTTATACCCACTTTCGTCATAAGCTTGATTGCTTAGTGTAAATATCTTTGCAATGAGTATTGATATAAAAGAATTCGATATCCTGTTTCCCGAGAATTGATTCCAAGTCACATTAACAAGGATTCTATGAAAATGTTTATTTTCAAACTTACTTTGTAAGGTTTATTTTATAAATTGCTTGCTATATCCGGCGGAAATGGTTCTTCTAATATGTGTTTAGTATTCACTAATATTTATTTGACGACATCAAAACCTTCGCCGCATAGATTTTTTTTATTAGACCAGGTTGAAAAACGAGCATACAGTCCCCGTGGTAAGCCTCACAGCAACCTATAGACGCTCGTAATATCATAGAGATATCACCAGCACATTGCCAACATATTACATTACCTAGTAATTTAACTGCCCTTCTCACATTTTAAGCCGGAACACAGCAATGCGAACACTGCTATTTGGCTATTTGGATAGAAATAAATAATAGTAAGGTTTGTATGAGGTCTACCTTATATATAAATAAGGCACCAAGTCAATCATACTTAGTCTGAAATAGGGTCACCTTTGTTCTGGGTAGGCAAAATTTCTATATAGTCAGGTATAGTACGATATCCCTTAAGTATAAAAAAAAACAACATTTGCTAAGATGATGTTTATTTATTTAACTTTAATCTTGCCAAAATTTTAATATCTCTTGTCAACGTCAAAACAAAGAAAACATGAAATCTATTGTTTGACACCCACTTATTGTAAGATGTTCACACAAACTCCTGTAAACTGGCCTAACTTCTAAGAAGACAGCACTAACTTTGAAACAGTCTCGTAAAGCGGTATGAAATTTCACTGAGCCGGGCTTGTAGATTCTGTGTAGATTTCTAGGAACCGTATTTAAATACCTATTTATCTAACTCTCCGTTTTGTAATGCGAAATGATTCTAAATGGTGAGTGAACAAACTGAAAGCTTTATTTATAAAGCTCAAGCAAAAATTCCAAATGTCGTAAAACATGAATAAGCGAAAGGGACTTTAATATTTAGCAAAATAAAAATAAGGTAAAGAAAAAATATTATTAGAAGATTTTCTGTTATAAGTTATTCTACAGAGAAATTTAAACACAGATAAGGGTCAAAGATTTAATATAATTTACCTATCGTCATGAGAGAAGGTGGAATAACTGGAAAGAAAAAAGAAACCAATCCTGGTTTAGTTTTGCTTATTAGTGATCAACATTCATTTGAAAGTTAAATATAACAAAATTCAAAATTAATTCATAATATAAATTATAAAAATGACGGAATGAAAAAAATACCTTCTTTTTGACATCCTCATTAAAACTACTGACATACCCTATAAGAAATCACTCTATTTAACTTTTTTCTCGTAGTACGGTATAATTATGAAAATAATGATGGTAATGATTATATTTAGATGTAAATAAAGATGATTATAAAGAAAGTATACTTCGTTATAATAATCATAAGGTTTAAAATTACTTAGCTGCATTTCTGTGGAGAACACTTAAATGTCCAGTACAGGAGCAATTTAACGGGAATATGAAGTAAATTGGTAAATTCAATTAGGAGAACACCATTCTATGTATTCTGAGTTTGAAACTTTTTCTATGTATTTTTATCCGGAACTGGTTCATTTCGTTACGTTGAAAAACGAGCTAAACAAATTCGGATATTGATTCTGTTAATAGCAAACCCACAGATAGTTTACCTACCTAGTTTCGTCAGTAGTTTATAATTTTGATCAAAAAGTACCGTTTCATATCTGTATTTTCCGTTTGTTATATATTGAAGTGTTATATTTTCACCAATGATGATAAGTAAATTTTGTTAACTTATATCATTACCAGACTTGTTGTAACGTCCAGAAACATTTCCGCTATATTAGGTAGCTTTTTCTGAATGTTGGTTATGTCACTAAAGTGGTCCGTGAAGAGAACTCTACCAAGACCCGGCCTACAGACGATTTTACTGATGAGAAAGTGGTATAGCCTTAAGATCTGCCCTTTAAAGTGGATAACATATTCATTTGAACCTTTTTCCGTTAAACACGCAGGATGAGCCTCTTGCGGTGATGCATTTCAATCTCATGGTGTTATATAGAATGTTCTGGGTCAAACATTTTGGGTAGGATAGAAATACTTCAGCGTTGTTAAAATTATGCTGCAGTTTTGATAAAATTCGTTTTTAATAAATATAAAATTGTCTTCGGCTTGTAAAAAGTCTCAGGTAAACTCACAAATTTCACAGGTGGAATCAACACACTATTCAATGTCAGAAATCGAGTTCCCGGCAATGACTGTGTGTGATAATACGAAGATTTATGGACCGAATACGAAGAACATCACCAACATTTTGTAAGATTATTTATGTCATGATACTGCATAAAATTGCACACATAGCCAGGTAGCCAGAGACTATGCCCACTTGTTACGATCTTGGCATACCTCGCTTATTCTTGGTAGTTCTGGCCTTAATACCTCTTCTACCTAGTTAAGATATGTTCATTTAGGTCGTCCTATAACAACATTCCATTTACCTCCGTTCTATATATGTTTGCAGTCATTCTACTTTCATCAGTCCTTTTTCGTTCAATCGTCCAAACCATCTAAAAATTGTTTTGTCAATTGTTGTCACAGCATCATTTTTCACACCACATTAATCACACTATTCTTGAATTTATCTCTCAAACTCACACCATATATACTTCGAATTGCTTTTTCTTTTCAGCAGCATTTATTCTACTCGCGTGCTTTAAACATAAAGTTAAACTTATAATATTGGCTATATTACCAAAAAAACAGCGATTCAGCCGTCGTATTGAGTATTTAATTACAGTATTTACGTATTTCTGAATTTCATCGCCATTTCAATTAATTTACTATATAGTTAAACTATGTACTATTTGTCTATTAAATAGATTTAATATCAGTGTGAGCACTATTTTATCGAGACTAAAGAGGTTACCTTTTCTTTTTTCCTTGTGTCTTTGAATTTTTTAACAATTAAGCTTCTTAGCAATCTAAGTGTAGCCGCCTCTGTTGATATTCTAATTACCTAGATGTATTTATTGAAGATTCACAAACAAATACTTACTTACTTAAGACCTTTGACGTAACCTTTTCACATACATAGTAGATGTTAAGCTGACAGAGCCGTGAGGTACCGGCAGTTTGTAAGACGCTACTAAGGTATTAAAACCAATACATGTTAGTATATCCATCCAAGACAGTGTAGCTCAAATGCATATGGTAGGGATGGGCAACAGCATCCCCGTCGTGAAAGCTGCGCTCTGCAATGCCAACACGCTTGCCTAGCGCAGCAAACAGGAGCAAATTCCGCTTTTCTTGGGAATGCCTATGTCCAACAGTGGACTTCCAATAGCTGGTATGATGATAACATCGCTTGAACATTGTTTAATATATTCGATTGATATAACAAATTCACCGTGCAATCTATATTTTAATGCAAAATAACATTAATTGAAATTACAGAAGCATGCGCGGCTACAATGACTCGCAAATATCAGCATTTTACGACAGTTTTGTGGCAGTTGAACAAACTAATTACGTTCCAGAAGATATTGTGAAAAAAATTCATTCCGTCCTTGACGATATTGGCTATCCGTTGTGGGATCTAGTGGAGTCTGTAAGTTTAATTTAATTATATACTTGTATGTTGTAACTAAACCAAACAGTAATTAATGGTGTTAAGCGTAAATCTTGAGAATGGCTTAATCGTCCCGGCAATTTTTCTGTTTGTTCAATTTTTTTTGTAGAGGATAATAGTTGTAGACGGCTTTTTATATTTTTACTTCTCATGAGCAAAACAAAACTATTCTTTCTGTCAACGTCAATCTAAATAATCCAAATCAAAACTCGCAGCGTAACGATCAACAGAATAACCTGGTCGAAGTCATGGTGGCTAGTGTAGTAATTAAACTACCTATTTAACCACTTTTAAAGGCAGTGTGGGATTCTAAGATATATTATATTTATTTCTCTACAATATTTAAAAGCAATTCGTGAGGCACCAGGTGTCGTAAGAGGCGACTAAGGTACCAGAACCGACAGATGGCGGTATATCTATCCGGAACAGTGCAGCACAAATGCACAGGGCTGGGATGGACAGCAGCATCCCCATCGCGATAGCTACGCTCTGCAATTGCCAACACACTTGCCCATGTGGCAATTATAGGCTAAAAACCTCCTTTCTTGGAGAAGCCTATGTCTACCAGTGGACTTTTAACATACACTACATACAGTCATATTTATTCTATTTATTGAATCTAATATTAAACGCGCCGTGCCATTAAATAGTAGTGAGCGCATAAATATTTGAAAGTATTATATTTGTACTGTTGAACTTGGTTGATTTACAATTTGATGTTAATTTAAATATAATTAATTGCTGTTACTTTCTCTTCTTCCTGTAATGTTGGGAGGTACGTATCATTATATGATCTATCATTTATTTTTTCGCTTAACTTTATTTTAACTTTCAGTTCAAGAAACCTTGCAGCCAATTCTTAGTGGAATGCCGATGGAGGTCTAAATTAGAAAACTGCAATCACATGTTCCGGGATGTGAAGACATTCATCGGTCACTGTTGTCAGTTTGACATTGATTATTTCAGGTATACGTTTAGATTAATATAATATATAAATTACCACAACATCTCATATATTGACTTGATTCCGATGTAACTTAAATACAAATATTTAATACCTAGACACAGAATAAACATACAACATACTAATATCAATTATCCTAGGTGGGAATCAAACTCACGATCCTTGGCGCACAATATAGCACTACCAACTGCGCCATCGAGCCCGTCTCTAATAAGATAAATTAATTCAAGACAAAAATATATAATACACATGTGTCTTTTTAAGAGGAAACAAAAATATTAAACTATTGTTCCTACTGAATTATGTAACAAAGAAGATTTACGATCGCACGTCAGAAGATTTAACCAATTTTACTTCCGTAATATTTACTGCGAAAGTGTTTTTAAAAAGATAGAGAATATTAGAGTTTTTATCCTAATTGTGAAAGCATTATTATAAAACTTCTCCTTTAACGGCTTTTAAATGCAGTTTACATACTTTAAACTTATATGAGGTAAAGTTATTTCTACCGCCAAATAGTGGTGTTTGCGTTGCGTATTGCGGTGTGAAAGTTCAGAGAGGTAGTGAATACGAATTACTGGGTAATATGATATAAAATCTTTAATTGACAAGATTGGCGACGCGCTACTTATATCCTTGTAATATTACGAGGATCTATAAGTTGTGGTGACGCTTACAATCACGCGAAATGTTTGTCGACATAATTTTATTAAAAAAGACTATAAAAATGTTGTAAAAGGATTATTTTGTCAGTCTTAACTTCTCAACTTAACTTAACCCAGTTAAGTTGAGAAGTTAAGAACGGTTACCAAGGTAACTGAAACATGAAACAAAAATTGTAAAAAAATAAACTGCCCTTTAAAGCCGTTAAAAGATTTATTATGATTATTGAATCCATATATGAATTTTAGAAAATATTAGAAGCATGACAAGACATTAACTAAGTAAACATATTACTGATAGATTGCCTGTTCACGGCCTAATCTTAAGAATCCAAATACCTCAAGATGCTCTCGTGGGATGGTTTAATTAAGGAGGAATTCTAACTGGACTTTAAACAATCGACGCTGGGGTTTTTGTTTATAATATTAATGCAAATTCATTAATATAATGTATTTTTAACTTCTTATATTGCTAAAAAATTGGTAATATAAAATAATAACTTCCAATGTATTAAGTTGCAGTCATAAAAATATGTCATAGAATAATAAAAACAAGTCAAGATAAATCGCTTATAGACTATTGCGTGTTATACATAACACAAGTTGACAGGAATCTTAAGTAAAATACATGCGGGTATATTCAATGTCCAGACGTATAACAAATACAAATATTATCATATAAATATTTGTGCCAGAGAATCGAATCTACGGTCTTTGGCATTGAGAGAGACTCACTACCAACTGCACCACCGGCCCCGTCAAATATATACACTAATTTAAATGTATTGATAAATGTTTAATAAAGGGTGGCCTTCGTAACTTTGGTGACAACTGGTAGTCAGTATGACTCACAATTTCGTTGAAACTAAAGAAAAATACCATATCCACGTGTCCAGAGCTCACCAGCAAGATGACGGAGTAACTTTTATAACGGGAGCTGAAACAAAAGAAGCCCTTGCCGTAATTATTGACTTAGAAAATATTTCGTATGACGGAAACATCTCTAGCGGACACGCATCGGTAAGTCAGAAGAAATCATTATCAACATCAAACCAGCCATTGAAAGTCCACTCTAGACATAGGCCTCCCCAAGAAAGGGGGAGTATTGCCCATAATTGTCGCATTGTGCAGGTGTGTTGGCAATCGTAGAGTGCAGCTTTCGCGACGGGTATGCTGCTGCCCATTCCAGCCCTGCGCATTTGTTCAGATGGATATACCGCGTTTTGTCGATTCTGGGACGTTAGTCGCCTCTTACGACGGCCGATGGTACTATTTTACTCTGCCGGCAAATTATTTGTTATTATTATTGTTATTTAAATTATATATATTTTAATTATGTATTATTATTTAAATTACCAAATGTTTTAATTAATAAAGTATAAGTACACATCTACCCGCCCATTCACATTTTCTTCATCCATGTCCATCCAAAAGTTAATAAGATTGGTAATTATATTATAACTTTTTTAATAAAACCAGTGAGTCTTATTGAAAATCTCTTAAGGCTTATGTCCGGCAGCGGACGTCTTATGACTGATATGATTATAATGATTCATATATACTGGCACAAGCTATAAAAAATAAATATCAGATCAGCTAAAATATAATATTATTTCAATATATACTGGCGCAAGAATATGAATAACTGCAAAATTTTAGTACGAAAACAACTAACATGTACTAGAGAAACAGAAACAAGCGCAGTTGAAAACATAGACAATTGAATATAATAATTGTTAGAATGTTCTTGAGTGTTATTGTCTACAATAAGTTTTAATTGTTTCTTCGTAAAGTTTATTTCTTGCATTACCTTAATTAGAAGTTACTCAGAAACTAGCCATCTACCCGTGTCTTCGTCTGAAAAGGCTTTTCTTTAAATAGCATCGCAACGGAATCCTTTCTGAATTTTACAGTAGCAAACATATATTTTTCTCCCCATCCACATTCCAAGTATTAGCAAATCGTTAATTGATCAATTAAGACGCAAAAGCGTAGCTTACAAAGTTACTTTTGAATGATGAATCTAGTTATATCATTTTTATCATTATATCATTGGAAGTCCACTGCTGGCCATAGACCTCTCCAAGATAGGAGGAATTTTGCCCATAATTGCCACGCTGGGCAAGCCTGACCTGTTATCAATATCGCCCTGTGCATTTGAGATGCACCATTTCGGAAGGATATACCACCATCTATCGGTTCTAGTACCTTAGTACCTTTTGCGACACCTGCACCACCCACGTGCAGTGGGAGATACCTGCCGTGAGTTATCTGCAGGTACCTTACAGATTTAAAAAAACAATTTCTTTGTTTATAAATGATTTTACCACTGGGCATGATTCAAACCTAGATCATTACTTTTTTAATCAATACTCATTCAGTGTCTCAACCTATCCTTTGATTAAAGAGGCCGGAGATTGAATATACATGTTCTCTCTTTATAAATATTACCTACATACAAATTCTTAATCAATATGTCAAAAGAGATTTTGTATATCCGCGTAATTTAATAAAAACACTATACAGGAATCTGCATATAATTTTATTTTTTCCGAAATAATATAAATAATTAAATAACTCTTCATTACCGTTATTTATAAAAAAATCTTGCCATGTTAATTGTCTGGGATGAACTTCAAAACTACTGTAACGATTTAATTAAATGTTTGCTAACTGTGTAGTTTGTCAGAACTTGAGAGAATGGTTAGCTTATACTCGTACCCAATTTACCTTTGGTTGATGTTGTGGTTTATATTTTGCGTAAGCACTGACATGGCGGCTTCAGAGGTCCGTACTTAAAACATATAATTTAATTAAATTTAAAAAAAATTAAAAAAAATAAAATCTAGGAAGTTTTGTTTGTCCTGATATTTAATAATAACATTAAATAAACTATCTTCTTTTTAAAAAGAAAACAAAATCATAAAAACATTTTTATTAAAATAAGATATATTTTTTACAATTAAACTTGTTGGTAGCAATGTAATATTTTTCTATTTTGTTATGTTGGTAACACTCCTCTCCGCACTGTCATGGCCGATATTGTGCAGTGTATAAAAAAAGGTCTGATTAAATAAATAAAAGTCTGCTTTAAGTTAAACTATTGTTTTACTTACATTTCTACAGGTTATGGGCCCAGGCACATAATCCTGAGAAAAAGTAAAACAATCAAAACTTTTTTTCGTCAAAAACCAAAAAGTGAAAATTGTCCGCGTGTGGTTGAGGTTAGAAACCGGCGGGAAGAAAAAAAATACTTGCGAGTGATTGAAGCAAGGTCGGGACGAACAGACAGGAAGATGGCGGACGACAATTCTTTGAAACTCCAAACGTACATAAAGCTCGAGGGAACATCCAATTGGAATATTTGGAAATTCCAAACCATCGTTTTGTTACGGAGTCAAGGCTTACTGGAAGTGACAGACGGAAGCAGGGTGAAACCGGAGGAGGCGGTTGAGAAGGCTTTATGGGAAAAGAAAGACGCGAAGGCTCAATCATGGCTTGTTACAAGAATGTCAGAAAGCGTGATGATGCATATCATAACATGTACTACGTCAGCCGAAATGTGGCGAAAACTTGCGAGCGTGTATGAGCAAAAATCTGAAACAAGTATACATATCGTACAACAACGCTTCTTCCAATACAAGTACGAGGAGGGCACGGCGATGTCTATGTTCTTATCTAAAATAGAGGAATTAAGAAACCAGCTCAAACAGATGGGAGAAGACATTTCAGAAAGATTCGTAATAACAAAAGTGCTAATGTCTCTTCCAGATGCCTATAAACATTTTGTGTCGGCGTGGGAGTCCGCGCCCGACGATAAACAAACGCTAGAAAATCTTGTCGCGAGATTACTGATTGAAGAAGAACGTATTAACGACAAGGAGCCGCAAAACTCGTCAGCATCAGCGTTTGTAGCTAAGAAAAACATTAAGTGCTATAAGTGCAATAAGCTGGGACACTATCAAAGTGAGTGTAATCAAAACAAGGGTTCGGGACATGACAATAGACCGGTTAAAAAGTGTTATTATTGTAAAAAAATGGGACATACTAAAAGTGAGTGCTACTTCAAGAAGAATCGGGAAAAAGACAGTACGAGTAATGCATTTATGGTGATGAACTCAAATAGTAACGTTCAAGAATCTAAGTGGTTAGTGGACTCAGGCGCTAGCCAACATATGTGCCGTGATCGTAACCTATTTGCAACATACTTAACGATGAACAATAAAACAGTGATAGTCGGAAATGGCGAGGAGATTAGTGCGCTCGGGTGTGGACAGGTGGCGGTACAGGTCTACAACGGCCGCGGATGGGTAAACACAACCATAGACAATGTACTCTTCGTTCCGAAATTGAAAACAAACTTGTTATCTGTCAAATGCGCTACAGAGAGGGGTTATGTTGTTAAAATGGACAATAACTTGTGTAAAATCTACAAAGGAAATACTGTGAGTGCCGTAGCGAGTCGTAACGGAGATATGTACTATATGGACGTGCGTTACAAATGTGAGATAGCGAACGCGATTGAAGTGAAATCTGGACTTAAAGAGTGGCACGAAAAACTTGCTCATCAAAACTTACAGTATGTGCGAATGGTGCTTAAAAACAACAACATTGAAGTGAAAGACTCTGACTTTGATTGTGAGGGTTGCTTGGAGGGCAAAATACATCGTTTGCCTTTCAGTGCCAGTGAAAATAAAACGAGTAGGCCATGTGAGTTAATACATGCAGATACGTGCGGGCCTATGGAGGTGCCGTCCGTGGGAGGATCCAGATACTTCGTAATTCTAAAAGATGACTTCTCTAACTACAGGTCAGTTTACTTTGTTAAAGGCAAAGATGAAGTTAAGAAGTGTATTGAGAACTTTTTGTACAAGGCTGAAAATGTAACCAAACACAAAGTATTGTGTTTTAGAAGTGATAATGGGTTAGAGTTCATGAACAAAGAGGTTCAAAATCTGTTTGAGAAACGTGGAATAACCCATCAAACCACGGTTCCATATACTCCTGAACAAAATGGCAAGGCGGAGCGAGAGAATCGAACTCTAATAGAATCAGCACGTACAATGTTGTGTGCAGCAGGTCTACCTAAGAAGCTGTGGGCAGAAGCTGTTCATACTGCGGCATTTGTACTAAACAGAACAAGTAAAAGCAATGAAACCGGAAAGACCCCATATGAAACGTGGACAGGCAAACATTTTGATATAACAGGCCTTAAAGTCTTTGGAAGTCCTGTGTATGTCCATGTTCCAAAAGAGAAGAGAAGAAAATGGGATCCAAAAGGGGAGAAAGCAGTCATGGTCGGCTACGAGGAAAATGTCAAGGGCTACAGAATATTCTTCTCAGAAAAGAACACTGTTGAAGTTAAAAGAGATGTCATATTTCTAGAAAAAGGTGAAAAACAGAAGGAACAATTAGTTATACTGGACACTACAATGGAGGAGAAGAAGGTCATTAGTCAAGAAGAAGCACAGACTGAAGAGGAAAAGGTAGAGGAGACCCTTAATATGTCTGGCGAAAGTGACAGTGTCTACTTACCGTGTTCCAGTGATGACGAATTCAGCGATGATGATAATGGAGAGATACAGACGCGTGAGAAGAGTACTCGAATTAGGAAACAGACTTCATTTTACAAGTGTCATCATGTCTATGTTGAGGGAAATGAACCGAAGACTTACCAAGATGCCATGCAACGGAAAGATGCGAGTAAATGGAAAGAAGCAATGCAGAGAGAATTGAATACCCTCAAAGAAAATAATACTTGGACTATTTGTGAAGAACCTGTAACTGATAAGACTGTAAGTAGTAGGTGGGTATTTAAAATCAAAAACTCTAATAGTAATGTAGAATATAAAGCGAGACTAGTGGCGAGAGGTTTTGAGCAGTGTGATACAATGGAACTATGTGATTTATATGCACCAGTAGCTAAATTGTCAACTTTCAGGTTATTTATTTGTATAGCAGCAAAATTAAACTTGCCGATCAGTCAAATGGATGTTACAGGTGCCTTCCTATATGGAGAAATTGATAAAAAAGTGTATTTAGAATTGCCTGAAGGTGCATATTGTGGTGATAAAAATATTGTTAGATTAAATAAATCTATATATGGGTTAAAAAAATCACCCAAATATTGGAATGACAAATTTAATTCAGTCATTATGAAACAAGGTTTTGTAAAATCAAAAAGTGATTCATGTCTGTACACAAAATGTGAAGGCGACGCCAGAACATATGTTTTACTGTATGTAGACGATTTATTAATATTTGGAAATAATCAAAAGCAGATTTGTGACCTTAAGTCATTATTAAATAATGAATTCAAAATGAAAGATTTGGGATTAGTTTCAAATTTCTTAGGTATTCATGTAAAACAAGATTTAGTTACAGGGATCACTGAACTTAATCAAAAGGAATATTTGGAAAGTGTATTGCAAAAATTTGATATGCAAAATTGTAAAGAAATATGTACACCAATGGATCTGAACTTTAACACTAAAATATTAGAAGATAACAATGATTCTGTGATTGATAAAAACATTGAAAATAAATGTAGAAAAATTATAGGTTGCTTGTCGTATGCTGTATTAGGAACAAGGCCTGATTTGTGTATTGCTGTGTCAATTCTGAGCAGATATCAAAATAATGCAAATAATGTTTTATTAACTGCCTTAAAAAGAGTGTTAAGATATGTAAAACATACAATAAATTACAAACTTGTCTACAAATGTAATAGCAACTTATTAGTGGGATACTGTGATGCAAATTGGGGAGGGGATTTGAAGGATAGAAGGTCGACAACTGGATACTGTTTTAAGTTCGCAGATTGCTTAATTTCATGGTCATCTAAAAAACAGGCCAGTGTCAGTCTATCTTCTACCGAGTCAGAGTATATAGCTATAAGTATGGCTACTAGCGAAGCATGTTGGTTGATTAATTTGCTTAAAGATTTTAATATTGTAAAAGTGTGTCCTGTCACAATATATTGTGACAATCAGAGTGCTATAATGGTAGCGAATACTGAAAGTGTCAAAAGATTAAAACATATTGATATCAGATATCATTTCATAAAAGAGTTGATTAAACGTGGAAAATTAATGTTAAGATATATTAAAACTGAAGACCAAACCGCAGATATGTTCACAAAAGCATTAAATAAAAATTTATTGTTAAGATTTATTAAAAACTGTGGTTTGTATGAATAAATATGTGACTGTAAGGGTGTATTACATTGAGAGGGGGTGTTGGTAGCAATGTAATATTTTTCTATTTTGTTATGTTGGTAACACTCCTCTCCGCACTGTCATGGCCGATATTGTGCAGTGTATAAAAAAAGGTCTGATTAAATAAATAAAAGTCTGCTTTAAGTTAAACTATTGTTTTACTTACATTTCTACAAAACTACAGGTAACATATCTTCGGCAGATTTTACTTGAATGCTTTCCTAAGAAAAATAAATTAACCTTTATTATAAAAGTTTAATAATGTCTCTAATATAATAAACATTCGTAGTACTATAAAGATAATAGAAAACTGTAAGGAACAATACCATCATCTCATTGAAGGAACACATACTTTTTACATGCGTAACAGGCATGTATAAACTTCTTTTGAAGCTTCAGTAGATACATAAGGCATTTTCTACTTCGTTTTACATCTTGTTCTGGAATTTCTGGCAGATGGCAGACCCTAGAAGTAGCGTTAAACTTAGGCCTAGTTTAAGTTGCAGTCTTTAGATTAATATAATAATCGAAAATAATCAAACAAGCGAATTAAATTACAATCGGCCAACGGCGAGTCCTACAACTGCATGTTTAAATAAAGCACTTTTTGAAAATAACATCCACACATCCTTTAGTAGTATTATAAAAGTTTATAATTTTTGATTTTTCAGTAGATCGATCAGTGCTTTCAGCACGACCATGACCCTTGTGTTAAATAAAAAAGGTGACTGCTTTAGATTACTGCGAGAAATCAGGTAGAAGCGTATTCTGGCCGGCAAAACTATAAAGTATTATTCTTAACTCCTAAAACTACGATCACTGCGCATAGACAGCCTTCTTCTTACTAAAATTTAGGTGATCATCGTTATTGGATGACTGTTTTCTTCTAGATGATGTACGAAAAAAGACAAAATATGAACACGACGAACTTTCCAAAAAGTTACGCAAATTTTGATGACGGGTCTGAGGTGCCCTCAAAAATCCCTCTAACAAATTCACTTACGACACAAGTTTACCACCTTTAACGGCCTCTCGGTGACTAAACTTCAAGCTACTAGAATCCGCGTATGCGTCGCGTGTGGGGGAGATGAGAAATAAAATTTTCTTATTCTTGCTAGGCCTAAGCGACCTCTACGTTATTAGTTAAAGTTTTAGCCCATCTAAAACGTCAATGTAAAAAAGAAGGCCAGGTTCAAATGCATGATTGTCGACTTTTCCAACAAAAGAATTGATATCTAAATGGGTGCCAAATTCTGTAGATAATCTTAAAATTTATTTATAAGAACATACAAAATTGTAAAATTAAATTAAAAACTCAAAGCGAACTAAGATAAATTGAAATTTTAGATTTAACTTAACTAATAATAATAATAATAAATTCCCACAACATCTCATACATTGACCTGACTCCGTGGTAAGTCGCTTAAAGCACTTGTGTAACGAATGCCAGACAACAGAGGAATCACAAATATACTACTTAAATACATATATTTTACACCCATACACAGAGCAAACACAAATATCATCATATAAATATTTGCTCTGGGTGGGAATCGAACCCACGACCCCTGGTGCACAAGACAGGATCACTACCATCTGCGCCATCGGGCCCGTCTAGCAACTAGTTTTTACTACTAGGTATACATATCTTTTATTTTGCTAATCAACTTATCTAGTGTATTTAAAAAATATATTTTGCTTATCTAAGTCTAGCTAAGTCTAATCTAGAGCTTAGGCAGGACACGTCTGTCGGGTGAACTAGTATATTATAAACTTGCGGTAGACTTACTCCCCCTGTATCAGGTATTAAAAGAGGTAAGATTCACAAAAAACAGCAGAGCTCAAATGCTACAGGTCTGGGAAGAGTTCTACAGGAACTCTATGATTGCCGCCACGCTTTTCCAGCCAAAATTTTCTCTTTCTTGGAGTGACCTCTGTCCAGTTCTATCCACAGGTTCAACAGTGGAAGTCCCACGGTTGCAATACTGATGATTAAGTGTATTGCTAGAAGAGCAGTAAGATTATGGTTCATATTAAACTTTTTTTTCAGTTGTTTATTTTTGACCAAAAAAATAGCGTCACTATAATGGACAGCCCCATCACATTGTCAGTTTTCACCTTTTTCGATATTGCAATTGAAGCGTGGCTGATCGACAGCTCCGATAATGTGAAGTCACTGCCGGTGGATACTAGGAAATGTCTCCTGCAAATGGTGAGTAACCTCTATGAATCTTACAATGTTCTGTTTCTTTTTCTTATTCTTACCTATAAATATAAACAAATAATAACAATAGTGTGTGGTACGGATATTCATTGATTTTATTCTTAACAACTGGGAGAACTAAGATTTGACATTTTAAATTTGCTTACCCCATAAAAAGTAGTAATCTAAAAATCCAACCCAAAAAAACGAATAACAACGAAATCGGGGGATACAGTATCCTCTATATGTAATATAAATTATACCACTAGATAATTAGAGTTCAAAGTATTCATTATGATAACAGTGACGCATTCCACGCGTTGGAGGGGGTAGCAACGCCACGTTGAAGTTTTCTTTTTCTGCATTTCGAGAGTTGCAATTAGTATATACAATTCAACGTGTAAAACATGATGAAACTACTATGATGTTCGTCTAATTTTAATTAATATCTGTTTATAATATCTATTTAATACTACATATAAACATTAGTTTAAAATAAAGACAGTAAATGAGGTGTGAAATTAAAGAAAATATTGAAATATATCGAAATACATAAATAAAATAAAATAAAACCCGTTACACCCCATGGTAAAGATAGTTATAGAGTGCAATGCACTGTACGCAGAGTTGGGACTATGCAGTTGTTGTGTGTTGCGATATTATAGAAAGATGTAAATAATGTAATAATAATTTGTAGGAGATGTATATAGTATATAATATTTAATTTTTCATTAGGTAGACATCACACAAACGGTCATCTGCATTGGTTCCTCACTTTCACCTATTTCTACCGCCAAATAGCAGTGTTCGCATTTTTGTGTTCTGGTCTGAAGGGTGAGAGGTGAAAGGCAGTGAATTTACTGTATAATGTACCATAATATCCTCAAGCCATAAGGTTGATAACGCATTAGTGATATCCATGTAATATTACGAGCGTCTATAGGCTGCAGTGACGCTAACTGTCATGCAGGCTGTATGCTTGTTTGTCGACCTGGTCTAATAGAATAAATAAAAAGATGATACTTAGTCCGAAAAGGTTAATATCAAAAATGAGATCCATTATCCAGTTTACATAAATTGAACCTATTGGATGCGTGCTTTTAAACGAATTGAAATCGGTGGTCATATATAAAGAAATTAATGAATATGGAAGAGGCAAAGATAATATGTCATCGCAGCAATTATTAATGAATAGTTTCTGCGTGATTGGAAATAGGTCTAAGTTGAATGTAGTATTATCTATTGTCTCGGAAATGATAAAATCCTTTTTGATTAAATTCTAGTTAGTTAAACGCCATTGGTTACTAGTGAGAGAATTTTGTTGCATAATGATTGTTCTAACTAAACATAACTTGCTAGCGTACTGTTGGCGACTGCGACTACGTAGAGTTCATCGTGATTCATCGTCTTTCTTAGTAAATTGACCCCTAAATAATGCTGCTTAATGAAATAATGAAAAAAGGTGAATTTCAAGGTAGCACATTTTTCTGGTAATGATATATTTCATTAAGAATTACACACATACATTAGCCATGAGGCAGTGTAGAATAGTACCTCCCCCTGGACCAGGTATCGTAAGTCATGACTAAAGTACCAGAACGGACAGATGGTAGACGGTATTTCCATCCGAAATAGTGCAGCTCAAATAGACAGAGTCACACACGTCAAACACGCTTGCCCAGTGTAGCAATTATGGGAATAATTATTTTTTGGAAGGCCTGAGTCCAGCAGTGGACTTCCAATGGCTATTATGATGATGGTGATGACACATACATACTTTCACGTTTCTAATATTAGTTGATTAACAAATAAACGTTCATCAGAGGTACTTTCATGTTTAAAATTATAGATTGCCAAGTGAAAAGCAACAAGTTAGTTATTAATCAGTTTATTTACGGTTTAAAAGTTATTAAGAAGAGCGTTCTAAAAGATTTCTTGATTAACTAAGTTAATTTAGATGTTTTAATTTAATTAATATATCAAGTGAATGATTTATAATTAATTACAATGTTTTAAAGTAAAATTTTGAAGATAAAAGACCAATACATTTTATTTATTGAACAATTCTAGGTCTATACAAATAAATAAATTTGTAAAATAGTGAAGCTGATAGTTCGTTAATGTCAATACAATTAGACAGAAAAAATATATTTTTGGACTTTCTGAGTGATAACTGCCGAAAGTATATCTAACGGATGTCTATATGAAATTCTTTAAGAAACCCTTTTATTTTAAATAAAAGGAATATTTCAGTATAATTCTGATTCTTAATAATGCCTTCAGTTTTTTCGTTAATATGTATGACTCTAAGAAGAGAATATTAAAAAGTTTTAATTAGATTAGAATAATCTTTTAGTCATTAACTGTAATTAAAAATAATACAAGCTACTGCCCGACTTCGACCGCAGTAATTTTGTTTGCATTTACACGTAGTTTACTAATCGGACTTGAACATTTTGGGCATTTCTTTTAGTTATATTTTAACCTATATGTCACATTTAATGACAGTTTTCGAGTGAGTATTATAGCTATAATAGCTAATACTTAAATATAATATAATATAATTATTATTCTAACAACATTTAATGCGTTGACCTGACTCCGTGTTAAGTCGCTAAAAGCACTTGTGTTACGAACATCAGACATCACAATCAGAAATATAAAAGATACATCCAACACCCAGATACAGAACAAACGCGAATATTATCATATAATTATTTGTCCTGGGTGGGGATCAAACCCACGGCGCAAATGATAGGATCACTACCATCTGCGCCACCGAGCCTGTCGATATATATAAATGTTATTAGCACAAAGATTTAATGTTTAGATGTTGATGGTAATAATGGAACCGGAATAATTATCTCCCACGCAGATTTAATATTCTTTTAGACATTAAGAAAAACAAAGGTAAGAAAAATTGTATTTTTGTTAGTATTTAGTTCTATCGTATAGAGCGATTTCTTCCAGGACACTTTTGTATGGTAAATGTGTTAAAAACATATTTAAAACACGCAGTAAAAAAATTTTAACGTAAAAAACATGACACCACCTTTTAAAAATAAAGAAGAAAACTGTAAAATATCCTTAAAATAAGTACAGTATTAGCCAGTAAGAATGCCAAGTTCTAGAATCGTAGTAATTACAGTTATAGATAATAATACTCCTTTTTCCTTTATACTAAATAAAATAAATTTAATATATATTATATGTAGCCGGGAGGTACTCACAGAGTAAAATAGTACCTCCCCCTGTACCAGGTGTCGTAAGAGGCAAAAAAATGAGCTCAAATGCACAGGGATGGGCAGCAGCTTCCTCGTCGTAAAAGCTGCGCTCTGCGATTGCTAATGCGCTTACCCAGCGCGACAATTATAGACAATATTCCCCTATTCTTGAGAATGCCTATGCCCAACAGTGAACTTTTAATGGCTGGTATGATGATATATTATTCTTGTAATTTTTCTTGTACAAAGCTACAAAAAGTCTTTTAAACTTAACTTAGCTTAGACTGCGCTATCAAATAATGAATTGGGTAATTTGAGATTGGCTATACGTGAGTAGGTGGCCTGCCAGTTAGATTTTACTGATTCTGTTGGTATATATAAATATTTGTAGAAACTTAATAACATTACTTGATAAAGCAACACCGAAAAGAGATATAAAGTTGTGAATCATTTTTTTTTATTACTAAGTGGACATTAAAGCACCGTCGCGCGATAGTAAGCGTGACCGCAGTTTATAGACGCTCGTATTAACACCAGGGTATCTGCTAGCGCGTTAACAATCTTGTAACTTGAAGATATAGATATATATAATATAGGTACATTACCCAGTAATTTAAGTACCTCTCGCACCCTTCAAACTGAATCCGAGCGAGCACGCGAGTGAGCACTGCTGTTTGGCGGTAGAAATATGTGTAGTAATGCAGGTGACCTTTGTATTAATTTATCTTACAAAGGTTAAATACAACCTACCGGAGTAACCAGGAGAGACCTTCAGTGGACGTCTTGTGGCTGTGTGGATGAAAAGTAAAACTTATTTTGAAGTAATTGAGTCATATAACTGAATCTTATTACTATATATGTTGTATATGTATACATTATTTTAGTTAATCTAGATTATCAAATATTTATCCGACTTCTCAATAAGTAAATAGTCTACCATAGTAGCTACTGCAGTCATTCTAACTTTGAGTATTGTTTTGTATCCAACAAATACGTTCCAAACCAAAATCAGCTAGAACGAGACCTAACCTATGTAAATAAGCACACAATACTTTGAGGTTCAATAGTATCTCTCTATGTACAAGGTCGTAGGACAACTAAGGTAGCAACTAGAACCGACAGATGGTGGATCGACAAATCAAATAAGGCAAGAATTTAGGTAAGGGTCTTAACACAAGTATAAAACGTCGTGGTCGTGTGTGCATGCCCATGAATGATTCAATAGAAAGGTGTGGGAATTATAGCTCATGATTTAATAAGTTCCGAGACTAACCCATGAGATGGCGCTCGTAGTAAACCAGTAACCAGAAGTGTGATTTTGATTGACTACCTCTAAAAAGCTAAATCGAGTAACAGTGATTATTATATTGATTCACTGGTGCGTTTGAATGAGGAAATGCAAAAAAACTGACCGCTCATGCAGCGAAATAAAATCATTTTTCACCAAGGCAATGCACCCTGCCACAAGTCGATGAAAACAATGGCAAAATTGAACGAATTGGGCTTTAATCTGCTTCCCCACCCTACTGTTGTATTACTGACACAATCACTTACACTCCACATGCACTCGTACAACAGAGCAGTACACCGCGTTCGCCGGCGAACGCGTGAAGTCCCTGCCCCTACGAGCGATAACCGACAGCCCTAGGGCTGTTGGGCTCAATCTGTCCGTCCTCTTTTGCTACAATTCATAGTAAATTCAACCCCAACGACGGCGGCCGAGCCTAGGTCAAGCCTCTAGAGGTGCCCTCGGACGCGCCGTCGGTCCCGCTCAATTCTCGCGAGCCATAGCGGGCGCTACCGCGCTAAACGCGCGGTCGCGGCCGCGGGGCACGCAGGATGGATACGGGCATCGGACCTCTCATCTATGAGAGGCCCCGCCCTCTTTTTTCGGTGGCGCTGGAATTGACGCCTGAGTCGTCCAGCACTAGGTTCGTCCGAAAAAAAAAAAAAAAATACCTGACTAGTGGCTCTTTGCTGATCTGAAAAAAATACTCCAGGGAATAAGATTTGGCTCAAATGAGGAGGTCATCGCTGAAACTGAAGTTTATTTTGAAGCGAAAGATATTTTTTATAAACATGGTATTGAAAAATTGGAAATATGTTGGAACCATTGTATCACCCTAAAAGGTGATTATGTTGATAAATAAAAAAAAAATTCAACTAAAATGTTGTTTTTATTGTTAGTCTCGGCTTAGACTTATTGATCCATGGTTATTAACCTTCAATATTTTTGTCGGTCTCATCCAACTCCAAAAAAACAGATTTCATGAACTTTCACCTATAGTATGCTAATATAGAAAGTTACATTAAAATCCTGAAAATCAAGAGCACCCGAGGGAACGTCGGAGTCGCAAGTTGTGAACTAATTGAACTAGCTAGAATTTAACCTCATATATCTAGTAAGATAGAGATTTCTTCCAGACGGGAAGGCTTGATGCGTGTTTGAGTTCACGGATTTACCATATAAATTGTTATTTCTAGGATAAAGGTGCTGGCGCCGATTATTATCAAGGCTGTATGTCCATACTGATATTGCAGAAGATTGTCGACAAGTGTCAGTGTATACCGTTTCATTATACAGGTAAAATTTTGATAATATACTTCTCTAAATCTTAGTTTGGTCAGATGGTGCGTTCAGTAGTGTTCCTTTCTTATTTATTTTTTCATATTCGTAAGTCATACGGGCGGCACCCAATTATATATTTAACGTAGTTATCTTTTGACATTCTTATATACCACCATGCTATGGAAGTCCACTGCTGGATATAGAACTCTCCAAGAAAGGGGGAATTTTGCCCATAATTGCCGCGCTGGGCAAGCGTCTTGGTAATCGCAGATTGCAGCTTTCGCAACGGAGATACTGCTGCCCATCGCTACCCGGTGCATTTGAGTTACATTCACTATATCGGATTGATATACCGCCAGCTGCTTGTTCTGGTGCCTTAGCTGACTCTTACAAACCGATGGTGCCTTAGTCGCCGCGTGCCCATCACAATTATGGGCAAAAATACCCCTTTCTTGAGGCATAAGCCCAGCAGTGGAATTCCAATGGCTGATATGATGATATAAACTTAACACACCAGATAAACTGCTTCCTCAAATCGTTTATCTCTTTCTAAGAAACAGTCAGTCGACAGTCAAGCGACAGTCGCTCCACCCCCACCAATAACTAAAAGATTTTTTCTTAATCGGCATACTTGTACTAAGAGCTATACTTGTTAGTATTATGTTTTTTTGTGTTTATTTTTTGTTTCAGCAAAGGAAATATTTGTAGAAGAATACAGTCGTTGCTCGTGGGGTCGGCTGTCGTGTGTTTTCCATACTATGGGTAATATTTCTCAACCTTACTTAAAAACTAATAAAAAAAATTGTTATAATAAATGTATAATATGTATGAATGTTTGTTACTCTTTTCAGTAAACTATTTTTAATGAAATTTGACGATTTGTGTTCACTGCAACAGATCAATCTGTACTCGCAGAATAGAATAGTACCTCCTTCCATGCTAGGTATATTCAGATAGATATACCGCCATTTGTCGTTTCTAGTACATTAGGCGCCAATTACGACATCTGGTACTGAAGGAGGTACTATAAAATTCCGCCGGTACCTAATAGCAAAAAATATTGAATATTTACAATATTAATAACACTTCAATGAGTTGCAGAAAAATTTATGTTCGATATTAAAATGCTGATCGAAGAAAGCGGCTGCTACCAGCGATGCGACTTTGTGCAGTATGAAACCCAAGTGATGAGTGTAAGGCAAACATTGAAGAATATGTAAGTGGGTACATACACCATATGAAAATATTTACTTTTTCTATCAATAAAACCACTTTTTACCGGTTTATAACGCGGTTTCGCGTTATCGATCGTAACGCGAATCCATTTACCTCCTTAATAGATGATTTTCAAGAAATATTTTACACGTGTTTACAAGAACGTTTATAATGAATTTCTTTCGATTGAATTCATAAACAGTTAGGTTTCATACACATTTTTTATTCCCGTTTCACTCATTTAGGGAATCTTTTTTTTTAATCTTTTCTAAGTACTCTGCTACGTTATAAAAAACCCTCTGCAACATTTCAAGTTCCTAACTGTGTTATGGTTTAGGCCCAGCGGTGATGTCAGTCAGTCATTCAGTTAGTCAATCAGGCAGCTTCTCCTCTATGTATGTATATAGATTTAATTTTTAACTCGACGTTTCGTTATCGTGACGTATGTAATTACTACTTCAACAAGTTCGAAATTTAAAATCAAAATACATTCGAAATTCACTGAGCTCCAGCATATTTATTTTTTAAAGATACATTAGGGATTGTTTGCCGTGGGGTACAGGCAGAGTAGAATAGTACCTCCCTCCTATACCAGGTGTCATAAGAGGCAACTAAGGTACCGGAACCAGTCGCCAAGTGTTGCTTTTCTTACTTTGAATGCTGTAATCCTTTTGATCAAATGACATCTAAGAGAAATTGAATTTTCCAAAGTGCTATATGAGCAGGAGTCTTTAAGGCTATAAGTGCTTACCTTCTGAAATTTGAAACAATTATACTTGGTTGATTAAATACTTATTATTAGAAAATAATGTTGTAGTAGGATTTGAATACAATAAAAAAATATGTTCAATTGAATTGAGATTCTCCTTCTTAAGTCGATAAAAAATGTAAGTGACGTGAATCCTCAGAAACGTCCTTTTCGTATAATAACTGCCACGAGTAAATCGCTAGGACGGTAAAGTGTTATGACTGGTATTGACACTTTAATTACACTTTATATCTTCAAACATTGTAATTATTTATTCAGATTATTTTATATTGACGAATAACACTTGAACTAAGGGGAATAAATAAGGCAAATAATACTCCTTCTATCCGTTTACGTCTTACGTAGAAAATTTTACGTAGGTACTTACTTACGTATTATGTTTTTCTAGGAAAAATGAGAAATACTTCGGCAGATTTGCTGTACATTACGCAGATAATACCTGTTTGAAATACAGGAGAGAAGTGCTTTACTCTTGGGATCAAATGATGGGTAAGCAATAAGAAAATAAAATAACTTTTGTGATAATTTTGTATTTAATTGTTTTTTTGTTATTGCATGAGCAAAAACGAATTTCCAATTTCTTGGAGCCACAACATTTTAAACTTACACAACAAATACAGTTTTGGAGTTTGTAAAAAAGTCATATCTCATCCCTTCTATGATTGAATATATGAAAATGCGGTATTTTAGTAGATTTAATGTGTCCAAAATCTTTGTGCTCACTATGAAGATGGGCTCCGATGGCGAATTGTCTATATAACCAAGAGTGCATTTGGTCTACACCCAGGACAAATATCTATTTGATTATCTTTTGTGTTTGTCTAAGGACTTGTCTAGTTTTATATTTGTGTTTCATCTGGTGTCTGTTATCTGTAACATAAGTACTTTAAACGACTTATAACAACGTCAAATCATGTTTGATATCAATTGCTGCAAGATTTGACTCCTACTCAATTGCTTCTGCGTTACGTAATGTTTGAGAAATAAAGACCGACCGTGACCGTGAATGATAAATAATGTCTGAGGTACCAGCGATGATAGACCGCAACATATCCAAACGAAACAGGTCGAATACATTGAGCAGTGGATGAACCGCAGTGTTATTGTCACGTAGCTGCGCTCTGTGATCGTTACCTTGCTTCTTGGTCTTAGTTTTATAATATACAACCGATAATAATTTACATAACATCTCATACATTGACCCGACTACATAGGAAGTCGTGTAAAACTATTTGTGTTTCGGAAATCTGTCAAGAAAGGAATTATGGGACAATTAAATAGCACGCACAATTTCAGGCGCATAAGAAAGAATCACTACCATCTGTGCCATCGGGCCCGTCCTATCGCCAAACTACTAAATATTTTTTCATCATTGGTATATTTTTAAATATTATTGCTTGTTATCACAAGTAAATCAATAATTAGTTAATTTAAGGGCTTACCAGTTGATTATTTCTTTTTATTAGATTTGGTCGACAAATAAGCATACAGTCCGCGTGATAGCCAGCGACACCGCAGTCTATAGACGCTCGGTGTATCACAAGGATTTCACTAGCACGTTGTTAGCCTTGTGTATTGAAGATATTATGTCACCCAGTCATTTTGATGCCTTTCTTATCCTTCAAACCAGAACACAGTTCGAACATTGGTACTTGGCGGTAGATATATATTATATTCCAATGTTTATTACCCAATACATATAATCGTTTCTTCTCTTTTGCAGCAAACCTTGGAGGCATATTCGGACTTTGTCTCGGAGGGTCTATCATTAGTGTAATTGAGCTGATTTGGTTTGTGCTGGATTTATTATTTTCCATAATATCTCCATCTAAGAAGGAACGGAAGGTTAATTCAAAAAAAGGGCTGGCACAAAAGGATGACATAACCAAGATTATGATACGGCAATATAGAGATAAGAATGAAAAATTGACATTTATAAATTGATCTCAAGATATATAACATTTATAAACTTTACATTGTTTTTTTTTATTATTTTCTTAAAAATTTACCATTGATAATGTGTTTCTAATGCCATGCGGTACCGGCAGAGTAGAATAGTACCTCCCTCGATACCAGGTGTCGTAAGAAGTGACTTCAATTGACAGATAGCCATATATCCAACTGAAACTGTGTCGCTCAAATACAGAGGGTGGGGATGGGCAGTAGCATCTCCATCGCAAAAGCTGCGTTCTGCCATTCCCAGCGTTGCAAATAACGGGCTAAATTTCCCCTTTCTAGGGAAGTTTTATGTCCAGCAATGGATTTTCAATGGCTGTAATGATGAATGTATTTCTTTGTGATGGCGAATTCAACAAATAAGCTTATCATTCGCATCATCTGCATCATTGTAAGCGTCTCCAGTACACGAGTATAGGCACTCGTACCACTAGCGCGGTAGACTCGAATATATATTATTTAGGTATGACTTGAAGACATTTGACAGGCCCGATGGCAAAGATGGTAGTATGTTACCAAACTTGTGCGCCAAGTCGTAGATTCGATCGCCGCCCTGAACAAATATTTATATGATGAATATTTGTGTTTGTTCTGCGGTTTATTGATAAATATATATTATAGTATTATATTTGTGATTCTTTTGTTCAGACAACGGACATTAGCTTGTAACAAAATTACTTGAAGCATTAATTTCTGAATCAGGACAATGTATGAGATCTAAAAGTTTTATAATACATCACTTGCATTTCACTGTTGATTGTGCAGCTGGTTAAGTTTCTATTAAAATCAAAATTAAATAATTATAGAGAAAGCATGGAATAACATTTGCCAATTATATTTACATGACTAATAACATAAAAATATGATTTATATACTAGTTAATTTAAGTATTTATCTTCTTATCATCATTGATTAGTTGCCCAACCAAAATTAGAATATAACCAATTAATTAAAAAGAGGGAGACAAAACTTTCAATTTAATAAACGTTTTATTAAAACATACCTGAAAATAGTTTTGTTATATTAAATATAGTCTCCAAATTATAATGACCTTCTAAATTATGATAAGTCACGAAATTTCAGCTAAATCAACATCTAGAATCTAGGTCTCGTAACGAATAGTAACTCATAAATATACCTACTGTTAGATGCCTGGTAATAATAAAAAATTAGAATCTAATATTTCGCTTAGGAACTCGTCGGCTTAGATTAGCAAAGGGCAAACAAAAGCATTCAGAATTTATAATAAAATAAATAATATCCTACAATGTTTCATACATTGATCTGACTCCGTAATAAGTCGCTTAAAGCACGACAGACTTCAGACAACAGATGTATCTCAAATATACTACTAAAATGCATATATTTAACACAGCACTAATACATATATCATTATATAAATATATGTCCCGGGTGGGGATCGAATACAGGAACTTTAGCGCACACGATAGGACCACTTCTAGCTACGCCATCGAGCCCGTCGATTAATTTAATTGTTATTTACGGAAAATAAAATGTTATTTTCATGTTCCTTTATGAGTAAGTAAAAAGCACTATTTGTCATTCCTTAAAAATCGGCGTCGAGCAAAAGTTTCGTTAAACTCAAACACGACATATGCAAACTTTATAAAGTAGACCTGCATTCCTGAATCAAAAATTTAATACATAATGTTTTCAAAATAAAAACTACTTCAACCTGTTATATACGTAAAACCTGATGACCCTGATGATGTGCCGTGAGGTACCGGCAGAATAGAATAGTACCTCGCACTGAATGCACCCCTTATGAAGCCTGTCTTGTGGGTCACCATAGGCTTTGCTTATTTACCTGTAAGTAAGATTAAGCCATCCCGTGGGTCATCATCATCATGATACCAGATATTAGAAGTCCACTGCTGGACATAGGCCTCTCCAACAAAAGAGGTTTTTTGCCCATTATTGCCGCACTGGGCAAGTGTGTTTGTGTGTTCCATCCGAAACAGTTGTTTCGGATGGATGTACCGCCATCTGTCTACTTTGATACCTTAGTCGTCTTTTACAACACCCGGTGCACTAGGAGGTACTATTCTACTCTATACTGCAAGTTCATTACTCAAGCTACCAGAGAGGAAACTGCAAAAAACTGGTAAATATGAAGTCAAAATCAAAGTTAGATCACTAAATCGTCAAAAAAATGTATTAGTGTAGATTTGCTACATTGACATTGAGTGTCTTATTTTAATGCAAGTCTGCCGGCACCAGATGAGTCTTATAACTAAGTTTATAGCGGGTTCATTACGCGAGCAACCAAGTAGTTAATGTTAAAGGAACTCCTTAGGCTAATATAGTTGCAGATTGTAAATAATTGCCCTTAAACGAATTATAAAAGTAAAATCTGTGTCATCAGTAAAAGTATTCTTTTTGCCGTCAAACAGAAGATTAGGATAAATTATAATTATTCTTATTCTCAACTGATAAATAAAAGTTGACAATGGTGCTCATTGCAAATGCAAAGTACGAAAAAATTGCATAATATTTTTTGAAATCATTTATATTTTTCATTCAAGTTCTAGTAGCCAGTAAGTACATACAATATTTATTTATCTACAAGATTAACAAAAATTTGTTTTCGTGTTATTTTTTGGTAAAATTATTCACTTCAAGGATAATGAAAATATATGCTGATTGTATTGGCTGTTGTTTGTGTTAGAAGAAAATGAAGTCTTATTAGATATACAAATCATGAAATGGGTAAAAGTAAAAGAGTGTGTAACCTTTTAAAAGAAAGGTATGTTTAAATGTATACTTGTTCTAACTATGTACTAAAAGTACACAGCCAGTACACGTTTACAGTCCACGTGATAGTAAGTGTCACAGCCACCTATAGATTATAGTAATATCATAGGGATATCACTAGCGCATCGCCAGCCTTGAGCATAGTGAATATCAAGTCACATTACCCAGTAATTTCACTGCCTCTCTTACTCTTCAAACCAGAACACAGCAATGTAAACACAGCTATTTGCTATAGGTAAACTTGAACAAAGGTAAAATTTTGCTAGGGTTTCAATAGTTTTATAAAATACCTTGTTAATAGATGCTTCTAGAATTTGCTTGAAGACATCCAACTGCTGATATAATTGCTACTACTTCTTTTATATTTATTTACAGAACAATATTGATTATACTATTTACTTTAAATAATACCAGAAGATAAACCACTGGATTGTATATACCTGTTTATAATTTGTGTGCATTTATAATTTGTGAAAGATGGCTTACAAATTCGCATCTAGTAAATATGTCTTGAATCCGTCCAAAAATCGTCTGACCACATTTCCACAAAGGGTCGGGCGGATAGCAGAATGTAATGCCTTTAATGAAATAATCAGTTTCATACTACTAGCCTTGCTATAAGGCATGGTCTTTTCATACGATTATAAATATTTTTAGGGTATTTATCTATACGCTATAAGGTATAGGCAGAGTAGAATAGTGCCTTCCACTGTACCAGGTGTCACAAGAGGCGACTGAGGTACCGAAAACGACAGAACGATGTATCCATCCGAAACAGTGTAGCTCAAATACTAGAGAAGAGGATGCGCATAGGCATTTCTATTACAAAGCTTCGTTCTACTAGTTTTTGAGGAGGGCAATGTCCAGTAGTCGACGGTCTTTCGTTGCTATAAAGATTATTTATATTAGTATCAATATTCACAAACTTTAATGAACATATAGTCACATACACAATAACACAAACACATACACTCACATACACCCACACACAATTACAGACACAACTCACAATATCATAAAGATCCTCAATTTCTTAATTTTACTTAAAACTAATACATACGCTGACATAACATATATCCTTTTGTATCGGTAGGGAGACCTGGTGATTTGAAAATTACTAAATTTGTAAGCTGTGCTTAGTTTCAGACACCAGTCTCCACCGCACTTGAAGCTTGATTCAATTACTTCAATATATGTAAAGTTATTGTAACTTAGGTCTTAAGTGTGAAGGAGAAAAATAATAATAATTATTATTATTAACGATGATGACACTGAGCAGCCATGTTAACAAATGTAGAGCGAAGCTAAGGGTTTGCTGTTGCACATACCCTTAGGCGACGCTCTGTGTCGATACTTAAATCACCTTTTACAATAGCTGGTTAATCTAGGTCACAGGCGATCTAATCGAACAGAAATGTCCTAATTTTGCTAGTTTATTGATAAAATCAACACATACTTTCGCATTCTCATTATAATTTCAATAACTAATCTACATAATATTGCTCGCGCCACAACATGTTTACTTTATCCAAATGTGAAATAAATAGTTACCACTTTGTAAACATAATACCAAAATCTATAAAAAGTGTACATCCAATTTTGAACTCAATGGCTAGTAGCGTTTAGAGTTTTATATTTGTTGTTAATATTTGTCAAATTAAGGCACATCAATCTGTTTTGTAAACATCACAAGCTACTGGACGATAATATTGTTGGATGCGTTAACAAAATGTTTGAAATAAACTTTTCTGCCGCCGGTTTTAATTTAGACGAAATATTTGTTTTTTTTGTTACGGCTTAACTAGAACTGTGAAACCAATAAAAAAAATCTTTCATCTTTAGAAGGCTTCTTCTTTAACGAGTAACATAAATTATATTCATCATAACAACCATTAAAAGTCTACTGCTGGACATATGCCTCTACTGGGTAAGTGTGTTGGCAATCGCCAAGAGCAGCTATCGTGACGCGAACGCTGCTGACCATCCCTTTTCTGTTCGTGTGACCTGCATTGTTTTGGATGGGTATGCCGCCGTCTGTCGATTCTGGTACCTTAGTCGCCTCTTAAGACATCTGGTTCCAAAAAAAGATAAAGAAGGGTACTACCTAAAATAGACGTATGTAAACAGAATTTGTAGATTTAATTAATTTTAATAGACTTTTTTTTAACTCCTAAATAAAATCGTTATAGCAGGTGACACATTATAACCCCATTTTGTCATAGAAAGAGGAATAACGTGAAAGAAACCGCAGGCGCTGTAAGTATTATAGATAAACCAAAATTTATATCTAATCTAAAACTAATGTATAATCTCAGTTGTAAATCGCTGTAAATTGCTTCCGTAAAAAAATATTCACAACATCTTATACATTGACCTAAATCCATGATAAGTCGCTTAAAGCACTTGTACGTTACGGAAATCTGCCTATAGAGGCTTCACAAATATACTACTTAAATACTTATTTTTACATACTTTGAACACCCAGACACAGAACAAACACAAATATCATTATAGAAGTATTTGCTTTGGGTGGAGATCGAACCCACAACCTTTGGCGCACAAGACAGAATCATAGTAGATAAAATATACGATATTTTTCCAATAAATCACACTCTTTTTTTATTACATCAAGCATTCAGACCGCATGATTTTAACCGTCAACAAAGTTTATAGACACTCTAAAAATCACAAGGATATCAATTGCCAACCATGTGACCCTTCAAACCGGAACACTGAAAAGCGAATAATGCTGTTTGGCAGTAATATTCATTAATTAATGTTTAAGATACAATAAAATTTTGTTCAAAACTTAAGACTGGGGTCAACGCCCTCGAGATGAAAAATACAGCGAGTCACCAAAACAAACGAAAGTCAATTTAAATAAATGGCACACAGGGTGGTTTTTTACGTGAATACGCTTATACAAATGGTAAGACTATTTTAGACTAATTTTATACTTTATTGAGTAGTATAATTAGTATGTAGATTTTATATTCTTTTTAATAAATAAATTTAGGCAATATCTCATACGTTTACCTGACTCCAAGATAATAGGTTAACGCCCTTGTGCTACGGGTATCAGATACTGAGAAATTACAATTATAATACTTAAATACATTTAAATAACTCTCAGATACAAAACAAATACAAATATTTATCATATTTATCATATAAATATTTGTCCTGTGTGGACATCGAACCCATAACGTTTGGCGCACAAGAAAAGAGCATTATCTGTTGCGCTATAAATTAGAAACTCATAGAGACCAATTTAAAAATCATTAAAACATGTGCCATGTTTAGCGAAAATTCTCTCAAAGCAGTTTCTTAAGGTGATCATTGGAATCTAATAATTTATAAAAATGGCACCTACAACCTACAATTTAAAACTGCATAATAAAAAATCTAAATCGCACGGTTTGTTAAAACTTTCTTAAGTATATTTTGGCGGTGAGTCAGTTATCAGATACACTTTACGTTCTCCCTTTGATAAAGTTTAAGTGGTGGTTACTACCTTCTGAAGATAATTAAATTCTGATAATCCTTCTGTTACTTAAGCTTAGGTATTAAAACTTATCTCATTCTAGGTTGCTATTCGATTAAAGCCCTTTCCAGGATCGTATTGTTCCAACAAAAATTTCTATAAATAAATTAATTTTAAGTGTCTGTGATGATAGAAAATCTGGTCTTATAATAATAATTTTATTTGATTAACTGGATCCACGTATAAGAAACACGCGTGATGAAGGCGCTCATAACAGCGAAGGGACTTCAAAAAAATAATGTTGATGGCAATACCAATAATTTTATTCATTTCAGATTATTCACAAAATTTATAGTCAAGTTTTGTCTGTAGCCCGCGGTTGACAAGCAGGGAGTCCATCCGGTCATCCAACGCGTGCAAGATACTGTTAGACCAATGACTTATTACAAATGTTAAAACGTTCACACTTGCTTGGGTAGTACATATGTTCTACCAAATATTATAAAAACAACTAATCAGTCTGGATCTATTTATTTCAATAAAATGAAATAGAAAACCGTACACATTAAATATATTTTGAAATACTAACTACATTAATAAATTCTGCACGTCTGTTTGCTTGAATGCTTTCATATTTGCTCTCTTTTAATCAGACCCGAGTTTCTTAACTAAATATTAGCTTCTAAAGACTTCTTGATATTAAAAGATTAACTTAATACTTTTTGTTTGATGCCTCGACTTGATTCTAGATTTCTTAAATTTTCAAAGCTGAAATTTATGATTGCGTCTTATTACCATTCAGTAGGTTACGTTAATTTTTCTTTTGGTGCATAATTAATATAAGAAAGAGTTTTAAAACTTTTATTGTAATTATAATTTCATTTAATAAGAAACCTTTTGTATCCTTTCTTCTTTAATAACCTAAAATATGATATTTTACATTTATTTCATTTTGAAGAGTACTATGGCTCCTCTTATCCTTACTAGTCCTTACTAGTAAAATAAATGCGTAAGTTTGGAAATGACTACAGATGTGTGGGTGTATGGATGGATACATTATGGATTCGATAAGATTTTTCAAACGATCAACTGTCAAAACGACGTAGAGTTCTTGTAGCAATAAAAAGAGTTCCTCAGGAATGCGATAAAGGCTCGATCTGAGGGCGAGGCGAGGCGAGAATACAGACGCGTGCTAATAAAGATGTAATATTGCAATGGGGTTTACAAACATTTATCGTGAGGTACCGGCAGAGTAGAATTGTACCCGGTAGTCCTGAGTCGAACTAAACGCACAAGAACTCTCTCTCTCTCTCTTTTGAAAGAACTCTCTCCACCATCTGGCACATGAATATTTCTAATATATCTATAAAGTTTGTATTGAGTATGAATGTATCATACCAGCCATTGGAAGTCCACAGAGAAACGTGAAATTTTGCCCATATTTTGCGCGCTCGGCTAGCGTGTTAGCAATTGCAGAGCACAGCTTTCGTAACGGGAATGCTGCCTATACCGCCATCTGTCTATTATGGTGACTCAGATAATATAAGATACCAATGGTTAAGTTAAATATTATGGTGCCGATATTATTAACTAGCAACCCGTCCTGGCTTCGCACGGGTGACGATTTTTATAAATATTTGAGTTAAACATTTATAAATAAATAATAAATTAAGTCCTATAATACCTCATACATTGACCTGAATAGAGAAATCACAAATGTACTACTTAATCATTAAAAAATCATATAAATATTGGTCCTGGGTGGGGATCAAACCTTCGACCTTTCGCGCACAAGATCAATACCATCTGCGCCACCTGGCCGCCATATATGAATTGTTTAAAACTTACCTTAGTCTTGCAAATATTGTACCCATGACCCTACTCATACGACATATGAGTTGGATCGTAGGTATATACTATTCAAGGTATAGAAAAATTGTTATACAATTCAAAATAATACTATGACATTTTTTTTATACTTTGAATGGAATTTTAGTACGGATTCTCAATTTTTTCTACTAAAAAATATAATATTACTGTGGAATAATGTATCACCTCAATGGTGAAAAATAATAAATTCCGTCTAGCTTTATTCTTGAGAATCATACTAAAATACAAAAATAAACGTTTTTTTTTTGATAATATTAGTGCAGACGTAGATTACCTCCTAAAACCTACGCTTCACAAAGCCTGTCTAGGCTGATGGACCATTACCTGAATTAATAAAGCACTCTTGAGTATGAAGTTTAATAAATATAAATGTGATTAACAATACTCCAAGTTTACTACATCATTTTTGAATAATTAAAGGGAATGGATTATGGAAATGTTGTATGGTGTAAGGCCCATATTTATTATTTTTTTTATAATGAGAATTATAAAATTAATCGTAGTTAATATTTGTAGTCTTCGATCAATTTACGCTGCTAGCGATGGCCTGTAGCAATGGCTTTTTACTATAGGCCTTATCAACCAACTAAAAACAGCCTTACAAGTCATGAAAAGGGCAATGTTTGGTATTTCTTTGCGCGATGGAGTCAGGAATCAAGGGGTCTATAAAATAAATAAAGTTAAAGTGGAAAATTACGGACTGAAACGACGGCCGATGACAGGTTCTGGAATGGAGACCACGCACTGGCAAGCAGAGCGTAGATCCTCCACACACAACTAACTTAGTACCGCAGGATTGCGCTGGATGCTAGTGGCATACAACCGGTCCTCCCAGAAATCACTTGGTATGGGTAATCACGGTCTATGCGGTAGCGGTCATCGAACGCGAATGAAGATACCCGAAAAACAGCCAAAGTTATCGACATAGCCCGACGGATTAGCAATTTAAAGTTAGCACTTTAGCTTAGCACGTGGAACCGTAGGTTTCTGCGTTCAAGACGTTCAACCGCAAGATAGACAGATAATACAGGTAACAATTAAAACCGATAGATAAAGTCGGTCGGTATGACGTCATTACAGATAGTATTGCCGTGTCATCGTATATTGTATATTTAAATGGTGAATTTCATATATACGACTAAGCGACTAACTGTCCTCCACGGTATTGTTTTGCTGTTGACAGAATATCAAGGCATTGTTTCTAATATATAGCCGGAGATGACTGTTTGCTTAAACATAAAAGTATATACCAATGTAACATCAGGATAAATTAAATGCCAGAGTTAATTTAAACTAAATAAATAATGATTATGATACCGATGTTGGTAAAAATTATTTTTGTTGTACTAACGTATTTTTTTCTTTTTTATTGTTGATTGTTATATTGTGTTATTTGTCGATTCCATTGTTTTTCCATTTTTCCATTGGCAGAGTAGAATAGTACTTCCCCCGGGACCAGATGTCGTAAAAGGTGACTAAGGTACCAGAACCGACAGATGGCGGTATATCCATCCATAATAGTGTAGCTTAAATATACAGGGTGGGGATGGGCAGTCCCCAAAAAGTTTCTTCTAAAAACAAAACGTGCAGCTGTTAATAAGAAACAATATTTTAGCGACGCAAATTTTACTTAACGTTTAAATAAAATTTGCGTTACCAAAATGAAATCAGAACACAAAATAAACATTGAGATTTTATTTTATCAAATTCAACCAATTTCCAACTATTGCATCATTAATACTTATTAATGTTAACATTTATGTCTTTATTACTTACGTTTTAGACTGGCAAATATTAATTATAATATTTTTATATTTATATATGGAGGAATCCTCCTTATGGTGGAACTAACTGACTGACTGACGGCCCTGCGTTGATTTAACAAATCAACGCAGGGCCTAAACTAAAAGGGTTAGAAACATGAAATTATTTTTCACATGGGCATCTTTTATAATGACGGACTACGAAAGGGGTAAACGCAGTCACAATGTTAGTAAAAAAATTCTATATTTTAGTAGTCAAAACCGCGGGGCACAGCTAGTGTAAAATATTTCTAGTTTATTATTAATTATATTATATCCATTGAATAATCACTTCCGGTAGCGTTTAGTTATCAAAAAATTAGGACATAAAAAGATCGAACCATAAAATTGCCCGTTAAATAAATCGTAACTGTAAATAAAGAGTGAACGTGCGTACCATTACTAAAACTATTTGCAAAAGTGAAATCTTCGGTCTAAACCTTAATACCTATAATAATAAAAATAAATACACAGAACATCTCGTACCTGACCTGACCTGACTCCATACTCCGTATGTAACCGACGTCAGACAACAGAGGAATCGCAAATGTTCCACTTCAATACATATTTGTAACACCCAGACACACACCCAGACACAGTACAAACACAAATATTATGATATAAATATATGTCGTGGGATATCGGGTACAAGATATGAAATCACTATTTTTTTCTGATACTTAAAAAGTTTCAAGTACTATTAAATAGGGAGGAAAAGGTAGCGATTGGATGAAGATTAACGGATTTTCTTGCAATCATTCCGATTATATGGAGATTACTTGCAATTTCCATGGGTTTATCGGATCAGCTGAGACGTACTCGATAAGTAAATTCAATTCTATGTATCATGTAAGTTCCATTTTACTTAGAGCCATGACGTACCGGCAGAGTAGAATAGTACCTGCCACTGTACCAGGATAATAGATCCCTTTCTTTGAGAGGCCTTTGTCCAGCTTACAATGGGTTTTATGATGATATGATTTGACTGAAAGAGAAGGCAATGTTGAAGAAACTTGTTGAATGCCTCAATTGGTACAGTTCTGCGTCTGTGTGTTCGATCCCCGCGCAGAACAAACATTTATATGAGGAATATTTAAGTTCGTTATGTCTGGGTGTTAAATATATATATTAAAATTAATAAATGTACTATATAAAATAATAAATGAGAAGATCCGTTTTAGAACTGGAGTAGTAATAATAATAAATTTCCACAACATCTCATACATTGACCTGTTTCCGTGATAAGTTGCTTAAATCACTTGTGTCACAGACATCAGACGATAGAGAAGTCACAGATATAATTTTCAAATACGTATATTTAAAGCCCAGACATAGAACAAACATAAATATCATCATATAAACATTTGTCCGGGTGGGGATCGAACTCACGACCTTTGGCGCACAAGACAGCATCACTACCATCTGCGCCATTGGAACTATCGAGTAAACCTAGCGGATATCCAATTTAAGTATAAATGGGTATATAGCACTGAAAACCTATGAGGCTGTAAGGTTATGAGATATAGCCTATGCACCGACAAGCGTAGCAATGGATGGCCACCAAGGTTGATAGACGATCTGACTAGAACCATAAGACTTCTTTGGATGCAGGTTGCAGGTGAAGTCTTTTTAGGGAGTTTTATTTATAGCAGACGTCTCGCCTCTGGTACAATAATGATGAGATTAAAACCAAACAAATTACAAGTAAAACATAAAAGAGACTGATTGGATGGACAAACAATCTATTGAAGACAACAGCACCACACCGCTTGCAACTTGCAGTTATTAGTGGCCATCTGTTGATGAGGCCATCACACCATTTATCATCAATAGTGAATATCATATGGTTAAAATACATAATTGTGTAATTTTTGCTCGTATTTTAGACCCAAAGTTACATATCCCAGCAGCTCATGCAGCATTATGCAAAAATAATGTCTTGTTTATTAGACAAGGTTGAGAGATAAGAATACAGTTTGCGTGATAGTCAGCGTCTTCGCAGCATATGTACGCTTCTAGTCTTACAAGGAAATTACTAGCGCGTTGCCAAGCTTGAAGATATATGTCACATTATCAAGTAATTTCACTGCCTATCTCACCCCGTGAAGGGTTCATAGCAATGCAAACACTGCTATCTGGTCGAATTATGTGGGAGTGAGATACAAATGCAAACAACCTTTGAATGAGGTCAATTTCATGTTAGTTTTTTAGGGCCATTTATCAACTAGGTAGACCGATTCTAACTGCGGCTAGTTACACAGTATTTTTTTAATTTATTTCTTCAGGTCTATTTAAGAATCTATTTATTTATTTATTTATTATAGATACGCTTACAGATTACTGTCATTCATACCAACATGCACAATATGATATAATAATAATGATAATAATAATAATAATAATGAATTCCCACAACATCTCATACATTGACCTGACTCCGTGGTAAGTCGCTTAAAGCACTTGTGTTACGGACGCCAGACAACAGAGGAATCACAAATATACTACTTAAATATATATATTTTACACCCATACACAGAGCAAACACAAATATCATCATATAAATATTTGCTCTGGGTGGGAATCGAACCCACGACCCCTGGTGCACGAGACAGGATCACTACCATCTGCGCCATCGGGCCCGTCAATATATAATATAATATTAAATAGACGGTAACCTAGGAGATGTTTACACGACATGTTCCATTTCAAACAAGACGTCAATAATGATAATAAATACAATAAAATAAAAAGTTAATATTATGAATTATTTTTCTGCTCTTTAGACGATTGTGATATTTTATGTGGCGGTTGAGGATGCATTGGTTATTGAGTAGGTATATCAAACCAGCGGATTTCTTAAGGACGTTATGATGATAAAAACTGTAAACAACGAAAGCCATACACATAGTCAGACCTGAAACAAATGTTTATCTTATTACTTATAGGAGTTGAATTTGAGAGTCAAGGCCGAGTAAGATAAAAAATAACAAACGTACATAAAATAACTAGCAATGCCCGCAACTTTGTCCGTGTGGAATATTACATTTGACAGGTAAATGAACTTTGTGGATTTATTTATTTATGTTAAAAATATTATTTAGCCTATAAATGGACTATATAGCAATGAAAATAAATTTCAAATAAAACCAGTAATTCCTGAGATTAGCGTGATCGAACAAACAAACTCTTCATCTCCATAATATTTGTATAGATATGAAAATAAACGACTACTTAGAATTCCGTTTACTCTGTTCAGCTCAGCTTTCCCGATATTGTCAGTTTGATTTATGAAGGCAATTATGTGCGGTTATTCTTTGTTTATTTTAAACTTTGACAAACCATTTAGTAAAAGGTAACAAATTGATGCTTTTTGGTGATAAAATTATTATCATTATCATCATCATTTCAGCCATTGAAATTCCGCTGCTGGACATAGGCCTCCTCAAGAAAACAGGCATTTTGCTCATAATTGACACCTTCGGCATTAGCGTGTTGTCATTCGCAGCACGTAGTTTTCGCGACAACGATCCCCGCCTTGTGAATTTGAGCTACACGATTACAAATGAATGTCCCACCATCTGTCGGTTCTGGTACTTTAGTCGCCTCTTACGAAACCTGGTACAGGGGAGATACTATTTTACGTTGCCAATACCTCTAAAAATTATAATAATATTTAATTCAAGAGGTAGTGAATTGATATGATTCCGTGGTATATAGCTTAAAGCACTTGTGTTAAGGATATCAGACTAAAGAGAAATTCTATTTAATACTAAACTTCAACTTTACCGAGTGGTAACGGCAGAGTAGAATAGTACCTCACTCTTTACCAGATGTCGTAAGAGGCGACTAAAGTACCAGATCCGACAGATGGCGGTATATCTATTCGAATAAGTGTGGGTCAAATACAAGGGGTGAGGATAGGCAGCAGCATTTTCGTCGCAAAAGCTACATTCTGCGATCGCGAACACACCTGCCCATCGCACCAATTAATGGCAGGATTCTTCCTTGCTTGGAGAAGCTTATTTTCAACAATGGACTTTCAAAGGCTGATAGTTACAATAATTGAAATAACGAATTTAGCACCAAAATCCAACACTTAAAGTACATCATTGCTTATTCAGGCAAAGATCGAATCCACAACCTTTGACGGACAAACTTAAACTTTGTAATTTCAAGGACCCCATATTACTATCATTTCATTATCGCTTTTTTAAAGAATATATAATACATTTCCATGAGGTACTGGCAGAGTCGAATAGAACCTCCTGGTACCAGGTATCGCAAGAGGTGACTGAGGTACCGAAACCGACTGATAGCGGTATATCCAACCATATAGCTCAAATGGAACAGGACGGGGTTAGCAATTCGTCTCCAAGCTACGCTCTGCGATTGCCACCACGCTTGCCCAGCGCGCAATTACGAGGAAATTCCCCCTTTTTTTCTGGACCTTTGTCCAAAAGTGGATGTTTTGATTCGATAAGTCAGCTGCTACGAAGATGCTACGACGACGTAATACATGCTGAGAATTGCACAAATTTGTACTTTCTAAATATTCATAACAATAAAAAATATGGCATCGTTTTGAACGAACACTATCACAAGTTTTTCTTACCTATTTCATATTCTCCTAGTTATGTTAATTCTCAGTAGAGCTTTGCGCTGTACATTCTGTTTTTAAGGTTTGTCGCATTTCAGATCAGTTTCATATTTCTTTTCAAATAGAAACTAAAATAGGCAGACTACAGAAATACGTCACGACACAGCCTAGCATTTTTGATTCCATCTATGTAAACGTGCCGTGCTGTGAGGTACCGGCAGAGTAGAATAGTATCTTCCACTGTCCAAATGTCGTAAGGTACCAGAACCGACAGATGGCTGTATATCCATCCAAAACTATAGCTTAAATGCACAGAGTGGGGATGAGCTGCAGCGCGAAAGTTGTGCTTAGCTCTCTCACTTGCCCAATGCGGCAATTATGGGCAAAGCTCCGCATATTTTGGGGAGGCTAATGTTCAGCAGTGGACTTCCAATGGCTAATATGAGGATGATATGTTGATGTAAGCATTTTACATAATTCCTACGAGGCAGAAATTAGGATCGCTAATGTATATTATTTTAATTATTATTATTTATTTACTATTACTAAATAACTGTCATTCTTAGAAAACACTAGATAGAAGTAATATAAAGTAAAGTATACAAAATAATATACACCGGATCATTGTCATTATTTAGGATCCCAATTCAAGTACCTCCGTTGTATTATGGTTACCAAAAATCACAAATAACGATAGTAAACAAGTATTTTTTGTCGGCGAGTGAATCAAGGTCAACAATTTAGCCTCAATCAGCACTTGCGTGGTCAAACAATAGAAATCGTAATAATTTGAATGTTTGACTCACTTATCAATATATTTTTATGGGCATACCTTAACAGGCAGATACATATACAGAAGCTTTAGAAAAAGCAAACCGCAAGTTTCATATTATGCTCGCAAATGAGAGAACTGGTAGGTCTTAACAGCTAACAATGGGAAGGGTGGAAACCACGGTACATCTCAACAAATAAAAGAAAAATGAACAATACGCTTGCTTATATTGTAGCATTCCCTTTTCCAAACGACCTCGACAGTTGTGTTGTAATATTAAAAGCTTGAACAAACTTTATAATACATTCTTATGATTATGCGTTTACACTCACAACACCCATCAAATGAATTTTGAACGCCGTTTTAGGGAGTTTTAATGAATTTTCATGAGTGGTAAGTGGACCCGATGGCACAGATGGTAGATATGCCAACGGTTGTGGGTTCGACTTAACTCAGTATAAGTATTTATTTGATGATATTTGTGTTTATTCTGTAAATGGAAGTTGAATATATGTAATAAAATTTTACATTTGTGATTTCTCAGATGTCTGATCCACATGACACAAGTGTTTAAAACGACTTATCGTAGAGTCAGGTCAATATATGAGATGTAGTGCGCTTTTTAATTATTTACGTCACTTTTTAATATAAATTCCTGCCTCCACTAATTTCTATATTTAAATTTTAAGTTGTAATATTCGAGTTTCCATCTACAAAAGAGGTGCTAATTGAGTTTTATTACCAGCAGGGATGTTTTTTTGCCTTTTTGGTCATTTATAGTGCCTCAGGGGTTGTAACCTGTGTACAAAGTCTGTCCCATAGAAAAAGAAAAATGAGACTACATTTATAACATACTTTTATTGCTGAATACTAAAAAATTAATATATACATAGTATATAACTGTATATATTAATTATTGGATTCCCTGGTTTAGTGCTCAGCGTTTCTTGTGACACACAGGCCTCTTCCAGCTGCTTCCATTAACATATATCCTTCGCTTGTGATGTCCATGTTGCTCTTCCAATCCTTTTAATGTCTTATTCTTTCTTGTCCATTCCCTTTTAGTGGGTGCCATTCTGTTAAAATTTGTATCTATTTTGTTTTACTTTCTCTCGACATTTGTTCTATCCATATTTATGATTTTTCTTTTTTATTCTTTTTAATGTCTTCCACTTTAGTTGTGTGACTAATTTCTTCTGCTCTTTTTCTGTGTTTTAATGTGACTCTTAGCATGTTTCTTTTTATCGCCCTCAGACGTGTTCGAAGATAAAGAAGTTGTTTCTGAATCAACGCCAAAATTTGAGACCCGTATGTAAAAGGTAGTACACACGAGTTGAACACTTTTTTTGACAGTCTTCGGGAAGTGCTTACTTTTCAATATTTCTTTTAGTGACCAATATTGTTTCCATGTATTTGCCTCTCTTTTTTATTGTTCTTATCAGGTTATTAAAATATACGATTCCAGGGACTGTGACATATATTTTTATTAATACAACTTCATTAAAAAATATTACAAAATTGACAACTTTTTCTTTTGTACTTTAAATTTTGTATAAAATAACAACTAAATCACGTCATCACTTACTGCGTGATAGCATTTATTTGTGGTAACAACTACTCACCCTTGATTTAAGTATAAAAAAATATTTTTCTTAAGTACAGGAGTAGGTTCTATGTTTGTATTAACTACAATTATTTTACGATATATGCACACAACATCTCATACATCGACACATCAAACCAACTCCGAGACCAGTAGCTACATCAATTTATGTAATGGAATGTAGACAATGGAGGTATGTATGGTATTTATTCAAATGTTCAGCAACAAACATAAATGTTTGTCTTAAGTGTGGGTTAAACTCATTCACACTGCCGTATCGCCATCCGACCAACTAAGTAGGGAGAAAATAATTTACTTTTCACTGTAGAAGAACTAGATAGTATTTAGATGGTATCTTCTATTTCTTGAGCACTAACAATGATTTTTCTTAAAGCTTATTCTCAGTATTTACTGTAGTAGTAGCTCTAGTAATTTCTCTTCATCTCTCAACCTTCAAACTGGAACACAAAAATATGCAAGCATTGCTGTTAAGAAGTAGATTCGAGTGAGTTACCAATATAGAAACTGGTGTTAGGCGGCAAAAGATGGGTGACCCATGCAGAGGAATGTTGTACAAACATTTGCCTCAAGTAAAATTAATGTTTAAATCAAGGTGAAACAAAAATACTTAGCATGCAACTGCATAAGGAACTTTGTAATCCCATATAGTTTAAATGGAATCAAAAAGTTATTTATGCAGTTTGTGTATCTAGAAATCTAGATGTAAATTCTAAATTATTTAAAATCAGTCTGTCAGTCAGTCTGTGAGTGACAAAATTAACAAATATTGACTAGTTTTAATTTAAAAACTACTGATTATAATTGAATGAAATTTGAGATATATCGTGTTTTTATAATGTCTGTTTGGTTATTGAAAATTATATTTTCTAGTTTTATGCGTAAAGAAGTTATCAGAAAATTCTAAAATAGCCTAACTTTCTTCAAGAAAAGATGATAAGTAGGTAAGAAAAGCCGTGCTTTTTTGCTCGACTTGGCGGGGCCTACAACGGCCACTCGAGCCTAGTTTGAGCCTTTAGAGGCACCCTCGGGTGATCCCCGTCGATCCCACTTAGATATCACAAGCCTTGTGTGAGTGAACGTAGCTATACGGTTGTCACCATGGGGCATGCAGGTGATTACAGGCACAGGGTCTAGTCTAGTCTAGTCGAGAAAAGTTGCGTCCGAAAAAAAGAGGTCCCACCATGCCCTAAAATGAGAGACTTTATAACAATATGAGTGGTCATTTCACTTTCAATGCATAGACATATTATTTTTCCAGAGACGTCACGTAGTTTCAACCGAAAGTTACATAAAAAGAATATTTAAGGTCACTATGCCAGGCAAACAACATGGCACGAAATTTTTATTTCTAAAATACAGTTATAGTAAGACACCTTGCTGTTTACAGTCAACACTCGTGTGTAAGGTAAGTGATTGATTACTCCATTATAATACATTTGCTAGCGAACCCTTCAACCCCGGAGCAGTTTCCGCACCGACCTTCATAAGTTTTCCGTCATCAGACAATAAACAATAAACTTTATTGCCGATTTTGCATGGCTTGTTGTAAACATAACAAAGCAAATAAAATAATCAAATCCATGTCCGGGGATTTTACGATCTTAACACTCTTCAGTGGATCGCTCGCATGAGTAAACGTGTTCGATCCTCGATTGTAAAAGTGGAGCGTCTTCAGCATTGGTTGGGTTTGAGATGGATGACCAGAAATTACCTCCGGCTCCTTTATGCTACAGGCACGTTAAGTCGTTAGTTCTGTTTCCACCATGTCTTAATATTTTTTTATTACTCGTTCATTTCTCATAGTAAAACTTTTCTTAACCATTTAACTTTTTTTTGTTCGGCATTTTGCAACCTTGCGACAATCTTTAGAGCGTCAAAAATAGTAGTTCTTGAGATGTGTATTAAATAATAACAACAAATTCCTGCGTCGTGTTACGTAAGCCAGACAATAGAGGAAAATGAAATATACTACTTAAACAATTTATGTGGCAGAACAAAGTTTGCCAGAACATGTTGTATAAGTATCGATCAAGGAAAGTCGAGAGAAAGTTTTTTTGTATTCAGAAGAAGTTAGTCGACTGAAACGTTTCAATGGGGACAATAATACGAAGGTTTGATTTTTGTAACTAGTCAAAACGAAAGTTGAGAGATTAGCCTAATTTTTACTTTTCTATTTCACACGAAGTAAAACATAAAAGGCGCCAGCTATTGGTTCTGGTACCTCAGATGGTTACTGAAACATCTGAGGTACCAGAACCGATAGCCAGGTCTGGTTTTAAAAGTTTAATTAATTTCGCAGCGGTTGGTGTTATAAGTTATAATCCAAAAATATATAAATGCTTTAGGTTTCACCATTCTTTATAGCGGGCTGTGGTTCTGACCCGCAATCCGCAATGATCCCTAATCTGAGTAATGAGTACATTGTCTCTGAAAAAGAAAAAATAAACTTATACTAATGGACAAAACTCCACTCGTTATAGAGAAAATTCCTCCTTTCTTGTGGACCTTACGTATGTTAGTAGATTTACTAAAATGATGAGTCGTTAGAAAAGTGAGCAATACGTAAAGATGCTGATCGGGCCCAATAGCGCAGATTATAGTGAACTTATCTTGTGCGCCAAAAGTCGTGGGTTCGATTCCCACCCAGAGAAAATATTTAAATAATGATATTTGTGTTTGTTCTGTGTGTTAAATATATGTATTTTAGTACGGTTTATATAGACGAGGAGGAGCAATGATATAAACACCCATAAATGCTTATAATTACAGTTTTGTCAACAAGTCGTTGAATTAATGATCAAGGAAAACAATTTTCTTTGAAAGATAAATCCTTTGTCCGGTCTATAACTGCAAACGAATTAATTTTTGGTACAATTAGGTTGTCTGCTTTCTACAGATTTAGATTTGGAATTAGGTTATTGCTTCTATTGAGATATTTTTCACATCTCTTACTTATTTACATGAGATAGACTTCATACAAATGGTCGTCTGCATCGTCGTTGTCACCGTAAAATTGCAGTGTTTGTATTGCTGTGTTCCGGTATAAAGGATGAGAGAGACAGTGAAATTACTGGGTAACGTACTGTACTGGGTAAGTACTGGGTAACAGCGTGCTTGTGATATAACGTGCTTCTATAAGCTGCTGTGCCGTTTACTATCAAGCGGGCTTTACGCTTCTTTGTTGACCTGATCTGATAAAAAACAAGGACGGAGGAATTGATTGATTGGGAAAAAAGCCGTAACTTTATTGTTCTTTAATGTATGAGTCAAGTAAAGATGCTCCTTAAATAGTGCTAAGAATTTGATTCTGAAAATTATAGATTTTTTTTTCGAGAGAAGTATTTTTTACATTCTTATCTTCAAGTAAAATAAAAATAATAAATTAAAAGTTATAAATATTTTTACATGTATAAAATAGCTTTCTCAATATTACCTATGAGGATTCTTATTTCAGCGTCAAGATTGTTTATATTTAATTTTCTTACACAATTTTCGGTAGTAAAACTACCCTTTTATTAAGTTTAAATGGTGGTTAATTAATGTTTATTTTTGTGTCATTCTAATAAATTAAAGAACTATTCTATTATTCTAGAAAATTATTCTATTATTGAGTTTATATGTGTTAAACATACACTTTATTTTTTATAATATTAGCATAAATAGAGCACGTGTTAGAATATATTACAATGTTACAAAGTCCAGGAAAATAAAAATTTGTTGATTCTGCTGTCATATTTTTATTTTAATATTCTATGAACAGTGAAATCTCTTACTTTATAACCCTATTTCTGATGAACGTTATTTTATGTGTATATATATAAATATATCTCTATATAATATGCTCTACTGTCATTGGTTCTAGTGTGATATTAAAATTAGTAAGCAATATAATACTGAATATTGTATGCTTGTGGTCTAGGCCCCGCATTATGTCAGTCAATCAGCTTCTTTTTACATACGACGGGTTCGGTGGCGCAGATGGCAGTGATCCAATCTAATGCGCCAGGAGTCGTGGGTTGGATCCCAAACCAGGGCAGATATGTATATGATGATATATGTGTTTGTCCTGTATCTGCGTGTTGTATGTATTTATTTTAGTATTATATTTGTGATTAATCTGACATTCTCTGTTGCGTCCGTAACACAAGTACTTTTAGCGACTTATATAGGTATATTTAATATACCTAATATTTCATAGCTTAGTTTAACAATATTAAAAACCTTGAGAATCGTCAAGGGAAAAAATATTTTGCCAATTTGCAAGTTAAAAAAAAGATAAATATCTGATGGACCATTACATGTCCCTCATATGTTGCTTCAACCAGGCGCTGACAGGCAATTAGTACAGTCAGTTTGAAGGTTTGAAAAATTGTACTTGCAAAATGTTTTACTTCCCGAGCTACATCTGTTCGTCAGAACTTAGGAAGCAACATTGATGATATTCCATGGTCAAAAATTTGTTTCACTGGATAAGTCGGTATTGGCATAAATCCTTTGAAAATGTCAACCTTTAGAGAAATAATCCACAAGTACACATCCTTCAGCTAATTTTCACTAACACCCATTTTGTGTGTAGAAATAATGTGTTACTGTTAAAATATCTCAAATACTTTTACCTGATTTTTCATAATTATTATTTAATTTTTCTTTTTTTTATTTTCCTCTTTATTCACAACACGTCCTGACTCCGAGTTAATTCGCTTAAAGCACTTGTGTTATGGACGCCAGACAACAGAGAAATCACAACTTAAATGCATATTTAACACCTATAAATATTTGTGTGGGAAACGAACTTAAGACCCTTGGCGCACAACCACCCATCTGCGTCTTCGGGCTTTATGACATTAGATTTACTTAAATCTTGGTAAACCGATGCATCAGTAAGGTTTGCCAGTTGCAGAGTAACCAGTAACCCTGGAAAGGGTCCCTAGTTTATGGTAGTGGGATTGTATTGAACTATGAACGGTAGATGCATCGTTGGTGGCGACGTCGGTATCAACATCTCCCGAGGCGGCGTTGGTATTTGAGGCAATATTTACACGTCATTTGACGAGTGCACATCACTATAATCATAGCAGCCATAAACGTCCCCTGTTTGACATAGACCTCCCAATCATCATATTAGTCATTAAAAGTCCACTGTTGGATATCAGCCTCCCCAAGAAAGGGGGTATGTTGCCCATAATTGCCGCTCTGGGCAATCGTCAATCGCAGAGTGCAGCTTTTGCGACGGAAAAACTGCTGCCCGTCCCTGCTAACTTTTTTGACCTCCCAAGAATGGTGGCAATCGCAGAGCGTAGCTTCGCAACAAGAATGCTGTTACGCATCCCTGCCCTTTTGCATTTGAGCTACACTGTTTTGGATCGATTTATTGTCATCTGTTGATGCCAATACCTCAGACGCCTCGAAAGGCACCTGATACAGAGTTGGTATAATTCTATTATGCCGATACCACACGTATAGGATATGCCTAATGGATCTTCAAATGGGAAGATGACTGAGTTTATAAAATATTAAGTTTAAAAATGTATAAGTTTATTTAATAAGAATAACTGAAGCCCTAATTGTGCTTCAGTGACAAATATTTTTTGGAAGAAAGACTAGTTCCCCAATTTCAACAATAGACTGTTATCGTGATGGATACAACCATTATAAGTTCTTCATACGACATGATAAATTATTAGAAAAAAGATTATTTATCCTGTAGAACCCTTCCTCACTATTATCTCCCTTATATTTTCTTCGGGGTAGGTTCTAGTTCGAGCTCCCTTATGATGCGAAGGGTTCGGCATGGAAACACGTAATGAGCTTACGATTCTTAACCAGTTTCATGCCCCAAGGGGTTCTTAGGTTCAATGGAACAGATATTTGTGTGATGAACATTTGTATTTGTCTTGTGTCACCATGACACAACACCCGTTGTATATACGTTCTTACGTACCATATTTGTAGTTCTTTTGTTGTCTGATATCCGTAATACAAGTGTTTAAGTTTCAGTGCTGAGTTTTTTTTTTATAAAAACCAGATCGATAAACAAGCATGCAGTCTGCGTGATAGTAAGCGTTACCGCCCATAGACGCAACATTGCTTTATGTGTATTGAATGTACTCATTTTATGGCATATTACCAAGAAATTTCATCCTTCAAATCGGAACACAGCAATGCTATTTTACAGTAGAAATAGTTGAGGAATCAACATTTGGGATGCTGTGTGAATAATTAATTATTATATAAGTGACTAACTAAGGAACGTTATAACTTCTAAAAAAAAAATTAAATCACTATATAATAAAACAGCTGCGAAATATAAGTAGTTTTGTTATTTACTCATTTTTTACTTCATGCAAAAAAGTATCCTTTTTTAAGAAAATAGTATGGAAGAGAAAACATAAGGATGTTGTATAATGCAAGGGCATCACAGCACCGAGTGAATGTAAAATTTAATACTATTCAAGTTATTGTGGACAAAAACTATATAAAACTATTCCTTTTACTCAAAATACAGTAGAAATAAATTATAGTAATAAAGATAATCATGATCTGTACAAGTGTTTAACTCACATTGGCGTACTTAAATGAAGGAAACATTATTTATTTATTTAAAGTCATGGAACAGATGAAATAATTTTTATATATTTTATCTATTAATGAATCAATCACGAATTTCGACCAACAGTGAGAAAATGTTATAAAAATGAGGCGCGAAAGTTAAAAAACTTGCATTGGTCAAAGCGAAGTGAGGTTTAGCCGCAAAGCGTTTGGTCTTTTGGCAATGATTACGCAGTCATACTTAAAAGTGTTTTGAATGGGATTGTTGCATTATAAGACCTCATATTCAGGCTATTCTTAAGATTTGATGTAGTTAGATGTCTAACATATTAACCGTAGGTTGTCCCTTGTTTCGCATACCTGTCTTGTGCGCCATAGGTTTTGAATTCGATTCCCACTAAGGACACGTTTTATATGGATGATATTTATGTTTTTTCCGTGCCTGGGTATTAATATAAATATAATTATAATATAATATTAAATATTTGTACTTCAGCAGTAAATTTGTGATTATTTTGTTGTCTCATGTTCCAATCAGGTCAATGTATGTACGACGTCTGGTACTATTCTTCTCTGCCGGTACCCCACAGCTCCCTGCTGGTATTCCACGGCTCACCACGACTTACAAAAGTAATATTTTTTAGTAACGTAAAATTATTGAAACCTATTAAAACATAATTGTTAAAATGTTTAATCATTTTATTTTTGACGTGACAACGTCTTATATTAGGTTGTGGCTGGGAGTCACTTATGAAAAAGTGTAACGCTCGGTAACGTTACGATGAGTCACCGAACGAGAGAGAGGCCCGCCGAATGCCTTGCGTCTCTCTCCCACTCAACTATGATCGGTCTGTTGCGCGCGCAGCACTAGAGAATCAGGCGCATTGAATCGGCGCATGCTTGTGTCTCTGTCTTTGTCTTTCTCGAACGTTCTTGGCGTTGGAAAAACAAGAAAGCGTCATAATACAAGTTCACACGTGTGGTTAAAGTATCGTCAGCTGTGTCTGTAGTGAAAATTAGAGTGCTTAGATTCGTCATTTACAACAACTACAACAATAAAGGTAAATAATTGTACACTGATATTTCATTATCGTAAACTATGATTGATTGATTAATTGTTAGATTGACACAAAAGTTGAGAAACTGAGTTTATAGGTTATGTCATACTATTGATAAATGTTGATAGTGTTAAGTAAATTATTAGTTTAAAATCAATTAATTAATTAATT
>JACJUM010002819.1:927508-946078 GCA_020976665.1 Heortia vitessoides
TATTTTGTATATATATTGCCTGCACCACTCTATATATATATATATATATTTCAGTTTTGTGTAATGGTTGACTGGGAGATAATGCCATCTGGCATTAAGTCCGCCATTTGTACATTTTGTAACATTTTGTGCAATAAAGTTAAATAAATAAATAAAACACACTACAAATATATTCTCGCTTGACTTTATTCCACTAGTTTAGTTCCCTATGAAGTTATGTCATTACCAAATAATAGTACGCACACCAAAGTAATCACTGAAGTTCCATAGCTTGCCAAAACAGGTCAAACTAGGTATGAGCCGTAACTTACCGGAGTCCCCGTAAATCGCGTAATCGAAGGGCAGCCCGAGGGTAAGCTTGAGTCTTTATGAGCGTTGTGTAGTACCTTGCTTATATAAGATTACATGCCTCAAGTAAACAAGCATCAATATTTTCAATTCCTGAGCATTAGTGTTAATTGCATTTCTCGGGAACATTTACGAAGTAATTATTTGAATTTAAAACATAAAAATAACACCCAGGACAAACATTAATATGAGGAATATTTGTATTTTCCCTCTGACTGGGTTTCAATAAATGTCATCATTACAGCTATTGAAGCTCCACTCCTGGACTTAGGCTTCCCCAAGAAAGGGGGAATTTTTCCCATAATTGCCGCACTGGTCAAACGGGTTGTCATTCGCAGAGAGCATGGGTAATGGGTTCTCGTTGCGAATGCTGCTGCCCATCCCCACCATATTCATTTGAGCTACACCGATTCGGATGGATATACCTCTATCTGTCGTTTCTGGTACCTCAGTTGCCTTTTTTGACACCTGGAAAAGAGGTAGCCGTGAGGTACTATACTACTCTGCCAGTATCTTACGGCAAATTAATAAATATATTTAAGTATAACATTTATGATTCTTCTGTTGCCTCATGTCCGTAACATAAATGATTTAAGCGACTTATCTCGGGCTCAGTTCATATATAAAATGTGTGACTGACTACGCACGTTGCTTGAGCGAGCCGACCACGTCTCTGGTAACGAGAACGGCGATGAGCGGAAGAATGACGCGATGGATTGCACCTTACTTGACATTCGACCACACAGATGTGTATGCGCGTCTTGAACCCTTTAAGCAGCCCCCTTCTTTTCTGACGTGGTGATTAAAAATATTTAATATTCTAAGTAAGTATAGTTCATCACTATACCTATTCTTAAACATAGTACTTTAAGCTTTCATGGTCCGCACCATGACCTAAAGCAGAGAGGGTAGCGATTTATCACAATTAACAAGCATTCCTTTACTTTGTTTACCTCAAGAAATTACCAATTTTTTGTTGCAAAAAAACGAAAAATTTAGACGCTTTGCTTTTATGGGCAGCCAAAACGTGCCAAAAAGGGTACGACTGGCTATTTATAGAAATGTGTTATTTCCAACATAGACATATAGTAGTGTATGAAGGGTATGGCAGAAAAAGCATGTGAGTCGAATAAATGTTGTTGAAAGGAGAGCACTTCGAATTATGTGTGGTGTGAGTTTGAAAAATAGATTATAGAACAGATCAATGTGGCGTAAAAGTAGAAAAATTAATGTTGAGATAGTATAGACATTTAGAAAGGATGGATGAAAGCAGAATGACTGCATATATATATTGAGCGAAAGTGAATGGAAGAGTAGGTAGAAAAAGTATTAAAGAATGGTTGGGTCAGAAATACCAGAAATAAACAAGCCTATGATAGGACTAATGCGAGTAACAAGCAAGAGAGGTAAGCAAGAGAGTATATATATAAGAGGTATGCCGACATCGTAGCAAGTGAAGATCCACTCTGCCTACCCTGATGAGACACAAACGTAGCATGTATGTAAGAAACGTATCCCTTAATCGCTGCCAGAAGTGTTGTCAGATTTGATCAATCTTTTTGTATTACTTCAATGTGTTTATGGGAAACCCTGACAAATTTAAACACGCTTCTTAAAATTCTCTTTTATTATACATACTGTTTACAAATATTGATTGTTCTTTAATAATGCAGCATATTGCATGCAAGTCAAAGCCTACTCTTCAGTTCATATAGTTGAGATTGCCAAGGGTACATAAAAAAACGTGACGTCATCAATACAAGCTGGTATCTCGGTATGAAAGATATAACATAGCCAATTTTAATAACAATACAATTAAATATATATTAATATTAATGAAAACCTCATACCCCTTCATTAGAAAAAATTAAGAATGGATACGAGAAAGTTACACAAATACGTAAACACGAAAGGCAAAAAGAGGCTCGAAAATTCCACATGCAATATTAATGAAGCTATGCAACTGACTGTGGGGTAAAAAGTATTACAAATAACAGATACTAGGAGAGTCAATTAAAATGTTTGCCTTACCTAACTTTTCTCGACCCATGCTTGTTATTAACTGAAAATATTTTTTTTATATATCTGGAGAATATAAACCTCTCACAAAGGTTGTCTGTACTGGTACTTCACACACACCTATTTCTACTGCCAAATAACCTTGCATTGAGAAATGAAAACACTGGATAAATGTGACACGGTATTTTCAGTTTACAAGGGCAACACGCTAGTGATATCTTTGTGATAGCACGAGCGTCTATAGGCTGCGGTCACGTTATATCACGTACAGCTAGCGGACGGAATGCTCGTTTGCTGACCTAGTAATATAAAAAAATTACGCTGTATATTTGGCTACTCTCGTGAATATTAGGTTGCAACATGTTTGCTATTTCCTGATTTTCCTTAAAAACATCTTAATATGAGTTACATGAGATGAAAAAGAATGTGAAAATTTGGATATATATATTTGGATTTACACTCGTTATAGGGAAAAGAAAATATCGAGTTTAATAGCGAAGGTTCGTACAATAAATAAAGAATATCTTTTCCACGTGGGCAGTTCTGATAAGAAATAAATATTTGGTTGATGGAAAATATCATCCGGATAACTGTTATTCGTTCAGGCTGCAATCACAAGAAACAGGAAACCTTATACCGTGACAGAAGTAATCTTTCAATCGGGGTATAACATTTTCCCTTTGAATCGTATGTGGGTGCGTCTATATCGGTATATGCATATTATAATCCATACTTTAGTTCTTTTACGTTTTTTTTTCTGATTCGATCGCGCTAAGAGAATCTAACATGTTTATATTAATACATATTATTTATTAGTCTAAAAAAATATACATCCCATAAAAGAGACATGTCCCACCCAAAGGTCTCTAGAATGTATTTCCACGCTGCACAGCGAGCGAGATCCTCTGCATCAGAAAAGCCCCGGAGCGGTAGTCCAAACCCCGTTCCACCAAACGCCTTCCTAATTGTTTAATAAAGCAGTTTCCTTCTTTATTCCATACACCTATACAAATATAAAGATATATAGACGGACCCGTTGGCGCAGATGGTAATGATCCTGTCTTGTGGCTAGAGGTCGAGGAATCGATCTCTACACTGAAAAAATATTAACATACCTAATAATATAATAATAATAACTTTATTCAACAACAAAAGAAAACTTAAACTAAAATACATTTTGATACTTAGGTACCTAAACTAGGTCTAGCCTGTTCTTATAGGTACCTAGGCTCTGTAGTGTGCATGTAGGTGTGGATGTGTGTGTATATGGTCTAATGTAATACAAGGTTTTGTTAATACAACACATTATTTACGCACACATTACATAAATACACAGAATATGAAGCTAAGCTAGTATATGCAGTATACACAAACAATAATAGTAACAATAAATACGAGTATAGTCCAGTCTAGCATAATATTGTTAGCAATTCCTCTGTCTTGTTGTAGTCCAATGTCAAAAGCATTCCCTTACTGTTGTTTTGCAGGTGTATTTATTCATGTCATGAATATCTATTTCTTGCTTAATTTTTTTATAAATAAATGGTCCTGTAAAATTAAGAAATCGCTGTGCGAACCGTGTACGACATGGCTGATGTATATTTTGGAAATCCACATACCTTCGTCTACTATGAGTTAGTTTATTTTCAGGTTTACATAGTTTATGCTGTTTGAGAATAAGTTCTTGGTAGTAAAATTGTCTCACTGTAAAAAATTTGCTATGAAGAGTTTTGAGGTAGGGTATTTAAAGGGTAGAATGTACATAACTTTGAGCAGTGATCCCTGTGCCCTTTCGTACGATAAGAGAGACTGACATAGAGTTACGTATAATGTTTTCAAAATTTTTTCTGTAGCAATATGTCTTATATTTCTAAAAACCGCAGTTAATTTCCGAATTATTTGAGTTAAAATACTTATGTAAGGGTTAAAAGTTAATAAGGAATCTAATGTTATGCCAAGATACTTATTCGTTGAAACATTTTCTAATTTTGGACAATCACAAGTACTATTTTTAAATTTACAATTTATCCGGTGGGCGAAGAGATGCAGAGAATTTGTAGCAATTATTCTACCATTTTTCAGGGTAGTATGAAATATGTTGTTAATGTAGATGATAAATAACGTAGGTCCCAACACACTCCCTTGAGGCACTCCATATTTTACTTCAGAGGGTTCACTATTAAAGCTACTTATTTCAACTGTTTGTTGTCTATGGCTCAGACAAGTTTTGAAAAGATTGAGTTGTTCCCTCCTTACGCCGATAGACTCAAGTCTTCGAAGCAGAAGAGGAATGGATACGGTATCGAAAGCTTTTGTAAGGTCAAGGAATATCCCAATACATTTTCTCCATAATTCAGTTCACTGATCAAGAAATTAGTGAGCTCCGATACCGCATCACTCGAGTTGATCTTCCTCCCCGAAAACGAAACTGATTTGGTGAGAGAATATTTTTGTCCTCAAGATATATAATAAGCCTTTTATTAATCAGTTTTTCAACAACTTTTGATAAAGAATTTAATAGGAAAAGAAGTAATTTTGAAGAGTTTTAAGGTCACCTGTTTTGTGTATTGGTATGATTCTTGAAAGTTTAAGTGCTGCTGGTATAGTAGAGGATGCAAAACATATATTGGTTATATGCGTAATCAGTGGGACCAATATTAATGAATTGTCCTTTACTATTTTATTAGAAATATTCATGTATGTATCATGTCTGGGTTTTAAATATGTCTTATATGTAGTCTGATGTCCGTAAGTCAAGTGATTTAAGCGACTTATCGCGGAATCAGGTCAATGTATGAGATGTTGTGGGAATTTAATTAACTATTAATCAAGAGTATAGCTACAAAAAAAAGTAAAGTGTAATATTTAGTTTTACTTCCACTCAAGTTAAATAAAAAAAATATATAATAAAAATAGACAATTAATGTATAAATACACTTTCACACATTAAAAAGTTTCCAAACAAAGTTCTTAACGACACAACATCTACTAAAAAACTTAAATCTAAATCACCTTAATGTTTGTTTCTTTCGTACAACCATTAACATCCAAAAATATATTAAATGACTTTTAATTACCCTTTTAATGTTCACGAATAGGCACCAGCATTATTTTAACTTTTAAGACTTTTTAACTTAGTAATGTAATTCGAATTAAAAGAAATACATTTCATTACACTGGGCAATGTCCACACAGAACCAATGAACGAATTGCAGACAGTGAAATATTTTTGTAAGTCAGTTGTATAACAAATCAATGTTTCCAAAGTTGTTTTAAGTCATGACAATTACTTTTGGGTGTGATCCCGAAATGCAGCCAAGGTAAGGAAAAAGATAATTTAAATTAAAAAGTGATTGTATACTATGCATGATAAACCTACTCTTTCAGCGATTATGGAAAGATTAAGTAAAACGCTTTTTTAATCTTTTACATTTATTGTTCCACGTTTCGGCTACCTTTTGGCAACTGTTCTCAAGATTACACGTTGAAAGAGTAGCTTTATTATGAGTAGTGAACGCGTAAATGTAAAAAAAAATGTTCTATGTATAAGTATATGTCACAATAGGATTGTCAATCATCATCATCTTTACTGCCATTAGAAGCTCACTGCTTGAAATAGGCCTTCCCAAAAAAGGGGAAATTTTGCACATAATTGCCATGCTGGGCAAGCGTGTTGGCAATCCATCCCCACCCTGTGCATTTGAGCTACACTAGGATGGATATACAGCCATCTGTCGGTTCGGGTACCTAGGTCGCCTTTTACAACACCTGGTACAGAGGAAGGTATGCTACTCCGCCGGTACCTAACGGCACTACTCTTTTAGATTTTCAATACTATTTTATTATAATGTACCTTATGAGATTAAACATTGTTAGTAATTTAAGAACTGTCAGTACCTACAGTACGTTTTAATTTATGTGAGTACAACATCTAATGATGACACACCTTTAAGCGTCAGAGCATTGGTTGAATGGTGCCTCCATGGTCATTCGTTACATAGGTAGAATCTTGCGGTTCTTGTACCCATCGGCTGCAGCCACGACTTGATCCCTTCGCACGCGTTATGGTTGTAATTTTTACATAGCCGATTAAATTTGATTGACCTACTCTTCTAAACAATTTGTATTGGAATTAACCTATCCAATATGTACCTGCAGCTGCAACGCAAAAGTTTGTGGATGTGCAGATGTATGAATATAAATAATTGTTATCCCTTCACCCCCAAACGGTTAATCTTTTCACATAGATTACACATGGGCTTTTATTCCGAAAATTGTTCCTGTGTGATAGATATGATTTTTATTATTTCTATGGAATTACCAATAGTTTAACTATCTAGGGTGACATAGTGTTGGTCCCATCATAGCAAGAGATCCTTATCGATAAGGTATAAAATAAAGATCTCGCGGAGTAATTTGCGAGCGGATTTCTTTTTCCCTTTTCTCTCATACTTTGACCTGACTTCGTGTTAAGTCGCTAAAAGCACTTGTGTTATGGACGCTAGACTACAGAGGAATCACAAATATACTACTAAAATACATATATTTAACACACAGACACAGATATCATCTTATAAATATTTGTTTTGGGTGGGAATCAAATCCGAAACCTAAGCGTACAAGATAGGATCACTACCATCTGCGCAATCGGACCCGTCAAATATATTTGAAATTATATATTGTTCTCCACAGGGCTCAAAACTTCGTAAAGAACAACAAAATGCGAAAATATACCATATCGCAGCGTTTCCTTGTCTCTAACTTTAAAAGGACTATAAAAGACATAACCACTGTCCATGGAACCAATCAGTTCACAAAGAAGAAGGGAAAAATTCTATTTGCTTGGATTATGTTGATGGTTTTCAACTTATTTCTGACCGGCGCTTTCATATTAGTAGCGAAGCGCAAGTATGACGACGACCAAATTGTGACTAGGGTACATAGATTTAAAATTAATTTAAAACATATTTTTAGACCAGGTCGACAAATACGCATACAGTCCGCGTGATAGTTACATTATTGCAGCCTTGAAGAACTTGAACTTAAACATCACAGACTTGAAGATATTATGCCATATTACTTAGTAATTTTACTTCTTTTACTCTTCAGACCGGAACACAGCAACGCGAACTCTGCTTTATGGCGGCATAGAATGGTGAGAGTGAGGTACAATTGTAGCGACGTTTTATGTGAGGTCTACCTCACGTGGGCTGTAAACTACTAATTGTTAATACGATTGTATATACTTATTAAATAAAGTATATCTCATTTGTGCATGCCTTTTATAATTGTAGTTACTACATATTATCGAGATTATCTTGTTAAAATTTGACTTGTTTCTTAATATTTCAGATAAACGCCAATTGCAAAGTAACACAGGTTCCATTTCCGGCAGTCAGTATTTGCAACTTCAACTTGGTTTCATTCAGGGAAAGCAGAAAAATTGCTAATTTACTGTAAATAAAATATTCCTGCATATGTTTGTAACTTAGCACACACACACATGCACGTGCACATGTTCTGTATAGGTAGGTAGGAGGTACTGGCCGAGTTTGTCTGCCTAAAAGATTATTGAGCTGAAAAGAACTGAGTAATAGACGCTAATCTATTATGGGGTTGTCTAAAATCAATATAGAGGGAGAGGACAGAATAAACTTAACACCTGTTAACCTACTTTAGTACCAGAAGGGAGCACAACGTTCATAAAACGGTGTCGGCCTTTTCGCCCACAAGACTCATTAATATTTATATTATCTGCTATATGAAATGTGTCAAGTAGGATTGAATGGAGACTATGTAGGACTAAGTAAGTCATACATACGTCTAATACCCACTTCACAAATATGCCAAAGTGTAGAAGTATGGCAGATTAAATATGGATAACAGAAATCCAGAGGTCCGACGTTCACCGGCAAAATGAAAAAAAAGAGCTATTTTCAATGAGGTTTTTTTTTCAGAAGCCGTTTCATAGGAGCAATACCTGAATGAGTCCCGATTTACGAGAAATATTTTATATTATATTTTAGGCTAATAAGAAACGAATATTGCATGTCTCCGTGGTGCATAGAATGAAAACCGGTGGCAATCATAACTTGGCTTTAAAGCACATTGAATATCTACGTCAAACTAGGAAGGCTCTGTTTATCGTAGTTTCCACTCTAAACTACTTGCACACATTTTGCGCTTTCAGAGTTCCGAAAGCTTTAAGTTCAAACTAACATAGTGTTTCGATCGCTAGGAGAACCTTGCGGTGGTGGCCAAAATCATTAAAAGGCTCGTTGTAATTCTTCAAACAGGGGTTGTTTAGGTTAATTAACTTTCCTATCACATCCTTGACCTCATGGCTGAACGACACTTGATAGGATTACAATCTTTCAGTGACGCAAAACTGGAACATAGGCGACTCGATAAACAGATTTTTATAACTACGCAATTGTTTATATTAAAAATATAAATTATATTTATCACATTTGCCAGTTATTTCACTGCCTTTCTCCCTTCAAATCGGAATACAGCAGCGCGAACACTGCTATTTGGCTTCAGAAATAGGTGAGAGTGACGACCAATGTAAATGACTTTTGTATAAAATCTACATCATGATTGCGGATTAGAGTCGATCAAGGTCGAGTTATTGAAGATCTAAAGGTTCTATGGAGAGCGCTAATACATTATAGTTGAGCCTATTTGCAACGCGGTCGAATATAATAGATCCAAGCTTATCCGACACTTAACCTAAGATATCCCGGACATCAGCAAGACAATTTATATGCACGATCATGAATGAGGTGATCCGTTAGAATTAAAGTTACCGACATAGTCCAGCAGATTAGCAAGTTAAAGTAGCACTAGGCACATAACTCGCATAACCGATTGCCAATGGATCCGTAAGGTTCCGGAGAAAAGACCGCATACCAAACTTGGTTTAAAAAGTGACGATCTGATTAAAACCATAGGATCGTACTGGATGCAATCATATTGGAAATAAATTGAAGGTCATGTCCAGCAAGGGTCATTTCATAGCAAATATAATAATGTTAATTAGAGGATTAGACGTTATCGCTTATCGTTTATATATGCAGTCTTATTGATGTTAACAAAAACCAATAATCAATAATATGAGCCATTGGAAGTTCATAGCTGGATATAGGGCTCCCCGGCAAAAGGGGAATTTTGCCTATAACTGCCGCGCTGGGCAAACGTGTTGGCAATCACAGAGCGCAGTTTTTGCAACGGGGATGAAGCTGCTCTACCCCACCCTGTGCATTTGAACTACACTGCTGCGGATAGATATACCGCCATCTGTCGGTTTTGGTATCTTAGTCACCTCTTACGACACCTGGTACAGGGGGAAGTAGTATTCTAATCTTCCGGTACCTCGCAGCTTGTAATACACGACACACAAACTTAAATTAACATAATAAACATAAATTAAATTTTCAGGATAGATCACAACCGAACTCGAGAAGAAATAGACAGCTTCTTGATTTCGTTGCCCAATTTGAAAGAATATGGAGCAAACAGTTTTGATGTTGGAAATTTCACAGATATTATGCGTATATTGAAAATACATTATTATACTATTGATTCTATAATGGAGGAGGTAAAGTTGCAAATTTATTTCAATAAGTGTAAGATTACTGCACCCTTAACCTATTTAGTAAGCATTAAGTCATCAGCTTTTAAATATATCATTTTTTATCATCTATTAGTGTGACAATATACTCTGCTAGTACTAAGGTTTCAATTGTTTGTCTGTTTTATAATAATTGTACTCTACATCCTTTGGGATGATCATGAATTGACTTGATTCCAAAATAAGTTGGATGGAGATCGAACCCACCCTTGAATGAATATCATCATGTAAGGGTGATAATATTAACATATTTGTGATAACTCCATTGGCTAATCTGTGTTAAGTGACTTATTTTGGAGTAAGATCATTGTATGAGATGTAGAGTAAAATATATATAGTAAATAATAAATTACATACATTACATTTGACCACTATTGACATTACAGGTTGTATAATATTTTCATATTATGAATTCAGCTAACAAGCATACGATTCGCTTGATAGTAAATGTATCGCTGCAACCTACTCCTGTCATCATAATGATATCACTTATCCTATGAACTGAAGATATTATGTCACATTACCTAGTAATTTCACTACCTCTCTCAACCTTCAAACTGGAACACAGCTATGCGAATACTGTTTTTTGGCGGTAGAAATAGAGTGATGTACCAATGCGGGCGACTATTGTAAGAGTTCTACTCATGTATGTTGGTATGAAGGATGAATATGAAATGCGATAATGTTTAAATGTACAGGTACATCAGAGGTGCGAGGATCTCCTTTTATACTGCACGTTCAACAGGCGTCAGAAAAATTGCGGCAGTATGTTTAACATGATCAAAACATATGAAGGTCACTGCTGTGCGTTCAATTATGCCGCCCTTAAAGATGGAAGTGAAAAGTATGTTAAAATTAATACATGATAGCACTTCTTCTAGATACTTGTCTCGATTCCCAAAGGTCATGTTACTGGTAAACGGTATGTCTAAGAACTTATTAGTAGTCGTTGCGAGTTATGGCGTACATTCTTATGTTGCCTCTGGGAATTCACATTTAAAATTTTTCATTTTCACATACCAAACAAAACGAAAAGTTGATTTTAACTACCAGAATAGAAATTTGATGTACCAGATAATTATTTTATTTTTAAAATTACTCGTAAACAAATTATTATTTCAAAATATTTGTTATATACGTTTTCTTGTCTTAAATATACTTATAAGTTTATTTAAAAGAATGAGATATAAACTATGCGATCTCTCAATTTAGGTCCAGAAGTAAGCAAAAATTTACGAAAACGGATTTAGTAGTTTAGAAGTTTATTTCGGACAACCGTGACACAAAATTGTGATATATAAAGATTATAAAAAAAATACGGCTGTATTTACTACCAGAAAAATATAAAAAGACGGTATTTTACCATTTTTCTAAACATCGCCATAGTTGATACTTATAGGTTTAGCCTACGAATAGACAGCCTGGGCTGGTAATTATTAGTTCTGGTTGTTTGGACCTGTTGATTTTGTTTTTAAGACTGTTAAGTTTAGCAAAAAATATTTCCAACTCTCACGCAAACCGTTGTATAATAAATGCCCTCAACATTTAATTATCGAAGAATATAAACCGTTCATTTCATTCAATTTCAGTCCACTATTTGATAGCGAAGACGACATGGAATATTACGATGAAGAAAGCGAAGATGATAAAGCGCCTTCATCCAAGATGGTTGCTACCTCTGAGTCTGGCAGGTATGAATCCGTCTTTGTCCAGAACTGGAAATTGGATAACCGGACAGCCATTGGAAAGGGAAAATGTTGCACTTAATTGCCGCGTTAGGCATGCGTTATAGCAATCCCAGAGTATAGCTTCGAGACGGGAATCATATTATACATACATTAAAAATCCACTGCTGGCCTATCCAAGAAAGGGGGGATTATACCCATAATTGCCGCGTCGGGCAAGCATGTTGGTGATCGCAGAGTGCAGCTTTTGCGATGGGTATACTGCTGGCTACCGCCACCCTGCGTATTTAGGGTACACATTTTTTGACGGATATACCGCTGTCAATTGGTTACGTGTCCTCAGTTACCTTTTAGCACACACATGGAGAAGGTATCATACTATACTACACTGCGGGTACCCCACAGCTATCCTCTTTACCCCACGGCTAAATATTTAGCTGTAGTATGGAAATCGCTTCTTAAAAGTCATGGAATAAGTACATTGGATATATTTAATGTGAAGTAATACAGTGAAGTAATTACTACACTTAAAAGCCATGGATAAATTAGACCTGCGAAGTGTTAGTATAATTTTACGTTTCACGAACATGCATTCGATAGTAACCCCTATTTTAAGTTTAGGTAAATAACGTAAGGATATTTGCTCGCTACTAATATATTTACTTGTATGACTATGTATGCTATGTATGTATCAAGTCTCAATTTCAGACACTCAGGTTTGTACATTGTAATGAATGTTGAAGAAGAAGACTACACAAAATGGTTACCAAGAGATTTCTACGGTGCTAAGGTATGTTTAATATATGCAAAGACAAATCAAATAAAAAAAACTCTTTTAACGGCTTTAAAACGCGGTTTATTTAACCTTCACATTTTTATGTTAACCAAATACGTTGAAAGGAGAGTAGTTTAATAATAATAAGACATAAATCTTGCATATGTAAGAAAATATGAAATTCAAATACATGTAGCAATTTTTATTTAAAGAAGCATTTAAATCGTGAAAAGTAACTATTGTGTCTGGAAATTCAAATATACTAATTGTAATTAATGACACAGATGACCGATAACTCTAATGACCTTGTGTAAGAAAAGTTATTCGAAGAAATGGTTGATTGAGTAGCCTACTATCAAACTAGTCTGTCGGCAGCTAGTTTGTCCAGCAGTGGACTTCTAATGGCTGACATGATAATGATTATGAACCATAATCCCCAAGCACTGCTTGCTGATTAAAAACTTTAGTCCACTTTAACTCTTTTAAAAAACTTTGCGACCTCAAACATATTTTATTAAATATTGCATATTTTTCAATAAATATTATTGGTTAAATAAGCAAATTAATATCATGATCATATTATTAATTATAGCAGCCATAGAATGTCTACTATTGAACAAAGATCTCCCGAAGAGGGAATATTGCCACGCTGGGCAGGCGTGGCAATGACTTAATTATATTATTATTAACGGTAACAAAACTACACTAAGCAGCCATATCCAATTATTGTACTAGTTAGATGTTCATAAATTATTCAAAGGATGTAAATATCGCTCCATATATTGATAATCAAATATGTTAATTTCAGTTTGCCAATAATTAATAATCAACACAATAACTTTCTTAAACATCACCTCTGTTTCCCATGACAAATACATATTCTGTAAATTAGTAACTTACACCTTAATCATTAATATAAATAACCTTTAAATCCCTACTTAATATTATAAATGCGAAAGTAACTCTGTCTCTCTGCCTGTCTGTTATACTTTACCGCTTAAACCTCTCAACCCATTTTGATGAAATTTGGCATAGACAATCTTTAGACCCTGAGAAAGGACATAACCTATTTTTTAATTCGAAATAAGGGTTGTATGGAAATATCGCTATTTTTAGCTATAATTTAGAGCTAGAAACTTGAAACTTATTTTTTAGGCCATTCATTCCATATAAATAAACATGACATTAAAGTTTATATAAGTTAGAGCTTTACCTTAACTTTTTAACTTTTATAAGCTTGGTAAGGTATAGTACCCAAAAGTACCAAATTGCACGCGGACCAAGTCACGGGCACAGCTAGTTATCAATAAAAACAAATCAAACTTTAAAAAAATATATTTGTTTTATATTATGCAGTCAGCAATAACTAACGGTCTGCTTAGTGACAAATGTCGCTGCCAGTAGACACTCATATCATCACAATGATATCACTAGTGTGTCACCAACCTCGTGAACTGAAGTTACAATATCACATTTACCTAGTAATTTCACTGCCTCTTAAACCCTTCAAACCGGAACAATGCGAATACTGCAATTTGCCGGTAGGAATGGGTGAGAATGAAGTACCAATGCAGACAATCTTTGTAAGTGAGAAATAATTTTCTACTTAATACTAGAGGAAGACCTCATTCATATACCGTCTGTATCGGTACTTCACTCTCACCTATTTTTGACGCCAAATAGCAGTGTTCGCACTGTTATGTTCCGGTTTAAAGGGTGACTGGTAGTGAAATTACTGGGTAATGTGAATTAGTCAAAAAAATAAAGAAAAGTAGCTCCGCTGTTTTGGTTCCATATACACCGCTATCTGTTGGTTCCGGTATTGCAAGTAATGCATTCGTGAATCGCTAATATTAAATAAGGTTAAAATAACTTTTATCGTATTTATTTTAAGTTTTGGCTACAGTTAATTTAAAAAAAAAACAAATTAATAATTAAAGTTAAAATACCGTTAATTATGTGTGAACCCAAAACCAATGGTTTTTAAACTGTCTCTCCACAGGTTTTATTGTCAGATCCAAACGACTACCCAGAAACAACTATAATATACAAATACGTGACTCCTGGAGACAGCGTCGATCTTAAGGTGGTGCCTGAAATCTTCCAGACAGAGCCGGTATTGAGGAGTGTCAACCCGTTGAAACGGACTTGCTGGTTCCACGATGAAGTGGCCTTAGAACATACTGACCGATACAGTTTTGAAACATGCACGACTGAATGCAAGATGAAAACATTTTTTAAGTACTGTGGATGTGTTCCTTACAAATATCCACAAGGTAGGTACAACCTTGTTTGAGATATAAATATGAAATGTCTCTTAGCATTTTGTTGATTTAACTTCTGAAATTGCGACCAGACTTATTCAATATTTTTATTCGTCGTGGTACTTTTGTTATTACTGCTTTCAATAATAAATAGCAAACCTGTTAAATTCTGTCTGCAGCAATGTATATGATAATAATCATGTCAGTAATCGGAAGTCTTTTGCTGGACATAGAATTCTCAGAGAAATTCGAAAATTTGCTCATAATTGCCCCGGTCTAGGCAAGCGTGTTGGCAATCGCAGAGCGCAGCTTTCGCAAAGGGGACACTACTGCCCATCACCACCTTGTGCAATTGAGCTACACTGTTTCGGATGGATATACCGCCATCTGTCGTTTCTGGTACCTTAGACGCCGACACCTGATAGAGAGGGAGGTATTAGTCTACACTGCCGTTACCTCACGGCTAGTGTGTTTGTTAATATACGATAAAAAACTACTTTTCTAACGGGTTTAAAATGCGGTTTATTTAAGTTGTTACGTTTTTAGTTCGACATTTATTTATTATAATTTATACAAACCGCGTGTTAAAGCCGTTAAAAAAGCAGTTTTAATATATGAAGTGAATGCGTAAATATTAAAATGTATATATGTGATCTTATTGAACACTAATAACCTACTCCAGCTTCGCAACGGTCCTTTACGGAATATATATACATAGTCTTTATAGCATGATAAGGATTAATACTGTCTATTGTTCTGATTGTCTAATTAGTTTAGCAATTGCCGCACTAAATAATAATAGGTAACGGGAATAGTGGGTTATCCTAAGCTTGCGTTTAGACAGGCACCTAATTGACATTAATTTTCTATACGAATTTATTTTTATTAATTTTTTTAACGCTAAAACTATGCTTTTTGTTCTGTATTTAATTTTATAGCTTTCCTTCTTATTTTATTACTCTTTTTCTATCCTTTAGAACTATAATATATGCCATTGCTAAGTATTTTTTTCAGATCGATAATAAAATAATGTCTCACCACAAATTGTTTTCGTATATTAAAAAAAAAATCTTTTGACACCTCCAACAAATATTGTTTTATTTTAGCCACTGTACGCAAAAATTTAACAAGTAGATAATTTGAGAAATACAGTACAGTAGTTGTTAAGTAAGTCGCGGCAGAGAGTTATATTTAATTTATCAGTAGTGTCCACGACTTCTATAGTATCTTGAGGGAATATTTGACCTTTTCCGATAAATAGACTATATTATATTGAAAAAATTTTGCAAATCAAAAAAAGGGATTTTGATCTTAGCGCTTTCAAACAAACTCTGCAGCTTTATAATATTATATTAGTATATATTTAATTATAATATCACTTGTGATTTGATGGTTAGCACATAGAACTTGAACTAAGGGCAATAGCAGGCAAGGAAAATAAGTTGGCTAGACCCTTGCTTGAATTCTTTATTAAAAAAAAAAATAATTCAAATAGCAGATGTTGAATTAGCCTTGCTACTTATCTAATTACTGCACTTATATAAATATATTTATGTTCACAGAAAAACTCACGATAGCATTATATCTCCCTTATTCGGAACCAAGGGTAGCAGATATTAGATTACCGGGGACAATTTATTCGGGATGACCAAAATTTATATGCGGACGTGTTGAATTTTAAACTTGTTTATACATAAAGGCAAACGTCAGGGTGAAAATAAAAATAAAAGTAAATCTGTTTTCGGTGATGTTCTTTGCAATGGTTTGACTAGCCCGATGGCGCATCAGGAAGTTTTCCTACCAAGTGCCAAAGGTCATGGTTTCTATGCCCTTCACAAATATTTATCATATATATAAGTTCGACAAACAAATATACATACCGCATGATAGTAAACGTCACAGTGGGTTATAGACGCTCGTAATATCATTTGCGCGTTGCCAGCCTTGTGACTTGATGATGTTACATCACATTACAGACATTCAGTGCGTCTCTCACCATTTTAACACAGCAATGCGAATAGGTGAGGGTGTGGTTACAATGTAGACGATCTATATGAGGTCTACCTCACCAGTTTTTTTTCGTATCTGGACATTATGTATTATATTAACGTGCTAATTATGAAAACCGGGATTTTTTGTTTGTTATTTTAAATATATGCGCTATGCTATGACATATATTGATCAAGATGGAAGATGCAGGCAGCTATAACATATTTTAATACTAGTACAGCTGCCGAAGTTTGCTCGAGATACCGGCAGAGTAGAATAGTAACTCCCCCTGTACCAGGTGTCTTAAAAGGCTACTAAGGTAAGAGAACTGACAAATGGCGGTATATCCATCCTAGACAATCCAGCTCAAATGTATAGGGTTGGGATGGGCAGCCGCCTCCCCGTCGCGAAAGCTGCGCTCTGCGATTTCTAATACGCGGCAAAAAACGTCCTTTCTTGAGAAGTTCTCTCTTCGTCATTTCATGCCAACATACTCGCTTAGCGCGGCAATTATGGGTAAAATTCCCTCTTTCTTGGGGAGGCTTGTGTTTAGCTGTAGACTTGCAATGGCTGTTATGATGACAGCTGCCGACGATCGCTTATTACATGATTGTATTTTATATTCATATGTATATAATATGTCTGGTTAAAATATTATAACATATATATAGTATTAAGGTTTTATATTTGTAATTTTTCCATTGTTTGATGTCCATAACTCAAGTGTTCTGAGTAACTTTTAAGTCTACTCAATGAAGAAACGAATTGAATTATTGTATGATTGTTATATATCACTGACATAAGAATGGCACGAGTGTAAACATAAGTAAAATGTACATTGAAATTTGTCCGTCCGTCCTCTTTTGCTAAATTCAACTCAACTTCCCAACGACGGCCGCCCGAGCCGAGGTCGAGCATTTAGAGGCGCCCTCGGGCGATCGCCGTCGATCCCGCTTAAATCCCCCGAGCCCTAGCTAAACGCCCGGTCGTAGGCCCGCAGGATAAAAATGGGCCGGGCCGCCCTCTTGTTCGGCGGCGCTGGAATTAACGTCTGAGTAGTCCAGCAATAGGTTAGTCCAAAATCGAATTCGAAGAAACGATAATCTTATATCCCGGGTTCTTTTGGAACGCGTGGTGTTATTCTGATGGTCCTTATTAACAATGTTTAAAAATATCGATGTTAAAGTTGGTGTCTGTGCGCGCATAATTGAATTTAATGTCGATATAGGTGTAAAGGTGATGTGTCATCGAGAAAACAAAATCTTTTTCAGATAAAGAAATGCGAATGTGCGAGTTGGTCGATCTGGTATGTCTGCATAATGTAACAGGTGAAGTATCTTATACACTTACATGTAGAATTGTATCTTCAGTGGAGGTAAAACTAAAGATTTTAAAAAAAATTATCGGGCTCTAGGCATTACAAATGATCTAGCGTGTTTCCTAAGGCAGGTTCTTTGTTCATTTTTTAAAATAAATTTAAAAAATATTATTGTATACTGAGGGGTTGCACCATGATTAAAAAAATCCCACAATCAAGTGACACAAATATCCACTCCTACACCATGTCAATGTTCAAGACTAAAAAGAAAAACGCCTTTGGACTTATTATGCCCGTGACTTAAAAAGGCATGGACATGTGACACCATAAGTGTTGGTTCTGACCTGCCCATTGCGTGACCAGGTCACTGGATTTGGACCACAAACTGCAGCTGCAAATTAATACAAGTATTGCTGAATGTTGAAAGGTGACAGATTGCAGTAAATAATCTTGTGATATATATATATATATTAACAATTGGCGGCTAAATAGCGCACTCTTTAATGTGTACCCAGGAAAAACATATTATATTATATCCG
>JACJUM010002819.1:975424-1206894 GCA_020976665.1 Heortia vitessoides
ACGCTGACACTATCAAAATTATAATGAACTGAGCAGAATATCAAAGACCACTACGTCGTAGACACTGTGGCGCTGGCGTCGCAATAACTCGTACATATATTTATAGAATCCACACCATCTTTTAACTCCTGAATATCTATTTATCTATACAAACATAAGGGCCTACCTAAAGTATACCACACCAAAAACCTTATTTAGGTATTTTTTCAATTTAGTCTGTGTATGTCCGTCCGTCGTTATCGTGGGGAATCGGATGTCTAGAATAGTACCTTCCCCGGTTTAAGAGTTGTAACAGGCGACTGAGGTCCCGAAACTAACAGATTACGGCATATCCATTATCCCGAAAAAATTCCCGGTCGCGAAGCTGCGCTCTACGATGGTCATTACGTCTGCGGCAATTATTGATAAAAGTCTCCCCTTTTTAAGGAGTCGTATGTTAAATAATAAACTTTCTACGACTGTTGTAACAATACATTAATATTGTACATCCGAGCCTCTAAAAATTCCATTAACTTTTTCTTATAAAACTCCTTCGTAATTCTACTTTTATCAATCCTCAAAACATGTTCAAACCTTATTAACTTTACAATGTTATTGATAATCATCATATCAGCCATTGTAAACCTACTGCTGAGTATAGGCCTCACCAAGGAAGGGGCCATTTTAACCATAATTGCAGCACTAGGAAAGCGTATTGGCAATCGCAGAGTGCAGCTTTTGCGACAGGGACGCCGACCAATCTCCGCCCTGAGTATTTAAGCTACAAGCTTCGGATAGATAGATCGCCATCCGACAGTTTTGGTACCTTAGTCACCTCTTACGACACCTGGTACAGGGGGAGGTACATTATCTCCCCTGTCGTAAAATATACTCTGCCGTTACCTCACTGCTTTGAATTGATAATAATAATATGTTAACATTACATCTCCCTAACACAACAAATACTCCATAAAGACAATAGTAGTAGTGATCCTATCTTGTGCAAGGCAAGTACCCAGAGCAAATATTCATAAGATGATATTTGTGTTTGTTTTGTGTTTGGGTATTAAATATATGTATTTTAGTAGTATATTTGTGTAGCCTCTATTGTTTGGCGTCCGTAACACAAGTGCTTTAAGCGACTTACTACAGGGTCAGGTTGTATGAGATGTTGTGGGAATTTATGTATACTAGTGGTTTGTATTCTACTCTTGCAGTACTTTATGGGTTAGTAAGCTATTCTTAATTTTATATATTTATAGATCACATTTGCAAGATGAAGATGCGATATTTGTATCGGGTGCTGAAACGAAGGAAGCTCTTTCTGTGACTATAAACTTGGAAAAGATTTTACCAAACGGGAATATTGCAAGTGGGCATGCATCGGTAAGACAAATAGGAAAAGTATTCTTAATCGTTGTAAAGTGTAGTGTTGTTTGTTTACAATATCTTTTTTCGATTTAGCAGTATAATGTTTATGCAGCTATTAATATTCCCTTATTTATAGTACCTTTCCCTGTACCAGGTGTCGTAAGAGACGTATGAGGTACCAGAACCCACAGATGGGGGTATATCCATCTAAAACATTACAGCTTAAATGCACAGCCAGACAGACAGAGGCTTATGTCCAGCAGTGAACTTTCAATGGCTGGTATTTGAATCTATAAGTTTATTGACCATTTTTAGTCCATCCGTTTATTTGAAAGCAAAAACCGAGAAGTGGGCATTTATGCAGATGATTTTATATAGGGTTTATTTCAATGTCAATTTATCATATGAATTTATTAACAAACAGTGGGAAAAGTTCGACGAACTTATCTAAACTAAAATCTACAGATGAATAAGATCTCTAAGAAGAATACATAAGATTTTTCTTCGTTTAGTTTACTAAACTGATTTTAATTTATTTGCACTATTGAAATGCTTTTTTTTGTACAAGTAATAAAGGCATGTTTACTTTTGAAAAACTAGAGATTTCTGCCTAAAATCTATTGAGAGAATAAAAACAAGATTTGTATTTTTGTACATTTGTATAATAAAAGTTACATTATCAGTATTTGGGAACACATAAATAATATTTACTTATATATTATTATAAAAACGGAAACTACGTATTTAAAAACTTAAGAGGCTGCTTTTTTTTATAAACTTCATAGACCTCCTTCAGATACTTATATCGGTATCGGGGTCAATTTGCTAGTATTTTGGTAAGCAGCTATATTCTTCTGGTACACTTTCATGGCATTGCATGTTTTCGAGAGATATAAAATAAAGGGAAGTTAATGCGGAGTGAGTCGTGGGCGGACAGCTAGTATTGAAATATGCTGAATACTTCGCGTCAGGTGCTTGTAAGGCCGGGAGTGCTTAGACAGGCCGGAAATTTAATATTTAGACACGACTGGTTATTATCTTTGTGAACAGGAAGTACCATTTGACTTATATAAATATTATAAAATACATTATGTAAGGTTATTAGAAGTTATTTCTGAACGTTTTCGCAAAGTGAAAATGTATATATATATATATAGCTAATTGAATGACGTATATATAAACGCAGGGCCTAAACTATAAGGGTTAGAGACTTCAAATTTCAGTGGTTTCTTAATTAACGTAAAGGAATAGTAAGAAAAGAATTTTAAATTTCACTCCCTAGTGAGTTCTAATTTTGCACCCGGGTTAAGTAAGTATGAAATTTTCAAAAATACAAATATTGTCTTACGCTGTTCCATGTTATGTAGAAATCTCTATTTTTTTGTAAATATAAAATAATCTAGACATGTTAATTTGTACATGTGTAGCTTGCTAATTGAGGTGAAAGAACATTTAAAATCAGTACAGTTGTTTTTGAGTTGAAACATAATAAACAAACGTTTGTTTATTATTTTTAAGTTTAAAAATTACTACTAATAAAAGTTTTATTCTACTAATAATAAGTAATACAAGTAAAGTAGCAGACTGAATTATCCTGAGAAATATCTATTAAAATCAAACTATGTGCTGGCTATTTAATATTTTATCATAACAATTATACCATCTGCGTGATATTCACTATTGAACTTAGACTTCTCCTACTAAAAGGTTATATTTATTCTTTTTCATAATTGCCACGCTGGGCAGATATAGTGGTACTTGTAGAGCGTACAAACATTTCTAACATTAAGGCGTTCACTGCTCTCAATAAAAACTTCTTACGCTTAATAATTTTTTTTCAGTAATGGTAGTCGCAAGCGAGCAAACCTTTGCATACGAGCTTTACTGTTTACGATGGATATACCGCCATTTGTCTATTCTAGTATCACGTCTTCCCACACCAGGCTTAGAAAAATGTACCATTTTACTGCATATTTCTGTAACTGCGATGGTATTACTTTTTTACTTTTATCCCCCAGTTGTTTCTTTTCGATCAAAAATACAGCATCACCTTGATGGACAGCCCCATAACGTTGTCAGTCTTAACTTTTTTCGATATCAACATTGACGCGTGGGTGATCGAGAGCTCGGACAATGTGAAGTCACTACCTGTCGATATTAGAAAATGTCTTCTCCATACGGTGAGTAACCTTATCTAACGTAGGCACGCTTCCGTCGGATCACTTCGCTAGTGTGTGCTCTATGCATACAGTTTGCAATAACATGTTATACAATCGTAGATATCTTTAAGGAGAATAACATTATATTGTGATATTAGTATGAGAAAATGTGTAGCCAATCCGAAATGAGTTGTCCTGTCTTAACTATACTTAGAAATGAGAAAATGATTGCGTCTGAAAATTATGAATAAATTATCCAATCTCTTAAGTATTTTAAGTATTAGAGTATTGGACACAGTAAAGAAAAAAAGTTACATCCGGTTTATAAGATTCAAATAGCGTTCTGTCAAATGCAATTAAGTTTATTTGTATTGTCGAAAGGGCTAAGTTTATACTCGATTGGTAGTAAAACTAAGTTTTATTAAATTTTTTAATGTCCCGCGCAAAATTATGGATTTTTAGGTTTATTTTAATCATACATATTGATCATATATATGCGTTTATTTATATGTCAAAACTTTGTAATGAAAATAACATTGATAATAAATTTTTATTTTAAATACCAAAATGCCAATATAAATAACTCGTGCGGCGCACATTGACAGCTGTCATATTAATCAACCTATATTTTAAGGACTACAATAAAGAATATGGTTTGATTTGGGTTAGGTTCGTTATCCCGCATGAACAACTGTACCGATTGGAATAGTTATTTTTTTATATTATTTGTTAATGTCTAGAGAAAGTTTTGACAGAAAAACACCATGAAAGTTGTGCGCAAGATTATAAAATTTAAAAAACTTAACAGTTATATTTAAGTCTGTTGGTATTCCATCTTCTTTGGACGAGGTTTCTACTATTGGCGTGGAAGGATCTAACAAATAGTAGTTGCAAGAGTATTAGTCTTTAATTAATAACAGTAATTACAACTTTAAAATTGTTATCCTAATGTAATAGATCTCCGCCGTGCATATAGTCGCATCTGCATAAAAACCAAACCAAGTCTTATATATATATTTTTCATACGAGTCTCACATTTAGGAATAATTTGACAAACCCTAAATAGATAATTCAAAATCCGAACGCTAGTGAACTCTGGCGTCATCATACTCATACCTGCTTCTTCATAATATAAATATATATATTTTTATAATACAAATTCACAATTCTCGAATGAAGCTGATCACTTCAAACAGTTGCAATTAACTTGCCGCCAATAAAGCTTACAAATATTATATTAAAATTTTCATTTGCCTTTACAAAAATACGCCAATCAGATTGCATTACGAATCCTTACAGTTCTCTATTAAATTTCTTGGCAATTTTAAGATGGTAATTCATTTTCCTACCTTGTACTATTTACTGTTCTACTTAATAGAACACCACCCCGCAATAATGATGTCCCCTCTTCGCAATCTGTGTACCCATACAATCAGTGTCATAAACATAAATACACTTTAGTACTTTGTCATATTAATGTCTAGTAGTAATAATAATTATTGACTATCTTTTCATTATGACAAGGTCCTTAATTGTTGACTACTTATGACCGTGCCAACTAAGGCAACTATGGATGGTTGATTCACATAGCGAAAGGTCAGCGACCTTTGTCTTTTATCTATCCAGTTCGAGAGTACTAGGTCTGCTCACGCTCTCTCAAGACCTGACGTTGCCCGCGGGCTTGTATCTTATCCCTTTGGCGGTATATTCTAAGGCAGATCAAGGGTGGCAAGGTTGACAGCTATTACTAAGACTTGTGACTTGATATTTGAAAATATAGTGTTTAAGAAGGGCTCGAAGACGCATTTGGTTTATATATTTTGTGCCATTGGTTGTGGGTTCTTCTGTATCTAGGTGATAATTATGCATAAAAGATCTCAAGATCACAGACAACAGAGAAATCATAAATGTAAAACATATTAATGAAATGCATATTTAACAGTCAGACTGAGAAACCATAAATATTCGTCATACAAAAGTACTTGGGGAGGCCTATGTCTAGTCTAGCAGTGGACGTCTAATGGCTGCTATGATGATGATGATGATGCTACAAAAGTTTGGTGAGGGATTCGAACCCATGACCCTAAGCATACAAGTTAGGATCACCATCTGCACCATCGGGCCCCTCATCTCACTTCGGTAATTTAAATATTTGTTGGTAAATTATATACACTGGCCGATCTTTTCAGGACAAAGGGTTTGGTGCAGATTTTTATCAAGGCTGTATGTCTGTGCTGATGCTGCAGAAAATTGTGGACAAGTGTCGTTGTATACCGTTCAATTATTCAGGTAATGTTAATTAATGTTTAACTACGTATACTTTACGACATTGAAGTGAATAGTTAGTTTTGACACAGTGCATGTAAACATTTCGAGACTGTTGAATTCCAAAAATATTGCACAAGTTACGTGACTACCCGCTGCACGTAATATATGACGAAGGTTGTAGAACCGATAGATCGCGGTATATCCATCCGTAACAGCTCGAATGCACAGCATTGAGATCAGCAGCAGCATCCCACTCGCGATAGCTCTGCGATTGCCAACAAGCTTACGCAGCGCGCCAATTATCGGCAGAACACCTCCTTTCTTGGAGAAGCCTATATCCAGCAGTGGAGTTCCTATAGCTGAAATAACGAATTCATGTGAAATATTTAAGAACCAACTTTTTTGGTGCATATTGTTGGTGACAATTTGTACTAGAAAAAAAAGACCTTGTCTCGTTTCAGGCGGGACTCGAATCTTTTCGCCGGAGTGAACTTCCGTTGTGTTACTAAACCTTAGTAGAGGGGTTGAAATTTTCTTAGTGTTCTTTTTGGGCTAAGAAGTCAGTGCCATATGTTCAATATAATAAGAAATGATTTAGTAATACGCTATTTATTAATACATAAAACCAATGAAATAATTACAAATGGCGTATGGTTTAAACAAAATATGCTGTGAAAATTGTGTTGCAATATTAGCTATACTTTAACGCTCTTATTGATCTCACTATTTAAGTGATTGAGTTTAGCCGAGATCCATGTACCAGCAGAGTAGAATAGTACCTCACCCTGTACCAGGTGTCATAAAAGCTGCGCTCTGCAATTGCCAACACGTTTGCCCAGCGCGGGTATTATGAACAACATTCCCCCTTCTTGGGGAAGCCTAGTCCAGCTGTTACATCCAATGGTTAATAGAATGGTTACGTGACCGATTTTGACTTTTATGGTGTAAAATGAAGGAAATTTTTATGACAGTTTTAAAATCCTTTTAATATTATAGATTTTAATTTTGAAGGATATACGAATGTGTATTGCTCTTACATACTACAAACAGAATTAAAGTGAAATTAAATTTGACATACGCATTGATAAAATGTAATATTACACGGGCTATTTTGATCCTTAAAATGCACGGTACCCGTGGGATAGGTATTTTATTATCCGAAGGGGTTGGCATGGTTATTTTAAATGCTAGTTTTGGCAATATTCAATCCTAGATAAATAAGAAATCTTGAGGGACGCATTCAAAGTATACGTCAACAAGAACAAAGTTGCGGACGAAAAGCTAGCAAAAAATATGTGTATTGTAAATACAAACAAGAAAACTGTCGTTATTTTTCATTAAACAAACACTTCGATTAATCCTCAATCTTGCAGTCCCCTGGCAAGAGAAAAAATGCGAGTTCGCGGCCCGCTTACAGCCTCAGATAAGTTTTTTTTTCCTAGTAAATATTCAACTTTAATTTAAATTCAGCAATTTTCAATGCATATAACCTCTGATGTTATTAAATAACTATTATTTTGTTATTATTTTAACGAAACTAGTAAAAGTTGGACATTTAAGTGTTTCGATAAAACAAAAATAAATAGAAAATGCTTATTTTTCATTACAAAAAAAGAATAGGAAATATTCTAAATATCTACTTAGATCTTGGTAGCACAACAATAATGCAGTCCCTCGGCAAGTTAAAGATTCATGTTGGAGTCCTGCCTAAAGTCTGAGTTGTTGAAGTTGAGAGTTGAGAAAGACGAGTTGATTTTATTCTAGTTAATGTTGTGTGAAACTTAAACTGAGCATTTTGTAATGCATACAACTTTTTATGAAACTTAGATTATATTTATAGGTGTGTATCGACTAAAGACAGTGATTTATGGTTAACTTTAATTAAATGAAGATCTATTAAGGAGGTTAAATATAAATCATTCGTTTTCATTACACGTTTCCACATTTGCAAACTCGATTAATTATTGTTAGAAACAGAAGCAGCCAGGCGGAAATCTATAAAGCCTATTTTTATTTTTAAGCGGTTTTATTTAGCTCACCCCGTTTGTTTTATTAATTATTATTTATTCTTGGGTCAAATTTAGTAATTCGAATTTCACCCTTTTTCTGTCAACCGATTAATCAGAAATTTTGTATACACTTTGGATTTTGGTGACAATACAATTATGTTTATTCATTATCATTATAAATTCAAGATGGCTGCCACTTTAAAATGGCGGATAATTTATGTTTTATTAATCCCATCAATATGGGTATCAAATGAAAGGGCTCAACAAGCAAAATACAATATACTATAAAAAATTTAAATCCAAGATGGCGGCCGCTACAAAATGGCAAATAACGTAGGTTTTATCAATCCCATCAATATGGGTATCAAATGAAAGTGCTCAACCAGTAGAATACAATGTATTTTATTTATAGAAAAAGTATTTATGTTTTTTTTTTATTTATAATAATAATATTTTTTATTTCGATTATCAGTTACAAGTCTAATAAGTCCACACAATTTGAGTTAAATAGCATTTTTTTTAATTATAACAAAATATGTTTTATTCTGGAATGCATTTTTACAATAATAAGTTGTTAGTCTACTAAGAGTACTCAACTTGAGTAAAATAGCAATAAATTAGGTTTAGTAAATTCCTATATTTATGTTAGTTATGTTTACTATATATCATTTTTCTTTTGCTTCTTGTAGCATTTGAATGCTTGTTATTTCTTACATCTGTAGGCTATATTTTTTAATCTATTTATCATGCGCTCGTGTCAGTAGATAATATAAAAGTTTATTAGAAAAAGTTGTTTAATGCCACCGTCATGTCAGCCATAGTTAGTCAAAGATTTTTGCCTACGATTACCGCGCTAGATGTGAATGGTAGCTGCTGCCCAGTTCTACCCGGTTATGTTTAAGCTGCGCTGTTTCGGTTGAAGTACCGCCGGTTCTGGTTAATATCGGTTCCGGTACCTCAGACGTCTATTTCGACACCTGGTACAAAGAGAGGTACTATTATTATTCGCCGGTACCGTTGTGAACTCTGTGATCTTTCCTGATAGTCCAGTAATAATTATTCTAAGAGTGTTTTTGTAACAAACTGTAGACTTTCATTAATAATTATTATATATCGTAAATTAAATGTATCAATTCCTTGATTTTGCTTGCATATTTTATTTCAGCAAATGAGATTCACGTTAAAAAGTACAGACGTTGCACTTGGAGTCGACTGTTTTGTGTTCACCAGACTATGGGTATATTTTTTTAAACTTATCATATTATTTTAACTTTAATTATGGAATATTAATAACTTTGAATATATTTAGAATATTTAATTAGCTGTTGCTCGCTACTTCTGTTACCGACTTCCTCAAAATGGATTTTGTTTAATACTCATATTTTATTATTTGGCTGATACGGTACTCCAGTATTTTTTCTCATATAAATGTATTTTTTGCGGTTTGATATTATTTATTTTAAAATAAGCCGGAATAAAGACTGACTGGCGAAAATTTAATTGTTTACACTCGATTTATATATCCGTGTATAACTTCCATACGCATCACTTTGTAGTTCGAATTTTGACTTCAGCAAACAATAAGTCAATTGCTATGAACTGACACTGAAATATGAGGAACATATTTTTAATTACTTGTTTATTTTGCAGAAAAATTGATGTTCAATATGAAAACGTTGATTGTAGAGAGCGGTTGCTACCAACGATGTGATTACGTGCAGTATGAAACCGAAGTGATAAGTGTAATGCAACCTTCGATGAAAGAGTAAGGAGCTACAATGTCTCTTCATCTAATAATCTAATAACTAAGTGTTTGATTTTTAACCCTTGCTATAATATTTTGCATGTGGTGTTTGCCTGTTGTACATTCAACAATATTTTATTAGAATGATAGTTAATTGGTTTTAGTGTAAAAATTTTGGTATACCTTTAATCTATAAAAAAAATCTTTTGGCCATCTCAGTCGCCTCTACGACATCTGCCGGTACCTCATGACCAAGAGGATAATTATCTTAATTTAGATCATTAAGAAACCACCTTAATAATCCAACAAAAATATACGAAAAATATATATTTCGCTTACCTTCAATCAGGAGTCTTGTTATATATTTATGTGTGCATGGTCTTTTCTTCATTCACATTTAATGTCTACTTTTAAAGTGATGAGAAGAACACATAATAAGTATTATGTTCTAGGAGAAATGGCAGCTACCTCGGCAGTTTTGGAGTACATTACGCAGATAACACCTGCTTGAAATACAGGAGAGAAGTGCTGTACTCTTGGGATCAAATGTTGGGTAATTTGTTAAATATGAAATCGTTATTTGCACACTTTATAATAAAACTAATATTTTATCGGCTTTAAAACGCGGTTTATTCAAATTTTTACATTATTAGTTTGACTTTCCTCTTCTTAATGTTCTTTCTAATCCCTTGCATAAAAGTGTAAAATACGTGTTGCGATTTGTTTTTTCTTTCTCAACATCCTTCAATCTTTTTGCCCCATCATCATCTGACATTTTCTAAAAAACGTCTTTAATTTGGTTTATATATACTTATAGTACTCGCAAATTTTTTGATGGGTTGAACCTTGAACCAATTGATGTTAATATTTACTTGCTTCCGTTAAACTCGAAAGTTTGTGAGTATGGATACACAGATGTTTAGATATGTGTTCGTTACTCGTTTACATTGGAACGGTTGATCAGAACTGATTGAATCGGTGCAACGTTTATTGACAGTCTGGAATATAGGCGCTTTTTTCCCAAAAAAAACATGTCCCCGAGTGATAGAATCTACGTTTTTTTTTCTCTACGGAACCAGAACGACTTTTTGTGACAGGGAGCGAAATAGATTTCTTCCCGTAATAACGAGATATCCTCAGGGATGAGATATAAAATAAAAACTTAGCGAACAAAGTTGCAAGCGAAAAGCTAGTTTAAATGAAAATCTTACGGCAGTCCAATAAATTAATACAGAAACCTATTATCCAAAGCTTCATTGAAATTATTACATCTTTATTATTAAGTAAATATATTTTTTTTATTATTTGCAGCGAACCTTGGAGGCATATTCGGCCTTTGTCTGGGAGGATCCATCATTAGTGTAATTGAGCTGATTTGGTTTATACTAGATTTATTATTTTCTATATCATTTCGATCTAAAAGAAAGGTCAACTCACAAAAAGGATCGAATAAAATAAATAACCTTATGCCATTTCAATTTAAAAATAGTAACGGAAGATTGGCTTTTGTAAACTGATAAAAAAATTATGTTTATTATTTTTTTGAAGAAAGTGACAATATTTAATGATATTTTGTATGTATGATAATTAATAAAAACTTGAAGTGGTTTTTAAACCTTAAAAAATTTTCTTTTTTATTTTTTCCTATTTAGTGGTGACCATATTTAAGTATGATCATGATGTTGTCTTTCTAAATAAATTTACTAATATTTGTTTAATTATTAAAAGATTATTTTTAGCGGGTACTGGCATCATACATTTATGAATAAATTACATATGCTATTTATATATTTCCTTTTTATATAATGTAAACTTCCCTTATTTTTATTGAGGTTTGTTAACTTCTTATTCTAGACACTGTTACTTCTGTTGTAGATATCAGAAAGAAGAGAAGTTCATTCATTCATGTCTTGTAGGCTAACAGTTGAGCACACCCAAATCGCCTACAGTAGTCTTAAGCAAAATTTAATTTAAATTGATAAATAAATAATTAACAATAAACAGAATATTTATATTATACAGGTCATTAAAAAACTAAATACACTTATAAAGATAATTCGGATCATGTCACGTCGTCTAGAAAAACAGCCACTGTCAAATAGCGTGCACCATCCAGCGAACAGATCAATGTTCTCGTTCTGAGCGAGCATGGCCCCAACCAGGCGCAGTACGCGCGCTTTCGGCGCGTGTCCGACGTACACCGTGTGTGTGACGGGTTTCTGAAGCAGTCGTGGGCGGCGGCGCGCCGCCACAAATCCGTCGGTGGTCACAAACGTGCGCGCGGGCACCGACTACCTCATTTCACTGATCACACCCGCACCTTCCACTATATGATATAAACTACACTAGAAATGATAACAGCAGAGGATAAAATAAACTAAATTTACTTTACAAATTGATGCGGGTGAAACTGCGGGGCGCTTCTAGTAATAAACAACGTTAATAGTGCGGTTGGTAGAAAAAGTATAAACTGTATAATTTTAAAACTTCCAAAGGAAAGGTACCTTTAGTGTTGTGTGGCTGTTGTTACAAGCCAGCCATATGTAACTCGTTAGAACAACGTCCGTAAGGAAATAAGAAGTTTAAAGGACGATGAATCATTTTATTATTCAAATAAACTTGTAAATTAACAGTGTGTCTGATTGTCTATCAGTTTCTTATGCTCTTGATTAGATCCTTTGGGACTTCGAATTTTGATTCAAGAAGAAGTCTTGCGGACCGCATAAATAAAAATAAAATCGACGTTGTCGGAGTCAGAAAAGTAAAATACTAACTGTATTTTAGAAGGTGCATATACGAAGTCGAGGTATATTTTATATTACACTAAACTTGCTTTACTTTTTAAAGTTGTTGTATTAGTTGTATACCTATTCTACACAAGACAGATAATATAATTAATCTTTAAACATATTCTCTCACATAATCGAAACAAAAGTATTTTTTACTGATGTCTATATTATAACTAGAGATAAAGGAGAAATATGGCCCTAGATATGTTTTAGATTCTTAACAAAAAATTTAATTTACTAACGAACATCCTGAATATGAAATACGTTTTTACACATAACATTTAAAGATGGTTTCATCGTGGTCATTCTGTATTCTAGCTGTTTTTTTGTCAAAGACAAGAGCTTCTTTATGTACATATTAATTGGCAACCACAGCTCTCCATGTTATTTTCATTTGGACCTGTTGTATGCGGGCAACGCGAATCCAATTGTCTGGATAGACCGAGGTAAGCAAGATAGAGGTAGATACCTTGTGAGTGGATACCCTACTCTGCGCTTGCTAGTAGTATTTCCGTTAAAGTACACGAAAGTTTAAATAATAAAATAAATTTTTTTTTTTCAGGCAGGGTCTATGGCAATTAAAAATAAAATAAATACAATTCAATCAAATTCAGCTCATTTCCAAAATATTGACATATTTGTAATAATGAAAGTAAATATTAAATAATTAATAAAAAGATTTTCTTTTTATATTTTCATTTCAATTGAACAACGCAACTCTGCTCTTATTGTCAAATAGTTGACGAAATATGTCAACATTAATCTAAACAAAACATTTTCATTTTCAAATAATTAGTCAAATTTTTTCAGCCCTTCACGCGTGATGACTAAGCAACTCAAAGACATATTGATGTATGACCTACTCTTGATGATAATTATAACTTAAAAAAGCCTCTACATTGAAACAAAATTTCAGGCAATTAAGGTGCTAATTACTCAAATTCAATTCAATATATCTTAAGAAAGCTACGAGTGCGGACTGTACTCGAAACCGGCCGCGTATTGAAATACTAACCAGTATAAATATATATGCCAAGACCAAGAAAATAAAATCAATAGCCTTTGTATACGTCTAGTGATAAACATACACGAGTTTGAATGTGTATTCAAGCAGGTATTAGTGAGAGCTCCATTACCGTTTGTTTCATTAACAATACGGCCCAAACATCAGGACAACATTCAGTAATGACTTACAACTAAATGTGATATGGTTTCCTAATGAATAGGACATTATGTAGGAATACTTGTGACAACTTGCTAAGCAGACTAGAAACACGATAAGACTTGTTTCTTAAAATAATGAGGCACAAGGTTTATTGTAATAAAAAAAGAACCTTTATCTATTTATTCCGCGGCATAGATGAGACACAAAAGGATATAAACAAATTAGAAATAACAGCTAAAACTGAATTAACTAAACACCATCATAAATCGGCAACAGGGAGTAAAAATACCAGAGATAAAGATAGACTTGATTTTAAATTGTTGGGAAAGTCATGTTTCCAGAAATATTTTTTCTAGAAATATATCTGGGGTTGTATGATAGCATTTTGTTAATAAAAATAAATTATTAAAAACTAGTGACCCACCCGGCTTTGCATTTAACGCCACATGTCGGTACTAGTTTCTTAGTCGCTTCTTACGACACCTGGTGCAAGAAAAAGGAACTATTTTTCTCTGCCGGTACCGTATAGTACGGTAAATCAGTTGCGTAATTTTAAATATTGATGTGCATACATAGGAACAGATAGCGACAAGTGACAATATTATGTAGTGTAACAAACTTAAGGGCTCATCATTACTGACAAATGTAAAAAATGTGGTAAATGTAGTAAATATATACCAAACTGCTGGGTGGTACCTCTTTTTGTACCAAGTGTCGTAAGAGGCGACTGATGTACCTGAACCGACAGATGGCGGTATAACTATCCGAAACAGTGTAGCTTAAATGTACAGGACGGGGATAGGCAGCAGGATTCCCGTCGCTAAAGCTACGCTCGGCGATTGCTAACACGCATGCCCCTCGCAGCAATTATGAAAGGCAATTAGGGTCCAAAAAAATTAAATTATGTGATTTCAGCGACATTTTCTCGCTCGGGCCAATGATATAAAGTATAAACTCGCTCTACTGCGGTATTCCCAGACCGTCATGACTTTGGGGCTTCGTAAAGAGCAAAATCTATTCTTATTTTATCGGGCCTGTGATTTCTTTGGTGATGCAAGTGCCTATGAGCGAAGCTGATTACTTACCTTCAGGTAACTTGTTGGCTCGTTATCCCCTCCCCTATAATATAGATCGAAATCAAAAAATTGCAGTGCACACATTTTTAAGTTTTTATTTAAAGTAGCCTGGATGCAACTAAGTAATCTGAATGAATAGTAAAGTTTCATTCCGTAATTATGGGGATTTTATCCCGTTTTCGGGTTGTAACCAGTTTTCCTTATGCCAAAGAAAATTATTATCCATACAAACATGGTACATTTAATTACAAATTTATAAAAAACCTGATTTGGTGCAGTTGTCCTATACCGATGTGCGTACGTACATTTAGATGATCAAATATAGTTTATTAAACAAAATTTTATAATGGTGGAGAAAAATGTTAAATAAAGTATAACGAAACGTTATATTTTACAATATAAAATGCATTATAAAATATAAAGTCCATTTTATAAAAAAATATACCTTTCGATTTTTATTTTTTTATGCTTATCTTATACTTCATTTAACTCTTGTACATTATCTAAGAAAAAGTTGGGATTTTACAGTCCAGGCAAGTAAATTTATTTTTTTTTTAAGTATTTTGTATATCAACTTCTTTTACAATATTTAATAATATTGATAAACCCGATGGCGCAGATGGTAGTGATCTTGTCTTGAGTGATAAAGGTTATGGATTCGATCTGCACCCAGGACATATATTTATATGATTATATTTATGTTAATTCTGTGTTCTAGGTGTTAAATTAAGGAAGTATATTTGTAATATCTCTGTTCACTGATGTCGGTTACACAACTGCTTTAATCGAGTTATCACGGGATCAGGTTTGTAATAATAGGATTTTATAATCTAAAAATCCTATATATAATACCTAATAAAAAATTAACGTATATCTAACTAATGAGAAAAAATTTAAAAAACGACTAAATTTTTCAAACACTAAAGATTTCAGGATAATTCTTTCTTAAAATAAGACTTCTCAAGAAATATTAACTGCATTAGCAAATTGCACCTCACCCATTTACTCAGACTCGTGTTTACATTTACTCTCTTTGTATCAGTCCGGAGTTTCTGAATTTATATATATTTAAAAATGTTCACTACTTTTTTAAATGACTTTTTATATTAAAGGTAAACTAATTCCTTAATACGAATTGGAATAAAGTAGCGATAAAACACAAGTTGAATCTATTTAAAATTATATTAAATAATATGGCAGTACACACTCTGTTTCAAAACCGTTGACATCGCACCATCGGTTTGTCATAACTGTGTTTACTAAACGATTTTAGCTTAATGATAAAACTGATCAAATTGAGAACACAGCGGGGTGCCAGTGGAGTAGTTTATTACTTCGCTCTGTACCAAGAGTCGTAAGAGATGACTAAGGAACTAGAACCAAGAGATGGTGTCATACCCATCCAAAAATCTGTAGTTTAAAAGAACAGGATGGGCAGCAGCATCCCATTGGCGAAAGCTGCGCTCTGCGGTTTCCAACATTTTTTCTCTCCCTATGTCCAGCAGTGGACTTACAATTGCTGGAATGATGATGATGACAATGCATCGAATTATTACAGTATTTAAATTAGTGCACGTCCTCCTTACCTGTTATTAATCTGGAATGTTCAAATATATAATAAATAACTAAGAATTGTATCGATCCAGCTTTAGTTACCAAAATAGCAGTTTAAAATACCTATATCATATGATATGATGAAACTTGAAAATATTCAGCAATACACTTTTTCATATTGACCGCAGTTTACAGTGATTATGGGGGGAGGAAGCAGGTTTAATTTAAAGTCATTTGTATTTAATTATAATTTATTTATTTTAGTTTATATGGCATATTAACATTTAGTAGATAATGTAAAAAATGTATTTACAATTCTATACAATAATTTAAAAAAGAAAAGTATACCATTTGGTCCGTATCTTTGTTCCTGAGAAAATACGAAATACGTTTTCGATTCTTATTAGCATAATACAAGTAAGTTATGTTTAAGCGAAGTCTTATGTTAAAATTATATAATTAAATCAAGATATATCTTAGAGTTTTATTATTAATGGGTTATAACTGGTATAGCGTTTTAATAATTACAAATTTTCCCGAGTGCCGACATAATATTTACGGTTATCCAATTTTAAAAACAGCATACATAGCTTGGACGTGTAATGCGGTATTAATCTAGTAGATTGGTTTAATCAAACAAATAAAATAAATAATCATCTGATTTCTCGTTAACCCTTTATTGAAAACCTTCTTTTTCCTTTCTAACGCTATTTTAAACTTATAATTATACAAACTCTTTTTGAAAAGTCTACTTTCTCTTAATAGTTAAGGTTACTTAAGAGCTTTCGAGAAATTTCTTAACTTTCAGCATATTCTAGAACAATGATCTATCAAAGTCGTAATTAAATGTGCTACTCCTAAAAGCTATTCATATACGTTACTTTGAGCCAGTTTTCAGGTTGTTCTTTACTGATGGTTGTTTCATTCGCATTGAAAATAAAGTAAAATTCAAGAAATGAATACAAATGAATTGTTATCAATGCAGGATCATTAATTGTTTACAAAATAAATGTTATGTTGTTTACAGTATTACAAAACAATGCCATTAAAATATTACTATTATATATAATATTAGATGGTCTATCCTCTAAGTCACAGTTGAAATACTTTTCAATATCAATCATTAGTTAATAATATTTACAAACCGTTGAAGCACCAGACATCTAGCATCAGGCTTGAACTTGATGTTTCCTTTCCGCCGTAGTTTTGCCTTACAGATGTCTAAAATTTTAGTTCATCAACGCCAATTTACTTAAGGTAGATATCATATGAAAGTCATCTGCATTGGTACCTCATTTTCATATATATTTACCGCCTAATCGCAGGGTCAGCAATACTGTGTGAAGGGTGAGAGAGGCTGAGAAATGGCTGAATTATGTGATATAATATCTTCAATTCACAAAGTTAGCATTGCGCTTGTGATAAAACGGGTGTCAATAGTCTTCGGTTATGCTTACTATCACGTAGACCGTATGCTTGTTTGTCGACTTAATGATATAGAATAGTATTTACAGATGTGACAACTACTCTGTCTATAGTAAGTAACTAGTTACTCTGTACTAAGTAACTAGTACAAAGTCACCAGTTAATTATGATGGTAGTGATCCTAACTTGTGCGCCGAGGGTCGTGGGTTCGAATCCCAGTTAAAACATTTATACGATGGTATCTGTATTTGTTCTGTGTCTGGGTGTTAAATGTATGTATTTACGAAGTATACTTGTGATTATTCTGTTGTCTGGTGTCCGTAAAACAAGTGCTTTAAGCGACCATGGCGTGAGGTCAATGTATGAGATGATGTGGAAATTTATTATTATTATTATTAAACTATGATACTATACGCTATCACTTTGTAATATTTACAGATGTGACTCTCAACTAGACTAGTGTTTATAGCCATAAGTTGTCTTATGGCTATAAACACTATGCTTGTCAAAGCTTCAATGTCAACACTCAAAATTTAAGTGGTTAATATTTACAGACGTGGCACTCAGCCAGCCTAGTGTTGGCCCGGCACCAGGCTACTGGCGGGTGTCAGCGTTTAAAGTCAATGTGGCCGTGCCTCTGCAGCATCTCGGCGGAGAGGGCATGCGCGGGCGCAGTGCGGCGCGACGATCGGGTCACGTGGGACAGTTGAGTGGTTTGCGCGCGAGTCTCGATGCCGCGCGGGATGTGCGTGCCATAAGCGTGCCCGTTGTGGCGCAGTGTGTTCATCTGAGAAATACAATGGAATTAATAAATATTTTAATTATCATCATAATATTAGTCTCCTCCTCAAGACAGGGAGATTTTGGGTCATGATTGCTGCGCAGGGCAGGCGTGGTGGCGCTACTTCGTGACGAGGATGCTGCTGTCCTGGGCATGGATCCTAAAGCATTTAAACTATGCTGTATCGGATGGATATACCGATATTTGTAGGTTTTGGTACCTTAGTCGCCTCTTACGACACCTGGTACTTAGGGAGGTACTATTCTACTCCGCCGGTACCTCATGACTAACTTTACTTACTCACACAACATTATTTTGTATTCGTTTAGATGATTGATGTCAATAATAAAGTTCAATTGGTAAACTTATTCTCAACAATGTGTGCCAACTAAAAATTACATTAAAAAAGACATTTCAAGGACAGCTGTCGAAAAGGTTAATTAGATGTTTAGTCTTTGATAAGGAATTATATAAATATTTACTTTTAAATATGAACCCTAAGGCTTCTTTCTCAGAAAAGTGACAGTTTTAGTATTTGTCTTATTTTTAACCGTATAATTTAAGAATTGTTAAATGAATTAGTCAAAACTAATCTGAAAACGGTCCGAATATTCAATTAAAAATAATGATTACATTAATGTTGACTGTGCAAGTATTTTTACTTCTTAGTATCTAATAAATCACACAACATTTCATACATTGTTATGACTCTGAGGTTAGTCACCTAAAGGAATGACAAATATAGTACTTAAACACATATATTAAACACCAAGATACAGAACAAACACAAATTTTATATAAACATTTGTCCTGAATGGGGATCGAACTCACGACCTTTGGTGCATAAGGTAAGGTCTATACCATTTGCCATCAAGATACATTAAGTCTATCTAGATTGACGGGCAAGTTACCTAAATTGTGAAAGCACTCACCTAAAACCCACAAGTTTACCTAACATGAATGGATTTCACCTTTGTTTCGTCTTGCTTACGAATAATTAAAAAGGCTTGAATGTTAGTAATATTGTATGATGTCCATTTTTAACACGCTTTTATAAGATTGACCAGTATTTTTGTTAGTTTGTTGACTTTTTGAAATGCGATTTTAAGCTAGTTTTAATATTTAGATTTAATTTGTGCACTTATCGAGGACCGTTGATATTATAATAATTCATTAAGAATTTTAGTATCATGCTTTGGTGAATGTGAGTGAAGATGTGTGACGAGTGAGAAAGGTTGAAAGTGAGAAACTTAGAGCTAGATAAAAAATTGCGATTTCAGTATGTCAAAGAAAAAATATGTCTATGTTATAATGAAAATACTAAATAAAACAGAAATGCCGCAAATAACGGTAAATACACAATGGATAGTAACTTGGACTTCACGCGCTTAAAGCACTTATGTCACGAACATCAGACCACAAATATAATTCTTAAATAATTATAATTATTTAAGTATTATATTTATTATTTAAATAATTATTTATCGAGCCCACTACTCTTGGCATACATGGTATGGATGCGGATAGTTTAAAGCACTTATATTAAAGATGTAAGACTGAAATATTTAAGTATTTAAAATATACGAGTACTACGTTTGTAGAATGCGCTCTCCCTTGAAATGAGATCTGCATGTTCTTTTTCTATTTTTAAGAGAATGATGAAGAAGTAATATCAGTCACTTTAATTTCCTTTCTTCTAAAATTAAATTCTTTATATGTATTTTAATGTATGTCTATATATTTATATATGTATGATTATTTATTGTACTAAATACACTACGAACTTCCACCAGCTTTAACATTATTTCTATCCAAAGGTTGCCTGTAAGAAATTGCATTTAGCGATAAGGCCGACTCGTGTACCCTATATTCCATGTTCTTGTGTTGTTTTTATTGGGGTATAGTAAAGATTATATTATTATTATACTATTGAAAAGCATTTAATTAACACCCAGATACAGAACAAACACTAATGTTCATCACATAGATGCCAAAGATCAAAATCACGATTCTTGGAACACTACTGAATTCGATATTGGGCCCGTCATACGTTGATGGGCCCGAATGCGCAGATGATAGTGAACCTTGTGTGTAAAGGGTTGTCGATTTTTCCCGCGAGGAACAAATATTTATATGATGATATTTATATTTGTTCTATACCTGGGTGTTGAATATATGTATTTAAGTTTATATTTGTGTTATTATTTGATGTCCATCAGTGAGTTAAGCTACTTATTACTGAGTCAGGTCAATGTTTGATATTTGGTGTGTATTTATGTATTATTATCATTCTTACATAATGAAATGAAAATGTAAATATAAATGAGGCTAACAAATTTATGCTGCTTGTCCCTTTTGCTTGATAGTACAACTTCTTAAATCAAATTAAACTGTTACATAATTTATATTTGTTATTTGAATACAACAAATTACTTTATTATATTTTGTATATGTTGGATAATAATACATTTGATAGAAAAAATTACCTGTATATAACATCTTTTATGAGGTTCGTGATAAAGTTCATAATCGCTTGATGATCCTTCGGGTTTCTGTGTGCACCGCCACTGTAAAAACAATTATTAGTTAAAAACACTATCTAACAATACATTATATACAAGCATATCAGTTAATATCAATTTGGTAATATTAAAATTAAATTATTTTTCGGATACACAAGTCTTCCACCAGGAGAATGCATAAAAACGAATATAAATATAATAAACCTATTGCCTAAATATTATGAAATTAAACCGAGAGGTACCAGCAGAGAAGAATAGTACCTCTCTCTGTCTAGGTGCCGTAAGGTCGTCGTAAAACTAAGGTACCAGGGCGGCAGATGGCGGTATATCTATCCAAAACAGTGTAGCTCAAATGCAGAGGGCGGGGGTGGGCAACAGCATCCCCGTCGCGAAATCTGCGCTCTGTGTTTGCCAACATAATAATAACTTTATTCAACAACAAAAGGTAACTTAAACTAAAATACATTATGATACTTAGGTACCTAAACTAGGTCTAGCCTGTTCTTATAGGCACCTAAATGCTTGCCCGAGACAGCAATTATGGGCAAAAATTCCCCCTTTTTTGGGTAAGCCTATGTCCAGCTTTAGACTTCCAATGGCTGTAATGATGATGATTCCAAAAGCAAATCAAAGGATAATTAACTAATTTAGAAAAATAGCAGTTGGCAGAAATAGGTATGCTTTTAACTCGGTGACCTTTTAAAGTGAAACTCTCGTGGATAAAGTAAAAGAAAAAACCTGTATTTGTATAAATGTGACTAATTATTGTAACTGGAATGGAAATTTAGAAATTATTTACTTAAACATATTAGGATAAAGCTTAATTTGATTTGAAGATTCATTGGCATGAATGAAGAATTTCAATATTAATATGTCTTAATTATTAAGGAGCGAAGTATCGAGTTTTGTTTTTCCAAAATAATTTCTCTTTTATTTAAGTAGCCTTTTCTGGAAGTATAATCTTCTTTACTTAAAGTATAATCAATAAAAAATATCTATGTATACATAAATCTATTAGCGGTAGATCTATTAGCAGTAGATCTCTTACAAAGATCATCTTGCTTTTCTTGCATCTTTATAGTCTGCGAAGCTTATTATCAGTCTAAACGAAAACAGAATCAATGGATGCTATCCATTGATTCCGTTTTCGTTTACGCTGCAAAATCTTTGTTATTTTATTATTATCGAAGTAAAAGTAAAAAATAGACAAAATATTTGTTTCTTACGAAAGAGATTGGAATTTGTATTTAAATTCAAAATAGAAAGCGAGATGAAACTAAGATGCCAAGTGTAGGCTGGGGTCTTTTGTTGCAAGGTTGATGCCCTCCGGTTGACATTTCTGATAAAGGGTAGCAGGGAGGGTTATACATATTGTTGCATCTATTAAGCGTTTATTAGAAATATTTTTTAAATCAAAGTTTCTTATAACTTGAACTATATTTATGTCGATGCCTAAGTCAGAAGATATTAATAAGAATCATCCGAAATCTTTGTCTGTGTATATCTTTATGTGTGTTTTGTTTCTATATATATATTCTGTTGTATGAATAATATTATTGCAACGTTTCATTAATAAGAAAGAAGAGCAAAAACATTTTTCAGAGGAAGCAATTAATAATAATTTTAATTAATAGGCTTCCCCAAAACGTGTGATATTTGGCAATAATAGCCACGCACGGTAGGCGTGATGGCGATTGCAGAGCGTATCTTCTCGACGGTAAAGGTGTTGCTCATTCACATTCTGTTGCAAACTACGCTATTTTGGGTGGTTGTACTACCTTAATCGCGTATAACGATACCTGGGCAGGTACCATTCTACTTTGCCTGTACCCTAATCTTTTTTCTTATTTATTTGAAAATTTGGCATGGGTATATATTTTGAAAAATTATACACAGTAAGTCCGCAGCAAGCTTCGCCGTCATGTTGATTAAGAGATACATCGCAGTTTTTAACTAAGCAATTTATTTACTCGCTTGAGTGATGTATGCAAGGTAATTGATTGATTGCTCACCGTAAAATGCGTTTGTTGGCAGACCCCTCGTCCGCAGAGCAGTTTCCGTGCCGAGCTTTGGAAGTTCCTTGTCATCAGACAATAAACAATGGGGTTTATTGCCGAGTTTGCATGACCTAGTGAACATACAGGAATTCATAAAATTGCTGGCTAGCATTTATTTTCTTTTAACATAAATTACCTAATATTTCTTATTATTTACGGGTTCAGTGCCCATAATTAAATTACTTTCTTAACGGCTTAAAAGATCTTGAGTCACTCTTGATAATGGCTGCCGTAGTTTGACGAAACGTCGAATAAAAAATATATAAACGTAAATACACCAAGTTTAAAAGTATCACTTAACTACAAACTGTCCAATAATGAGGAAGTAGGTTCAGTTACGATTAATTCATATAAATGTTTACCGGGGATTTATTTTAAATAGGATTACTAAATGTGACGTAGGAGGTAAATAGGCTTACACACTTTTATATATTCCAGTCGAATATATATTTATTGAAATAGGCCTATTACAGGCCCTCATAAATTGGCCAATATAATTTTATGAATATACATAGATGGATTTTTGAAGATTTCGGCCAATTACAATTTTAAACAACTGACCAATGACTCTGACAACCTTATGGTGTTATAAAAGTCATTTAGACAAATAGGTCATTGAGTGTGTTCTTTTGATACAAGTCTGCCGGCACCATACGGGGTTTAAAACTAAGTTTATAGAAGATTATTCGAGCCTACATAAAAAAAAAATTGCAAGAAAAACTGATGGTGATGTCGGCTCTAATAACATCTAATGGTCTAATTGAAACCCATACATTTATTACTTACAATATGTGTATCTCTTACACTTAATCATTATCAAGCAACAGATGAAAAAGCTGAGTGACTCTTGTAAAGTAATACATACCGTCAGATAAATTTTATTAATCTCAAATTCAATAATAGTCTTGAACATTTGTGTTATCAGTAACGAGTGGTCAGAAATGTCATTAAGTAGGAGTGTTATTTTACTATCGCAAAAAAATATCTTTACTTATTTATAAAACATAGCTGTAAAATATGGGCATGCTTAAGGATTTTTCATGGGTTTAAAAATATTTAGTATGTTTAATGTTTGTCTTTTTTGGATAGACGCTGATCAGACGTCAATACCAGCACTACTAAAGGGGTGGGTAAGGTGGCCGTCCATTATTAACAATTCTATGTCCAAATTTTTAGGCTCTGTGGCCGCCGCCCCCAAAGGGTTCACGGGTTCGGAGCATAATACACTTTTATTTTATAAAGGTTTATATTTATTTATTTATATTGCGGGTCTTTCCTAATATCGTCAGAGGGATTGTAGCGGGTAACTCGTAAACATTAAGCATGGATATATAATTAGTACTGTCTTTCTGTGTCTTAATAAATAAATAACCTAATAAAGAACATGTTTCATTTATCGATTACTATTTTAATAAAGTATTTCTATTTTCAAACCCTGTTGCACAATCTGAAAGAATGTCCATAGACTTAATTGATGTTTTTACGGTCAATGGATCAAATAACTTATTGATAATTTTTTAATTGACTATAACTTTAAGGTCCGATGGTTCAGATGGTAGTGATCCTGTCTTGTGCCCCTCAAATCCCCGGGGAAAATATTTATACGATGATATTTATGTTTTTTCTCTATCTGGGTGTTAAATATATGTATTTATGTAAAATATTTTGTGATATCTCTGTTATCTGATATCCGTAATACAAATCCTTTAAGCAACGAATCGCAGAATCTGGTCAATGTATGAGATGTAGTCTGAATTTATTTATCAATATATATTATATTTTTTTAAAACTTTACTATGATAGACCCAAAGGCGATATGATGAAAATTTTAATTGTCCAGTCTGGGTGTTATTTGTAGGGAGCTAAGTATTATATTTGTGAATCCCCTGTTGTCTGTTATTCGTTACACAAGAGTGATGTCGTGTGAATTAATTATATTATATTCATTTTCTGTTGATAATGACAAGTATGGTGATCGTGGAATATTATCCACTTTTTTATTACATTCACTGAAAAAAAACTCACCAATAAACAAGGCATATGGTAGATACATGCTGAGATCTTTTGCGTTGACTGCATTGATGTCAAGGAGCAACTGCATAATGTTGTATGGCATCCAACACAGCGCAAACAGGACTGCCAGGAGAAGAAGAATCCAAGCCACTCGCTTCCTCTCTTTCATCAGTCTTAGACCCTAAGAAGAAGAAATAAGGATTAATAAAAGGTACACTCCACAAAGATATTATTTATTAAGTGACTTTAAATAGAGGGTAAAACATAATGAAAACAGAAAATGGTATATTTTTTTATATTTATTTAACAATCCATATTTTTTAAATATGAAAATCAACCAAATAAATATTATTAAATCAGCCATGTCAAACTGGACACTGTTGGACACAGGCCTCCCTATGACAGGAGGATTTAAGCCCATAACTGGGCATAAATCTGGGTGCTGGATAGACGTTGTTTTAATCGCAAAGCGCAGCTTCACGACGCAAATGCTGCTGCCCATCCCCGCCCTGTTGCATTTTAGCTATACTGCTTCGGGTGGATATACCACCATTTGTACCTCAGTCACTTCTTACGATACAAAGTATAAGGGAAGATACTATTTGACTGCCGATACCATACGGCTACTAATAAACAATCATCAACATCATCATTACAGCCATTGGAAGTCCACTGCTGGACATAGGCCGCCACAAGAAAGGGGGAATATCGCCCATATTTGCCGCACTGAGCAATCATGTTGGCAATTGCAGAGCGCAGCTTTCGCGACAGGGATCGCGACATCCCCACTCTATGCATTTAAGCTGTCTCGAATAGATATAGTGCCATCTGTTGGTTCCGGTACCTTAGTCGCCTCGTATGACACCTGGTACAAAGAGAGATACTATTCTACTCTGAAGGTAACTCAGCACCCTAACACACAAACAAAAAAAAATCGAGATCCCCCCCTTTTATTAATTCGGACAAAAGGAGCAATTCCAACGTCGCTCCGAGTCTTGTCGTATATAAGTGATTGACAGTGTTGCTTATCTCTCAAAGATCTGAAACTAAACCAGGACAAGACAAAAATTAGGCACAACGTTACATGGTACGACTGGCACAATAGTCACGTTTGGAAGTCCAACTGACTGACTGACTAGATCCCTAAGATTGGTGAAAATATGTAAACATTTCCCAAATTGAATAGTACCAAGTTTCCTATTCCTAATTAAAAATATATATATTGCGTACCCAACAATATTATAAAAAAAAAACTAATTGAAATAAATAATATTTTTTAATGACTGGTCTAAATCGGTAGTATTTTCGTTTCATGCGCTAAGATATGTGGGTTCTATCTCACCCATAATAAATATTTATATGATGTGTTCGTTCTGCGTCTGGTTGTCAAATATTTATTTAAGTATTATATTATTACTTTGGTATTAGATCAGTGTAGGATATGTTATTTATATTAGATATGTTATTTTGAGAAGCTAAATATAGCTGTAAAGCTTTATCTAAGAGGGCGTTCCATTAAAATAACATATAATAGAAATGCTTATTATTAATGCGTACACATTTTTACATAATATGTGTTACGTAATTTTCTATATCCTTATTTTGTTCTCGTACTATTACTATAGCTCATTTTAGCTCTAAGGCAGAGTAGAATATTACCTGCCTCTGTACTAAGTTTCACAAGAGGTAACAGGTGACTTAGGTACCAGTACCGACAGATGGCGGTGTATACATACGAAAATCTTTATCTTTTGAGCCTGATGGCATTTATTTATATTAACATAAATCTTAAAAGCTTACAGAAATTAGTCCAATGCACTCAGAAGATAAATTTGATTGAATTTATAACAATGGCAGTGTTCTAATAGACAATATAACTTAAATAAATTAATTTGCACAAAACACTAATTTGTCATTTTGTTGAAATCTCTATTTTGCACGCCAATTGATAAATATTTGTGTGTGTTATATATATATGAAGTTTTAATGAACATATGATGATATCCGATAAGTAAGTAGTGCTCTAAGCAACTTATTCGGGACCTAGATTAATTTATAAGATATCATCCTAGCAGCCGTTAAACGTCCACTGCTGGACATAGGGCTCCCCAAGAATGGGGGAATGTTGCCTACAATTGTAATATGGCAAACGCAGAGCATAAATTAGCGACGAGAGTACTGCTGCCCATCCCCGCCCCAGCATTTGAGGCTCACTTCTTCCGGTAGATATACCACTATCTGTCAGATCTGGTTACTTAGTCACCTCTTACGATACCTGGTGCAGAGACAGCTAATACCATCCGAAACAGGACAACTTAAATACTTCAGGGCGAGGATGGGCACCAGCATCCTCGTTACGAAATGTGATCTGCAATTTCCACTACGTCTACCCAGCGCGGCAATTATGGGCAAAAATCCATCTATCTTGGGAAGGCATGTCTAACAGATTAGACATAGACTTTCAATGGCAATTATTTTTTACATTATAGAAGGCAAACGAGCCAACAAGTTGCTTAATTTGAAGTACACTTACAAACACCAAAGGAATCACAAGCCCGTTTCCGGCCTTTACAAGCTAATAATGGCCTATTAGTGCCAATTACAGTGCGTCAAGTGCTTGAATGACCATTGAACTTAGAAAATACTTACAAGCTAGTACAATTAAAATGGTCTATGCTCTAAAAAATAGATATACCTTGAACTACCACGGTTGTGCACGGCTTAATTCCCTACCCCCCAGATGTTTTTCATTCCATCTCTTTTACGGTATGAATAAAGTCATTAATTCTTTAAAAACATTTGACAACTCCATATACTCCTAAACCTCCACGAATATTAAATACGTTTACAAGTCGTAATGACATCTTGATATCAATAAGGTTGACTCGGATTTTGCGTCTATTGGTTTTGTCGGGTCTATTTGCCTATTTGCTACGAACATATCTTTTTGCTTCCCATTTTATAAATATACGACTGCTTTCATTACTGACTTAAGCATTTATTTTCTTGTATAGCCTTCCTTGTCGCGAACACATCTTTCAATTTAACTTTATTCTATTGGATTTGTTTGCTTTTGATAACGCCATAATATTTAATGGTTACATAATAACAAGTATAGTACATTTTCATTTCGTAGCTGGTGCTTTCATAAGGGTGAGATTCATCATCACCATCATTATCATTACTACAGCTATTGGAATTTTACTGCTGGATGTAGGCCTCCCCAAAAAAGGGGTAATTTTGCGCCTAATTGCCGCGCTAGGCAAGCGTTGGCAATCGCAGAGCGCAGCTTTCACGGCGAGGATGCTGCTGCCTATCCCCACCCTTTGTATTTGAGCTACACTCTCACGGATAGATATACCGTCACCTGTCTGGTACTATTCTACTCTGCCGGTACCTCACGGCAGTATAACAAGGAAAATAGTTATACATTCCTTTTTATTAGCTGATGAAGTGGAAACAACATTTTAAGATCGTTCCTGGCACTGCACTCTTTTATATTGAATAACCATGAGCAATGGACAGCAGCATCTCTGTTATTAACGCTACACACTGCGATTGCCAACACGCTTGCCCAACGCGGCAATTTGGGCAAAAACTTATTGCCAAAATAGAAGATGCAGTAGACTTCTAATGGCTGATATAATAAATTATCTCGACCAGCAAATTTTTGTTGTAATTTTATATTTGTAAACAGGAAAATGGTTATGAAACAAGCTGGTTTGTTCACATAAACAATAAAAACAAGTTACTAAAGTAAAATTTTACTTTAGTAACTTGTTTGTCTCGCTAAAGCAATTGGATATAATTGATTCTTTCAGAAATAATTAATATTTTCCCTTATTTTCTTTTGCAAAACAAATAAGCGGTCTTTAGTCGTCGATGCGTTAAACAGGTGTCCTTGTCCTTTAGGAAGTGGTTTATTTAAATAAACATTGGGGTCAGGGGAAACTGGTTTAATTTAACGCAGAATATTTTATTGCATTGTATTGTTTTTTTTAAATGTACGTACAGGGAGACCTCTTCTAAAGACGTCTGCATTGGAACTTCACTATCTCTTATTTCTCCCATCAAACAGTAGTGTTCGTATGGCTGTGTTTCGGTTGAGAGAGGATAAGAAAGGCTGAAGATGAAATGGGTGTCCGGCATACTATCCTCAAGTCACAAGCTTGGCAATGCGTTAGTAATATACTTGTGATATGGCAAGCGCCTTTAGGCTGCAGTGACTTACTATCCCGCGGACTGTACTGACTGCCTGCTTGTCGACCTGGTCCAATATAAATAAAAAACGTCTATTTAGGTCGCGCGCGTTAAAAAGACTATACTACCAATAAGAATTCACAACAAAATTGCCGTACGGGGCAGTATAACATCTTAATATAATTCTAGCAGAACCGACAGACATTATCTTATAAATAAATTAGTTATAATTATTAATAAATTAGTTAGTTAGTAGTTATTATTATTTAATTATTATAAATAAATTTGTTACCGACTGCAGCTCCACTTGCCGGGCTAAGTTTTAAATCTAAACCATCTAGGGAGCAATTCAGTGACATACACACGTACGATAGAATTATATATTTAAAAACTAGCGACCCGCTTTGTTCCGCACAGATTTTACAAATATTTACAAAACAATAGGTTATCACACACACATACACACTATACATACTACTTCTTGCGGCGGGTTACTTAAAAAACAAGTAAAATTATAGTTTTTTTAAATACGGTGTTTTCTTTTATTTATTTCTTTATAAATTAAAATTGAATCATATTTTAAATATGTTGTATATAAGCTTCTAATATTTATTTTGCACCTTCAAAAGTGATTTTCAATAAACCATGAATGACGTATTTATCAAAATTTTATTATCATATATTTTTATAGTATCAGTCACAAGTTTATTAAAATCATTGTTAATTTGATTTTTTTTATAGAAACTTGCACATCACAGAAGGTTGTAAACATTTGTAAACAAAAATATAATTCAACACATCGCATAAAATTTAATTCCTTAAAATTGTTAAATATAGTTTAAACTTGTTAAATATAACATAACCAGCTTTTTGTCAGTGATTTTTTCCGCTATATCTTTCTTTTACTTCTCATTCCGGAGGATCTCTTGTTATATACTATATGGACTTGTTAAAGTCAATCGAACAACTTGTGTAACGTATATTAGTTAATTGCAATGACCTTCTACATATAATATGTATTAGTTTAATTCTAAGATCATATCTGAGAACACGTTCGTAATAAAAATCTTCCAATATATAAAAGCTCTCTCTCTCTCTCTCTGATTGACTGAGTGAGTTATGAAATAAAGGATCTACATTAAAGGGTTAGAAACTGGATATTGTGCACAGGGGTTCCTTTTATAGACAGGAAAAATGTGGAAAACATTTTTCTAAAATCATCCTTTAAGAGGGTTAAGGCTGAGTGGAAAGATAGTATGAAAGTTATGCAATTTAACGCGGCTAAAACCACGGTCTAGTGCTAGTTTAGTAAATATAAATATAATAATTAGGTTGCAGTTTTCTCACTCAAAGTTTTAAATGACTCATTTCGTGTTTAGGTTGCGCAAAATCGCCTTTAATTGCTTGAAATAAAATAAACAATTTGCTCGGCCAATATTAGAAAAGTAATTTTGTACCAACTGGTTTCAAATGTCAGAAGGTCTTGCTTATAAAGGAGTTAGGAATTTCACTTTGTTGTGTTCGGCTTCGAAAGTAAGTTCGAAATTGAAAGATTTTTAAAATGTTTTTCTTACCTGTTGCATGCTCACGTTGCCTTCGTCAATGTCGAATGGCGGCCGCACGGAGCAAAGCGTCCTTCCCATGCACGCGTAAGACAGTATTGTGATGGAACCTATAACAAAAAAGACTCATAAGATTATATGCTTGGCTTGACTTGCTTTGACCACAAGAAATCAAATGAAATCAAAATATTCTTTTTTTAAGTAGGCGTTTTCCAATCGTCTTACTCATTTAACTTTACTCATAATACTGATGACTCTGAAGGCCCCGTGTCGTGAGGTAGCGGCAGAGTAGAATAGTACCTCCTCCTGTACCAGGAGGAGGTAGGAGATCGTAACAGGCGACTAAGGTACCAAAACCGACAGATGACGGTATATCCATACTAAAAAGTAAGCTCAAATGTACAGGGCGGGGATAGGCAGTAGCTTTCCCATCGCGAAAGCTGCACTCTGCGATTGCCAACATGCTTGCGGCAATTACCCCCTTTCTTGGGGAGGCCTATGTCCAACGGTGGACTTTTAATGGCTGGTATGATGATGAAGATCCCACAGGATGATTAGAGTCATCTAACATGTAAGTTAGGCCTACCTTATACTGGTCTACCGGCACCAGACGGGTCATAAAACTAAAAATTACTCAAGCTACCGAGAGCGAGTGAGAAAGGAACCAGCATTAAATAGTAAATAGTTAGTGCTTATAGAATTTCTAACCGCGTAGGCCCAAACAAATTATTGTCTTTAAGCTAGATTAGACCAATTTAATCCGAGGCAGTTTTATAGACAATGGTTTGGTGGTGCCAACGCCTATAAAGGTTTTCTTGGCGCCGACTACTACACAGGTGGGGTAAGTGGAACATTTATCATTATCGGTTTATTTTGCAGGTTCCTTTTTGTTGGGTCGCGTAATGAACCTGCTGTAAACGTAGTTTCAATACTCGACTGATGCCGGAAGACTGCTGAAAATTATTTAAAGTTAAGTTAATATTATTTATTTCCATATGGGCTAGCCTTTAGGGTTAACTCAAATACTGTAACGCGTTTATATATTTGTGAGTAGGTACTTGACATACCCAACTGCTACCTTAAGTATATCACTAATTTTAAGATAAAAAGAATACAGCCAGTAAAATTAGAATTTTTTTTAAATAAAAAATACACTAACTTCGTCATCATCATATCAGCCATAAGACGTCAACTGCTGGCCCTACTGATAGACTAGGCACTGATAGGCCTCCCCAAGTAATCTCCAATAGGATGTATGCGGCCTGTGTCCAGCGCGATCCTACGATTTTATTTAGATCGTCTGTCCATCTTGCGAGTAGACGCCCTACGCTGCGCTTGCCGATACGTGGTATCCATTTCAGAACCTTACGACTCTAGCAGCCATCGGGCCTGCGTATTAAATACCCGGTAACTTTGGTTCTGTTACGAGTCTCTTTTGTTCATGATTCGATCATGCAAAGAGACTCCGATCATTGCCCTCTCCATAGCTCGTTGAGCTACTTTCACTAACTAACATACTTTCAGTAACTTAAAAAATTAAATTGTTTTTTCATTCTTTCTTCAAAAAAACAAATGTTATAGTATAAATTACAACCAACTTTTTGTTATTATAGTTTACTAATTTATTTGTTTCCATTTTATATTTTTTTAGTGTTGCTTGTTTTGTTTTTTTTCCCGTTTCTAACGCAGTCTAAGTCAAATTTCTAATATTGTACTGAATTTTTGTTATATGAATTGATATAAAACAGTCCGGCTCTGGCTTTGCAAGGGTACATAATAGAATTGTAACAAGTTACCAAAGGAATTCAATCGGAAAATATTTAAGTATGGGACAAAAATGTCTATATCATATATTTTGTGAAGTACCGGTAGATTAGAATAGTACCTCACCCTGTACCATGTCGTAAGAGGTGACTTAGGTACCAGAAACAACAGATGGCGGTACATCTACTCGCAACGCATAGCTCAAATGAACAGGGTGGGCATAGGCAGCAGTATTCCCGTGGCGAAAGCTGCGCTCTGCGATTGCCAATACGCTTACCAAGCGCAGCAATTATGATCAAATTTCCTGTTTTTTGAGGAGGTCTATGTCCAGCAGTGAACTTCCAATGGTTAAATTTACCTATAATGGTCAAAATAGTACCATTCAAATATTATATTGATACATTATTTTACAAAAAAGGAAGACATTCACTGCGTAGGAGGCTTAGAAGATGTAAATAGTAGGGGTAAAGACTAGAAATAAATTATTCGAATACCTATTTCTAGAACTTGGTCTTGAACGAGATTAAGCAAAAATGTAAACAATTCTGGTACAGTTATTTTGTTGTTTGAGACTTATTGGTGATGTTTGACAATGTCTATTTTCGAAGCTCTTTTATGACAAAGAGGTGCAGTAAAACAAATCGTATGTTGTCACAGAACATAAATAGAGAGTACATCGTTTACGTGGTCGTAAAACTTAATGAAAACCAGTCTCGTGGGAGGCTTCGTGCATCCACTCGTTTAACGTGACGGATGTTACTTGATACCTAAAAATACATTTATTATATATGTATTCGGGAAAACGAACTTAACCGTACCTATTTATGGACACAAGTATATTTATAAACATTGGAGTAACAAAATATACTTTCCGTAAGAAAGATATATTTATTTATAAGGATAAACAAATATATGTATATATAACTAATGATATTATACCGTCAATGTCATCATCGTCATCATCATCAAAGCAGTCGTAGAACCTCCACTCTCTAGAAGTAGGCCTTCCAAAGAATGAATTTTGCCCAAATTTGCTGCGCTGGGCAATTGTAACGGCAATCGTAGATCACAGCTTCGCATTTGGAAATGCGTGGATATACTCTTTTTGTATATTATGAAGTCAAAAACGGTCAGTTTGATGGTAAACATGACCGTAGCCTATATGCTCCTGTCATCACAAGGATATCACTAGTGTGTCGCCAACTATGTGAACTGAAGAAACTATGTCATATTTACTCAATAATTTCACTGTTTCTCTTACCCTTCAAATTGGTACACAGCAATGCGAACACCGCTGTTTGGTGGTAGAAATAGGTGAGAGGTAGGTATCAATGCAATCGACCTTTTTAAAAGGTCTACCTCATTTCTACTCACTGACATCTGTCGGTACCTTAGTCGGCTCTTAAAACACCTGGTATAAGGGAACTTTATTATATTCTGTTGATTCCTCACGGCATATCGGTACTTAATTTATTACTAAAATAGCGGTCCGCCCCGTTTTTACACGGGTGCAATTAGGATAAAAAATGGCCATTGTAGGTTATACCTAATAGATGGACATGTACCACCGCGGATGTTTTTGTATTTATCTATCTCGTTAAACGTGCTAAGATGTTTATGTACACATAAGAAATTTCTAAAATTACCAGTGATATAAAATTTTTTTTTTATGTATAAATTCTCATTACATCTCATATATTGACTTGATACCGTGATAATTTGATTAAAGCACTTGTGTTACGGACATCAAACAACTGAAAAATCGCAAATATACTAATTCAATACAATATATCAAACACTCAGACACAGAACAAATATGAATATCATTATATAAATGTTTGTCCTGGGTGGGGATCGAATTTACGACCTTCGGCGAACATGATAGAATCACAACCATCTGTGCCATCGGGCCAGTCAGTTTCCGAACGAATTTTTATTTAATTATTCTATCTATTAAAAAATCCGCATCAAAATCCTTTGCGTAGTATCAAAGATCTTAGCATACATAGAAACTTTGATTTATATTATGTAATGACGACACCCGTGACTTCTTGCAAAAAAATTTTTGCTATTCATTCTTTTTTCTTAATATATTCTACTTCCTTCCTGATTTGACAGTAAAAGTATCATCGAAACAGTTTAGTATTACAGAGATTAGCGATAGATCGAATACAGATATTTTTGTCCCGTATATACGAGTATTTGCTGAAATTGGGATTCAAATTCCGCTGATAACTTGATACACAACAATAAACTTAACGTAAATTACAAAATTAATTTAAAACAAAATAGACAATATGTACAGAACTAACCAAAATCATCAATATTTGCTATATTATTTTATTGATTTCGTACATAACACAGATATCAATCACAAGGATAATACAAGAATGTCAAAAAAATAAATAAACCTAAATCCAATCCCTTAATGTAAACATAAAATGGATACACGTAAAATAGAATAAAGAAATGTTCTATAGATTACGTTAGAAACGGGAAAGAAAACAAAACAAACAACACTATAAAAAATATAAAAGGAAGCAAATAAATTAATATACTTTGTTTTCAGCTAATTATCTGTTATTTGTACTATTATTTTTAAATTTTTTTAATTCTGTTAATAATATATCAAACCATTATTTATTATCTGTTTTTAGTATGAAAAACAGTTTTTACAGAATGTAGGCTTAATTTCATACCACATATTGTTCTTATTTTTCAATGTAAATTTGGTCCGGCTAAGTTTTATATAAGAAGGAAACGCATTAATATTAGAAAATATTGTTATTAAATAAAAGTAATAAATAAAAATATTTAGTGGAACAACAAATAGGCCGTATTTTTTTTAATAAATGTGCCTAAATGTTCTTGCAAGCGAACAGAAGGCTGCTTAAAATAAAACATTAGAATGAGTTGATGTAAATTGATTGCCAATATCGCTTGAACCACCAAATCCATCATCCAATTCTAAACCTAAATTGTACTGCTAATATTTTCAATGAATAATGTTTTTGAGGAATAGTTTTTCAGAATTTTCTAACCTAAAGGGTCAGGGACCTTTGTTCGTTGAGCCAGAAATACCCGTTTCTAAGAAACGTTCCAATAAAAGTACGCAGTTAACAATAAAGGTCTAGTTTCCTTTACAAATAACAAGGTTGTATTTTTAACCGATATCGATACTAAATATCTAATTTTAATTTGTATTTAAAGTATTTATGGTTAATCTGGAGTTTTCCTATAAACACTTGGAATATAAAGTTTATTGGGAGTTCTTTGAACAAAAATCTGGAACATTTTCGTAATACGTCTCACAGCGTCTTCGACCCCATTTCAATTTGCATTTTATTGGATTCGAATATACTCCTATGAGATCCGTATCCCTATAGGCTAGAGCTGGTAGATTTTTTTTGTATAAATTTGAAACGCTTAGAATATCTTCATGTCATTGACATTAATTTAAGATAAGTCGCTTAGAGCACTCGATTTATGGATATAAGGCAACAGAGAAATTTTATTTATACCCAGACACAGAACAAACTCAAATATTCATCATATAAATGTTTGTCCTGGATTGAGATCGAAAAATTGTTGGTGCCGATGGTTACTGCCATTACATTCCAATTTTATGTAGATATGTAACGAATCTCAAAATCAAGGTCAGTAGGAGATTTCCGGTCGTTATTGTAAAACAATAATGCCGTAATAAGGAAAAATATTTGCCCATAGTTGCCACACTGAGCGAAGTTTTTTGCCTTATTCGTTTGAGTTATACTTATTTTGTACCAACAAACTTTGCAGTGGAACCATCCAGTACCTCAGTCATATTATGAAACCTCGTACAAAGGTGCTGTTGTACTCTGCTGGTATCCCACAGAAATTTGTCTGATGTGTATATACAAACCTTTTGAAATGGTTTTTTAAGCAAGCATTTCACGAATATTAATTCCCCAATCAGCAGGTTAAATTAGAAAATAACTATCTGCTGGAGCGATCTGTGTTATCTTGATCAGACTTTGACAGGCAATTATGCGGCACAGTTTTAGTGCAAGCAGAAAATGTTCTCAGAATACATTTCAGTTTACCGAATGTACTTCCACACAAGTTTTTATCTACGAGTAATATTATACGAACGGATATAACAACGAGTATATATAAAAATTATTCTTTCACTACTCATAACAAAAGTACTTTTTCACTGCTTTTAAACTTGGTTTATTTAACATTTTTCGTTTGACCTTTTGGTTAGCTTGTGGCAACCGGTCTCAAGATATTGGGACTAAATAAACCGTTAACTTAAATAAAGCATATTTCAAAGCTGTTTTATAATGTTTTTATTATAAACAAATACAGTAAATTTATTTTAAGTGTAAAAATATTAAGTTTCAATTTAATTTTATGCCACATCAGTCATTAAAAGTATTTTACCTGCACTGAGTTGATTTTAAATTAAATATTTCATAATATGATATAACTAAAAACTGAAACATATTATTTTTTGACTGCGTTACAATTTTAAATACCTTAACCATAGTACTTCCCCCGTACCAGTTGTCGTAAGAGGCGACTCACGAACTTGAACCGACAGTTGGCGGTATATCCATCCGTAATAGAGACGTGCAGTGTGATGCTCCAATGCACATGGTGGAAACGGGAAGAAACATTACTACCGCGAAAGCTGCGCTCTGCGATTGCCAATACGCTAGTCCAGCGCCGCAATTATGGGAATTACTTTTTTGGGATTATGTCCAGCTGTGGACTTCTAATGGCTGATATGATAATGATGATGAAATGTTAGAAAATATTAAAACTTACCAGGTATCGCGTAAACTATGGAAAAACTGAAGGTTCCGAACTGTTTCCTGGTGTCGTGTCCAGGCCATTCCTCTGTACAAAAGTGGACGTTTCGTGTTTCTATCTGCAAACAAAGAAAAATGATTAGACAAATAATTAGGTTCTTTTATTAATTTTACCCGACGCAGACATTTTAAATTTGACACCTACGTGTATATTTCACCCTGTTTGTGGTCTAGCTTTGGATAGCTGTCTTTTTTTCCCCACAACATCACTTACATTGATTGACCTGACCTACAATTGACCTGACTTCGTGGTAAGTCAGTTAAAACACATGTGTTACGGACGCCAGAAAAGAGAGGAATTACAAATATACTACTTAAATACATATATTTAACGCCCGGACTCAGAACAAATATCAATAGTATCAAATGAACATTTGCTCTGGGTGGGAATCACACCCACGACCTTTGGCGCACAAGATGGGATCACTACCATCTGCGCTATCAGAGAGCTGAATAGTAAACCCCCCCCCACCCCCAGTTGAGTTGTCTCTGGGGAACTCTTGTTATTTCAAGAATTATTTATGATGCTTCTTGACATTACAACAAAAGTCATAGCGATACTATATAGGTAATGAGATCTACCTCACATCGTATCACCACGACTCGGCAAATATCGTCTACATTGGTACCTCACTCTCAAAGGTGGGAAGCAAAGAGGTATGCCAAGATCATAACAAGTGGAGATCCATAGTCTTTGCTTTCCCTGATGGGACACAGGTGCACAGGTGTGTATATATGTATAAAATACTTAATTTTAATCATTCCTAAAATGGTAAATCGCTTAATCACCAGACAACAGAGGAATCACTAATACAATACTTAAATACATATTTTTAAAACACCAAGACACAACCAACAACAATAATTTTAATATAAACATTTTTCTGGATGGCAATCGAACCCATGACCATAAGATAGTTACTACCATTTGCGTCATCGGAGCCGTCAAATTTAATAGTAGGTAATAACAAAAATAAATGTCATATAGAAATAAATACAACTTAACAATATTTCCGATAAATTGATTTAGCTTCAGTTATCACTCACAATGAAAATATTGTTTGTATAGAAAAACCAAATATATAGTGAAAAACAGAAGCCCTTTAATCCACGTCTTTGACTGACAGTATGTATACAACCATTCTGAGGCCTTAAATAAAGATTTCCTGCGTATTCACATGTGAACGAAAAAAACGTGTGTATTTGAACAAAAAAGTGACGACTTACTACTAAAGGAGTTTTTCGGGATCGCTTTGTTTGTTTCTTCATGTGTTACATCTTTACCCAACATATTTTTATGAAATTTTTAAAAATACAGTTAGAAACACGAAGGAGGACATAGCACACAGGCATTTAAAAAGAAACGTATTATTTGTGTGCGAATTACGATACACAACTCTGCAAATTAAAATACATTTTTGAAATTTTAGTACAGAAGAACATTATTAGCTGGCCCCGAGGTTTTTTTTTTAATGCGCTATTGGATATAAAATAATCCAATTAAAATATCCCAATGTATATATCGATGGTCATAAGTTAAATTTCGTGAATGTTTACAGGAAGAATAAAATAAAAAATAATTATTTCGTTACAACCTTACTATTTGGAAAGCAATTTTTATTTGTGTGTCAGATGATTTTATAAATATTATTGAAATTGAATCCTCTTTTACTAGAAAATATTAACAAAAGACAGAAATAAATAAAAACATTTTGTTTGTCTGTATATCCCTTACGCCAAATAAATTTCTGACCGTCAATATCATAAATAATAAAATTAGTTAGTCTGTTAACTTTTCACTTCATTGAAACGGGCTTCACGGGAAAGTTTGAATGGAAATTCCGAGTTAACTTGTTAATAATGAAACTTTATACTTAAAAAAATAGCCGTAAAACCCTGATATGATGTGATTTGGAAACATTCATTTCCTTTATTATTTGCGTCAGTATTAAAAATTTTCCGTGAACTATGGTTTATTATTGCTGCTATAGGTGTGTTTTTGATTTTGTAAATAATAGTGAATGACCTAGGTATATGATTCACACAGAGCTTGCATGATCCTGAGGTTCTTGTCCGATCCCATTGTCCATTTGGCATTTGTGGGTGGACTTGGTGGCTTACAATGCACTTGCTGTGACATGGTGATCATTCCAGAACCTAAAGACCTGATCGGAAGTCGGTTTTGGACGCTATATGATCAGCCTACTATTTCAATTGCTGGGCTGTGTGACTTATGAGTCGTCGGGTCTGGATGATATCGTCATACCAGCTATTAAAGGCCATTGGCCTCCCCAAGAGGGGGGTATGTTCTGTGATTATTATATATATTTATTGCAACTTGCTGTTCCGCTGGGCTATGTCAATTGCAATGGGACTTTAAGGATCTCTTCATTCCTAATTCGATCGCGAAAAGACACTTCAAGCATTCCCCTATCTATAGTTCTTTGGGTTACTTTGAGTAGACTAATAAAAGACTAATAAAGTCTAAATGGTTAGAAAGACCATGTTCCAGTATTATGTATCGCGTGTCTAACAATTTGAGCGTATAGTTCCTTATTTTTTTTCTCGTAAAATGCGGCCTATAGTGATTTTCAGTCTTCTTCTTTAGATGGCAAATGAATTGTTTTTTTTATTTTTTATTCATCCAGGTCGACAAATAAGCATACAGTTCATGGGATAGCATGCGTCGTGCAGCCTTTTTATGCTCGTAATTTCACTAACGCGTTGCCAACCTATGTCACATAACATCTAACGTCACAATTAATTTTACTGCCTCTCTCATCCTTCAAACCGGAATACAGCAATACGAACACTGCCATTTGGCGGTAGAAATAAGTGAGATGGGGTACCAATTAAAACGACCTTTGTATAAGGTCTACCTCATATGATTTATTATTTTGCAAGCAATTCTATTACTAGAAGTAAACTCAGTACAGGTTGGAAATTGAATGCGTACGATGTTGATTGCCGTCAGAAATCTGACACGCATGATGTTAGTTTGTTGGTAAAAATATTTTTTGTTTAGTACATAGAATACTTGTTAGTAAGTAAACCGTGAGGTACCCGCAGAATAGAATAGTACCTCCCTCTAGTAACTAAGGTACCAGAAACAAAAGGTAGCGGTATATCCATCTAAAACAGTGTAGCTCAATTGCACAAGTCGGGGGTGGGCAGCAGCATCCCTGTCGTGAAAGCTCTGCTCTACAATTGCCAACACCCTTCCTAGCGTGACTATTATGGGTGAAATACCCGAGGATGCTTATGTTCAGCATTGCACTTCCAATGGCTGATATGATAATGATAATTTTCATTTAATATTCATTTTCTAACTAGTATGGATAGTAAATAAATAATAAAACTATATCCATGCCAATTAATGTATTATGGGTTTTTAGGAGTTGTTACCGATATTGTTATAACTCCTAAATATTGCGTAAAACATTTTGTTAGTCTATAAAATAAACGACTCTTTATATTTGAAACGTTCACTAACGTTACATATAATCCAATTAGAGTTGCTCTATTTGTCGTTTCAGCTTCAATTGCAGAGTTTTGTCCTATATCTATGTGCATCATGTTTTTTAAATGAATTAAAAGCTTATTGGATAAAAACAGCATACGGTTTTAAATTGAATGTCATACAAGTAATTATTATTAAAAAAAACTTTTATTATCATCAACATTATCATATGAGCCTTAAGATGGCCTAAGTACTGGCCTTCTCAAGTAATTTTAAAAGCACTGGTTTTATGTGGCCCATATTAAGGACGATCTTGCGGTTAATTATAGGTATTGCATCATTGGCAGTGCCTGCCGATCCGTGGTCTCCACTCCAGAAACTCGCGTTTCCCTCCCATTGCCATGTCAAATAACTATACCACTGGGCTATGTCAGTAAGTTTATTTAAGGATTTGTGTCACAAAATTAAGTTTATTTTCCATAGACACTTTAAATTAGCTACAGGGTAAAAAGAACAACGCACAGATAGTATATATATTCGCTTGTAAATAACATATTCGTGTTTTATTGTTATTTTCAGATTGTTATTGTTTTGATTTTATTGTTATCAGATAATATAAAAACTGATAAAAAAAAATTTCTAGGTTTAATAATTCGTGATAAATCCTGTGTATGTATGAAACGTAATGTGTCTGTATATTGTTATTTTTAATAATCGTAATAATTTATAAACAACGACAGACGTTGTCAACTTTATATGCATGTTTATTAAGAAATATTAATATTGAGACCATAAAGTGAGATATAAACTAGCCTATCTCTCAAAATAAAAAAAAGCAAAATAATATTAAAATCAGTTCGGTAATATTATAATAGCAATAACTTCATTTTTCATCTCATACATTGACTTGACTCTGAGATAAGTCATTTAAAGCACTTCCGTTTGGGAAGTCAAACAGTAAAGGAATCATAAATATACTATATAAATGTCAAATATAATTTATGATATCCTATTTCTAATATCTATTTATATACAAATACACTTGTATGCTCTTCAGTGTATTGTTCAATCATTCATCATACACGTAAAGTAGTGATTCCCAAAAGTTACTTTCAATAAATTCACACGACATCGCTTACATTGGCTCCGAGATAAGTCGCTTAAAGCACTTGTATTACAGGCATTAGACGACCACAAATATAATACGTAAATACATATTTTTAACAAACAGACAAAGGGTAAATGCAAATATCATCATATAAATATTCAATATCATCAATGTCCTTGCTGGGGATTGAACCCACAGCGCTTGACGCATAATATAGGATCACAACCAACTGCTCCATCGGGCCCATCAAAAACATTTAGATACATACCGAAATATTCTTATAAGCCTTGGATATGATGGGCACACTCTCCCGCCTCACAGTGGCGACCATCAGCAAGGGTATGAAAATCAGCAGAGCAGCAGTCCACAGCAAGCACAGCAGAAGAAGCGCCTGCTTCCGACCTGGTGGACGCAAGCGCGGTTCAGGCGAGATGGACAGCCACCGGTCCACCGACATGGCTGTGAGTGTGAACACACTGGCCGCTACCGCTACACCTGCAACAATACATATTTATATTACAAAATGTCGTTGTCTGGTTGTACCTTTTGATAACCTCATGCTAGAACAGATCTTAATTCGAGATCGACCGAGAGATAAGACGACTTCAATAAAGCCGAAAAGCCATGGGCTTAATCCTCACTCGAGACGAATATTTATATGATAACATTTCTGTTTGTGCTGTATCTGGGTGTTAAATAAATGTTCAGTATAATGTTTGTGATTCCTCTATTGTCTGATTTACTTAACACAAGTATCTTAAGCGACCTATCTAGGATTCATTTTAATATATGATGTTTTAAAAATTTATGAGTCTTAATATTATTTGATATAATCATCAGCAAGTTATCATCATCATCAATATAGGAGACGTAGATCGTCCACTGCTGGACATAGGCTTCATAAGAAAAGAAAAATTCTGCCCATAATCGCTGCATTGGCCCGGGGTGGCGGCCACCGAGGTAGAATTGGCAGCAAAATTTTGCCTACACAAATGTATCAGAAAACCGGAATGTATAAGAAAAATCATCGGATATATCCCAACGAACACGCGGTGTGTTAATTTAGTTTAAAACTATTTACTAACATTAAGTGTGAATCTAGTATCAGTACTGATCGTATTGGGGGATGGATGGATTAACCGTAGGGTACCGGCAGAGTAGATACTATCCGAAACAGTGTTGCTCAAATACGTAGGGAGGGGATGGGCAGCAGCATTCTCTGCTGTCCTCTCATTATCAGCTTGCTCTGCAAATGCACATACACATACCTAATGTGATATTTAAATATAAAAATCCTCTTTACTGGGGAGGTCTTTCTTCAATAATGACTGATATGATGATGATGATGTATTGACCTCGTCTAAATATGGGCCAGACAATAATAAAAACGTAAAATAACCGATTTTTAAAGTTGTCCTAGAGTTAAGTGCGTACACGTATTGCGAGGAATAACTTTTGTTTACATAGAAATACCAATTTTATTGACTCACGTTATGGTTATAAAACACACTAATCACTTCGAGACACACAGTGTGCATACTTTTACTGCGTATGGCTTTTCTCAATGTCTGCTATAGGTAGCAGACGTTGAGAAAACAATATAGGTATTAAATAACTATTTTTATAACAGAGTAGAATAGTCCCTCCCTCTATACCAAGTATCGTAAGAGGCAACTAAGATACCAGAACCGACAGATGGCGTTATACCTATCCGAGATAATATAGCTTAAATGTGGGGATGGGCAGCAGCATCTCCGTCACAAAAAACTGCGCTCTCCGATTGCCAACACGCTTGCCCAGCTCGGCAAAAATCCCCCTTTCTTATGGAGGTCTTTGTCTAGTATGTGAACTTCCTTTGGCTGTAACGGCGAAGATAATTACAGCTCTATATTATATCTTTGTATTAAAGACCATAATAATTTAATAACTGATTTATACTCGTATTTACAAAAATATTTTTTAACCAGACTTTTGACATTTATGCCAAAAACAAATGGATCCGTCTTGTTCTGTGGAGATCCTTGTAACCTTTACATACAACTTGATAATATTAATAAATTCACTGAATATATCATGCATTGACTTGACTCTATAATAAGTAACTTAAAGCTTAGTTTTAAAGATACCAGATAACAGAGGCACGACAAATATAATAATTAAAAATGTATTTTAAATAACCACAAATTATTTTAACAAAAATTATTGTCCTGTCTGGGTATTGAACTGAAAACCTCTGATGCAAAAGATAGGAACACTACCGTCTCTATATACGTTTCCTTATATGTAGTTATTAAATGTGAATTTAGATTGTCATGTAACTGATTTTTTGATAAAAAGATGTCTTTAGCCATGATTGAATTCTTTTCTACTTTTGGTATATTAATTAAAAGAAAAGGTAAGCCAATTGTATTTATTAAATTGACATAGAAAATACATGTTACCTTTGACATTGAGAGTAAGTAAGGACGAAAGGCTGTCAACAAACATTACGGTTTACGCTCAGCGATGTTAACGTGCTCATGTCACTATTCGTTCTACATACATAGTGTTAGTCGAAACGTCATTATTTAGAGCATCTATTAATGTGATGATAATATGTGATGGCGCACCTACAAACAATGATTATTATTTTGATACAGTTATTATTTATTTTAGTAATATTTACAAATAAAATAACTAATAGCCATACTTAGTATAATTTTTATCAGAAAACACTATATTCAGAAAACACTTCCGGCTTGTTTTAACAGCACAACATATACTTGAAGTTGAAAAGTCGGGCAAGAGATAAATGTTTATAAGACAGCAAGTGGCATGAGGTAACAGCAGAAAAAAATAGCATCCAGGTGTCTTAAGAAGTGACTACGTTATCAAAACCAACAGATGGCGGTACATCCATCTAAAACAGTGCAGCACAAATACATAGGGTGGTTATGGGCAGCAGCATCCCTGTCGCTGCACTCTACGATTTCCAACACGCTTGCCTGGTAATTATGGGCAAAATTGTCCCTTTTTTGGAGAGGCTTATGTCTAGCAGCGTAATGGATATAATGATGATGCTGATAATGATTATTTTATCGGTCAACATTGTGGTTGCCGTAAGGTACCTAAAACGTTTTTGATGTAAAAATATGTAAAAGAACTCGTATATATAAGGAAATAATAATCAAATAATTATTATCCAAAACGGACTTTCTCTAAAACACAGCTAAGTAAAGTATACTCTTACAAAGGATATCTGCATTGGTATTTCACATAAATCTATTTCTACCGCTAAATAGCAGTGTTTGCATTTTCCGGTTTGAAGGGTGAGAGAGGCAGAGAAATGCCTGGGTTGATGTGACAGTAATCTTTTGTTCACATGGTTGGCGAGACGCTAGTCACATCTTTGTAATTACCAGTGTCTTTAGGCTGCTATATTCTTGGTTGCTGATTTGAACATAATATTAAAAAAGGTGTGATTGTAGGAAATAACTAAGGCATTATCAGTTAAAAAAGTAAGAGCCATATATGGAAGACATTTTATTAATTTCACATAAAAACCTAACCAAATATCACCGTGATAAATATTTTGCTAGCTTTTGTTTTTATACGTCTGTTAAAGGAAAAACAATATCGTAACGTGTTGACCTTGATTGAACTCTATTATACCAAGAAGGTAACGTTGGTTCTTAGTAGCATTAATTTCAACAAAATCTACCGTCTCTAAGGAAAAAAACAAAGACCAGACAAAATACAACGAATTCAGACAAAGTTGTATCTTGATTTATTTAGACGAATAATGACATTTCTGATTTTTTAAACAGTTATTTTAAATAGGTATACCGTCATATGTCGGTACCGGTTACCTTAATCGCATATTGCGCCACCTGGTAGAGTGCGTGATATTCATCATATCAGTCATGAGGCCTATGTACAACCACTGTTGGACATAGGCCTCCCCAAGAAAAGGGGAACTTTGCCCATAATTGCCACGCTGGGCAATCGTGTTGGCAATCGCAGAGCGCAGATTTCGCGACGGGGATACTGCTGCTCATCCCTTCCCTGTGCATTTGAGCTGCATTATCTTGGATGGATATACCGCCATCTGTCGGTTCTGGTACTTTTATCGTCTTTAACACCTGGTACAGGAGAAACTGCTATCACTATTCTTCTCTGCTGGTACTTCTCGGCTTATAATAGCAGTATACTATCATATATGAAGGTTACAGGCAAAAACAGGGGAATGTCACATGTATATTAAAGACCACAATTCCATAACTGATTTATTTTTACAATAATATTTTATAATTAGAATCTAGACATGAATGCCAATCAAAATTGACCCGTCTTGTTTTGTTATATTGCTATGCCTTTTACCTAACCCTTTATATACTCGTACTATGTTAAATAATTAATATAAATTCTTTTATTCCACATTAAGGATGAATTGACAAGGACAACACGATGTTTATTTATAGTTCTGGGGAAAAAATCTTTTAACAGTACCGTCTGATATTAATGCAACCCACGCCTTAGAATGGCTTAAAACGGCTAATCAACGCGCTAAGTACTTTGTCTATTTTCTACTAATTATCTGCTCGCGGTTTTGTTTGTGAAGTACTTAATAATATCTCTTCTATGAAAAACTCTCATACTCCTTGCATAAGTCTAAGTCGAGAAAGCTAAACTGCAAAAATTTCGCCTTTCAAATAAATTTTTAGAATATAAAAAACCTTTATCCTACGGGAAAATGTTTTAAGGATAAAAGTAGACTACGTCACTCCTATTTATTAATCTCGGTGCATTGGTTTTGGTTTATCTAGATTTAATCAGCCATTTCGGCATAATAGATTTAAATTAGATGTTTGCTTATCTAGATATATGATATCTTTGTATTAGCTTAACGTTAAGCGGATTTGTTAAAAGGAAAAAACAAAGGATATTACGAATGGTAGAAGTTTATAGTTAATTTTGGTACGAGTACTATGGTATTAATCTCGTATCTTTGTACATATCAAAATTACGTCTACTTCTATATTATTGAACTGTTTTTAATATCCTTTTGCTAACAGTATACAGTTTGATCCAACTTAACCTAGCACAGTTTATATCTTAATCTAATTGATCAATTCCCACAATATCTCATGCATTGACTTGACTCCGTAATAAGTTGCTCAAACCACTAGTATTATGGACACCAGATAATAGAGGAATCACCAAAATACTACTTAAATACATATATTTAACACCCAGACACAGAACAAACACTATACAACAATATCATCATATAAATATTTGCTCCGGGTGGGAATCGAACCCACGATCCACGTAAAAGATTGGATCACTACCATCTGCGCCGTAGGGCAGTAAAGTTTATTTCGCGGTTATCGATCACGCTTGCTCAATGCGACAATTATGGTCTTTCTTGGGAAGCCCTATGTTTAACAGTAAACAACAAAGGCATCTTACAAATCAAATCGTCAATACGTCAAATGATGACATCTTAATTTAAGACGCAATAACGTCTATTGGACTAGCTAGTTAAATGTAAAAACTGTTTCATCTTGATTTATATTTAATAATATCTGGTTAAATTTCAAGCCACTAATAAAGTCGTCACACCACGTAATCCGACACCCTAATTAAATATTACAGAAATTGAAAGTATTTATAATTTATTTTTATGGTGCATGATTGAACATGTTTGTTTCTTGCTTACCTTGTAGTTGGTAATAACAAGGTATTGGAATTCAGTGACCGTAATAATCCAACAAAGCTTGTAGGTCGCATCGCTATGCAAAAGGTTTATCGGATTACAGGGAGCTCTCTATGGAATTGTAGTATCGGGTCAAAATATATTAAAATAAAATTAACTTAGATTAAATTATTTTGCCGTGAGGTACCGGCAGAGTAGAATAGTACCTCCTTCTTTACCAGTTATCGTAAGAGGCGAATAAAGTACCAGAACCGACAGATGGCGGTATATCCATCCGAGACAGCGTAACTCAAATGCATAGAATGGAGATTGGCAGCAGCATCCCCACCACGAAAAGCTGCGCTCTGCGATTGCCAAAACGCTTGCCCAGCGCGGCAGTTATGGGTAATATTTCCCCTTTCTTAGGGAGGCCTATGTCCAGCAGTGGACTTCCAATGGCTGATGTGATATAAATTAACTTGTTGTTCGTTCTTATATAACGTAGTAGTATATTATCTGTTTTTACACTAGGTGTAAGAATGAGGTACCAGAACTAAAAATAATACCGTCCAGCGCAGCGTGGAATGGCTACAATCCATCCTTTTTGAAAAAGTTCATTATATCTAATAAGGAACTATATATGGCTGATATGATCCAAGACATGTAGAAGTTTACCCATAGAGTCGCGCTAGGTATGTATAGAAGCAATCCCAGTACACAGCTTCTGCTCATACAGAGTAGAACCTCCAACCTTGCTAAACGGATGCAGCATGCAAACATTAATTCATAGATGTATCCTATCGTACACTAAAATCCTTCAGGTTTTTCAGAACCGTTTCTGAATGTGCAACCTTAAGAACACGAAAAAGCTTCACCAGCGCTGCCGAGCGCCACCAATATTGTTTTTGTGACCCTCTCAAAGGACGGCTACTCAAGTTATATCTTAGTGCCCTTAAATGTTCTCTATCGGTTTTATTCTAATCTCGTGACCTGATCTTTCACATTGAAGCAGGTAAAATCGATGAGCGTGTCATTTGACCAATGAGTGAGAGACATTATTTACCAAATGCATTAGGTCAACCAAAAAATATGTTATCAGTCCTCGAGAAATAGGAAAATGTGTCTACAAGAGTATTTGATTGAAAATGTTCACCTGTAACAATTATGGAAAAATATTCGTAGAGTGATTTATACTTGTGTGTAGCAATTGTAACAAGGACACCTTAAAATGCGATTTACAATTGAAAGTTTAGCTTGCAACAGCTACTAAAAAAAGTTGCTGTAGCAAACTAAGCTTTAAATAGTGTTGGAAACTTTCATGAATGTTAAATTATATAATGTGGTACTATACCTAAATCCTGACCAGTAACCCTTAGCTCGCTTAAATATTAACCAACAAGCGGCTGGATTGAAGTTGAATTTGAATCAGTTGGAGGGATTTAGTCAACTTAACGCTTGATAGACGTAATCTAGATTGAGGATTAAAAATAGATTAGAGGTTCAAATAGTTTTGTTTGCAATTAAAAGGGAAAATCTAATTGAGGTGTCTCTTAAGGTTATGTGCGTGGTCTCTTTTGTTAACTTTGTAGTGGGAATAACCTTGGATAGATATTTTAAAAGTCTTGATGTTTTAAATTTAATTAGCAGATTTTCTTACCCTCTTCTTTGCCAGTTATATTGTTATTTTTGGATAAACTAATGAAAGTTCACATAAGTATTTTAAAGTAAACTTTACGTTACTTAAATAGGTTTTACAAATTTACAAATAATAGGCGACCTACAAATAATATATATACTTTATATATATGTATGTATATAAGGTAATAAAATTATCTGTCTTAAGACTCTTTTAAATTATAAACTCAGCAAACAATTATTCGATCCGTGGCGTGTCGCCAACCTTGTGAACTGAAGAGGTTATTGTCAAATTTACGCTGAAATTTCACCCTTACAACCGGAACAAAGTAATACGTATACTTCTATTTGATGGTAAAATAGGTAAAAGTAAGGTTGCGAATGCAGACGATCTTTGTAAGAGGTGCTATCTCACGGAGTTTTACCCATAGTTGGCGCCCTGGGGCAGCTTGGTAGACCGTAGATTAGCACTAAATTTCACTAATTTGCATATTGCATTGATTGAACAGAGATTTTCCAGTGTTTACGGTCAGTATTACAAAAGGTAAGACAGAACACTAAAACAACTACATATAATAAAAGTTTCAGCTTTTGAATCGATGCCCAAAGTATAAAACAAAGAAAGGACAGAAAAAGATAAGTTTCCCGAATCAATCACAAACAAAACGAATTAAATACCCATTATAATATTTAAGAATATGTTGATGATAAATTATAACAGTATAAATGAATAAAATCAATCATGAAAAAACTTTGTGCAAAAAAAGTTCCAAAGATCTTAAATCTCACAGAATTTTATAACATAAAATAAATTTATAAACACCATTTTGTTAGGTATTACCTAGTATACAGTAATAATATGTAAAAACAAAGATCTAAATTAACATATAAAAAAATACTTGGATTACGCAAGCAATTTTAATGATGAAGATTTGAATTCAGAACTTGAAAGTATTTTATCTTACAATTTCTTTCCGCTTGGTCGTATCTGTGCAGGGTCCATGATAATGTTTATTTTTTTGTTTGTATCTATTGTTTTCACGGTTTTACCAACAGTGTATGTATCATTATGATGTGCAATAAAGAGATTACATATTAAGAATCTGAAAACAGTTGGAACAAGATAATTCCCACATTATCTCAAACATTGACCTGAATCCGCGATAAGTACTAAGTACGTACGCGGTAAGTGTGTAGTTAAAACACTTGTGTTACGGATATCAGACAATAGAGAAACCACATAATACATATATTAAACACATAAATTTAACACTCTGAGTGTTAAGGGTGCGAAATGTTGTCGCGCATTTTACCGGTTTTTCTGTCTAAGTATGTACTACGCTTCCATTAGTTTCTAAGGTTACGGAGCAGTCTCGCTGTCGAACATTTCAACAACATTTTCCGTAACTGTATTTTTCCATTTCTTATAACTTTTCCATCGGGAAACCTTAATATACAGCACTGTAATTTATTTTTAGAGAAGAAGCATTAATCAATTTACACAAATCATAAAATTAAGTCTTGTTATATGAAAATAACTAGTTGCTTTTAATTACCTTATATAAAGTTTATCTGTATTGGTGTTTCAGATTGAAAAGCGAATGAGGTAGTGAAACTACTGGGTAATTTAAAATTATATCTTGAAATCACATCGACCTAGTCTTTATCATAATACTAGCGTCTATGCGGTTACTCGTACGATCACGCGGTCCGTATTCTTCTTCGTAAAAAAGTTAAAAAAAGCCTTTTTATAATATAAGCCTGTTTACTATGAAATGGCAAAAATAACTAGTTGAAGAAGGACACGAAGTTGCAAACTAAATTTTGGTTTATTTCATTTTCATAGCGTTCACACCGACGGTAAATCGTGCTTTAAGCAATATGTATGACTAAGGTAAAACCAGATTTAGATAATTAATTAATTAATTAAAGACAAAACATAGCAATATACACCATGACCATTTGACCAAAGATTCTTATCTATAGATATTTATATTATTCATACATGTTATGAGGTTTTAGAACCGAAAGATGGCGGTATATCTTTTCGAGACAGAGTAGCTTAAATTAATAGAGTTGAAAATTGGCAGCAGTTGCGCTCTGCGATTGCCAACACGTTTGCGCGCAATTATAGGCAAAATCCCACCTTTTAGGCGAGGCCTATGACCAGCAGTAGACTTCCAATGGCTAGTTAAATCATATATGTTATGGCTAATAAACAAAACTACTTCCCTACATACTTTACGCCTGGCTTGAATTATATTTAAAAATATTACGCGCTCATTTTTTTAAAATTACATCACATTTAATCAGCATTTTGATGAACCCGATGGTGCAGACGGCTGTGATAATATCTTGTGCGCCAAAAGTCATGGGTTCGGACAGGACAAATATTTATATGACAATATTTGTATTTGTTCTGCGTGTAAATTTTATGTATATCTGATTAGTGCCGTAAGGTACCGGTACGGTACCAGAGTAGAATAGTACCTCCCTCTGTACCAGGTATCTTAAGAGACTACTAAGGTACCAGAACCGACAGATGGCGGTATATCCGTCCGAGACAGTGTAGCTCAAATACATAGGGTGGGGTTGGGCAGCAGAATCCCCGTTACGAAAGCTGCGCTCTGCAATTGCGAACACGTTTACGCAGCGCAGCAATCATGGCCAAAATTCCCCCTTTCTTAAGGAGGCCTATGTCCAGCAGTGGACTTCCAATGGCTGAAATGATGATGATTTTTGATTCCTCTGTTTCTGACGTCCTTAATACGTGCTTTAAGCAACTTATCTCGGAGTTAGGTCAATATATGAGATGTTATGTAAATCTTAATAAGCTGTAAAACTTTGTTCATTTAACTCTTTAATTTATTTCCACTTTAAAAAAAAATGCAAATCATATCTTCCTGCAATCCGTTAAAAAGGAGTTTTACAACGTGTTTGAGGAGTTTGAAATTGTTAAGTTGCGGGAAAGTCGGAAGCATTAGTAATCAATAATCCTATTCCTCTTGCGTTCTTTCATCGATCACTCACTGCCAAATCCAAGCTTCAAGCAGGTAAATAATTTAAATTAATCATACCTCGCGTGATGGGTAGTTATTTATACACACGGATATAAGGGTAACAGTGAGGTACCAACATAATAGCACCTCTCTCTTTAATGGGTGTAGACGACTAAAACAATTCAAGATCGTGTTATGTTTTTAGATAAGCCCAACGCTGGACTATTTTGTTACAGGATTGCTCTGACTTACTCGTAAGCCCATTACTCCCATTAACACCCAGTGATTCAATCACTTGATGCTCGTTGCGCAAGATCTCTAAGTAAAGCGAGGAAGCCTCTGGGCTCACACATTAGAACCGTGACAATACAATTCAGATACAACAGAACGGGGATTAGCAGAAGTAAATTTAATCAATAACTTTTTGATGTAAGTATGGTACTTTTATAGCCAAACTATAAATTTTGGATTAATAACGGATAGATTAGTTTTATTCACATGTATCGATGGGAAATGTAACAGAATTAGAATTAAGAAAACTCTATATTTATCTATACTATTATTACAAAGCTGAAGAGTTTGTTTCTTTGTTTAAACGCGCCAATCTCAGGAGTTCGATTTGAAAAATTATTTTAGTCTTGTATATACACGCCTCTGTCCCATCGGGGTAGGCAGAGACTATGAATCACTTACTACTATCTTGGCAAACCTATCTCGCATTAGTCTATTCATTTATAACGTTTATTCTTAGTAATTCTGACCTGGCCCTTCTTTAATACCTCTACTACCTGGTTAAGATGTGTTTGCTCGGTCGTCCTATACCAACTCTTTCATTCACTTCCGTTCTATATATTTGAGCTGTCATTATATTTTTATCCATCCTTTCTACATGTCCAAACCATCTTCACATTTCTTTCTCTATTGTTGTCACATAATCATATTATACACCACATTGATCTTTTATCACATTATTCTTTAATCTATATTTCAAATTCACACCATACATACTTAAAAGTGCTCTCATTTCAACAATTTTTATTCTACTCGCATGTTTTTTCTTTAATATTTTGTTTTTATTTCTTTAGTCTTGTATAGACCATTTATTGAGAAAGGCTAACAAACCCCCCAAAATCACTATTCCACGAGATGAGATTGCGGACACTGCTAGTATATCAAAATTCTGAGTCACGGTGTTTGTCCGGGATGAACTTCTAAACTACTAAACCAATTTGAATAAGTTGAGCAACGTCTGCTGTCGGGCAGCTAGCAATTTGTAATAGCGACTTATATACCCAAATTACTTCGCTATAAAAAATTCGTGCGTTGCTATAAAAAATGCCTTATATCTAATAAAAATGATATAAATAAAAACTAATCTATATGAAAATGAAAATGTACGTATGTGCATAATTCCAGAGAGACTACACCTAATTAGATAATTATATGTTTTATACTTATTCGGATCAGTTTTGTACAGTATCTGGACGTTTATATGGAAAGTATTGTTTGTTTTCCAATTGGTTTTTTTTATTTGTATTACCAATGGTTTTGTGTGCAAACGGTTTATAGGTTGGATACACAAGAGCGGGGATAAATTAATAAAAATTCAAGGTATTCAGATAAAACGTTACTGTGATCCTAGCTAAAGTTGAGGCAACTAGTATTATTAGTAGATAGTATAAACCAAAGTCACTTCCCCAGTCTGTCTGTTCCAATGTATGCTTAGATCTTAAAATCAGCGCACCGGGTTTTGATGCGTTTTTCAATACATAAAATAGTTCAAAAGGAACCTTTATATTGCGTATGATACATACACCTTATATTAGAGAAACACTGATAATTTTGGAAGTATATAATGTGTCAAGTGTCTAATATAGTGCAGTCAGTAGCTGTAGCGTTATGGAAAAGATACGGATCCAAGACCTGTCTGACGTTAGAGACAAGTGGATTGTTAATATTAAACAACATTTTAAGAACGGATACAAAAAATACAAACAAAACGGAACAGATAAGAACAATAAAGATATTTTGCATTGTAAATAAACACATTTTTTGCGATTGTATTTCAAACGCTGGCTGAATCCGAAGTAAAAGTTCATATACTATAATATTGTAACACAATAAAAAGGGCTACAATAAAACCGTGATAGTTTACATCTATATCTTAAGGATAACCCACATTACACCCGTGCGAAGCCGTGCGTAGTTATAAATAAAAGAAAAATATTTGCGGAGGAATATAAGCTGCTTTTGATCTTGGATACGTCCTCTCGGAACGCAATATAGAAGGAAATCCATCCGAACAGAGTCCATAGACGTAAAGTTAATTTCCGGTAGATAGTTTTCATTAGAGGGCTTTTAAAATTTAGAAATAAAGTTTGCATATGGATTTGGGTGAAACATTGGCTCACAGAAATGACTAATCGTAAACGATCATTTTAATTACAATAGTTTCATCAATATAACTTTTTGGATGATTTCACCGAAACCGCTAACTTCATAATGACGGATAGATAACACGATATTCAGAATGAGTCGTTATTTCGAAGTTTGATATTTTAACGAATAATAGTTTAATTGAATCGGGTTAGTTTCTAATTGGATATTTAATTTATTTTTTTTAAACGATTGGAACATTTTTTGACAATATTTATACGGAAAACAATGCCACATTTGGCCTTTACCTCATTTGTTTGCTTAAGTATTTGAGTATGTGGATCTTATAAAATATCTTTTTTATTTATACACTCAAATTTGTAGGATTGTTTACTTTATCGTCATATAAGCCATTGGAAATCTACTGTTGGATAGGCCTCCCCAGAAAAGGGAAAAATTTGCCCTGTGCACGGCTGCACAGCGTGGCAGTTAAGGGCGATTGGCAATCCCAGAGCGTAGTTTTGACGATGGAGATGCTTCTTGCCCCCCTCCCCAACCCCTTTGGCATTTGATCGACACTTTGTCGGGTAGATTTACCGCCGTATGTCGGTTTGGGCACATTAGACGCCTCTGCCGACACCAGGTATAGGCAAAGGGAATTAATCTTACCCGCTGTACTACATGGCAAGGATTTTATGATTTTATCAAACACAAAAATATTATAACTACAAATAATATTGCAAATTAAAAATTAAAGTAATACGATCAAAGTTACAGTAAAGTAAAAAAATCAAGTAATACCAAACAATTGACGGGCCCGATGGCGCAGATAGTAGTGATCCTGTCTTGTGCACCAGGGGTCGTGGGTTCGATTCCCACCCAGAGCAAATATTTATATGATGATATTTGTGTTTGCTCTGTGTATGGGTGTAAAATATATGTATTTAAGTAGTATATTTGTGATTCCTCTGTTGTCTGGCATTCGTAACACAAGTGCTTTAAGCGACTTACCACGGAGTCAGGTCAATGTATGAGATGTTGTGGGAATTTATTATTATTATTATTAATCTCACCCTGTATGTAATTGACGATTTTGCACACTGTCTCTCCATAGAACCAAACTAATGTAATGGCCTTGCTGAGCTGGATAGGCATGCAGATTCCGGTCACCAAGAGATCAGCTGCTGATAGATTCACCAAGAAGATGTTGGTCACACTGAAACAAAATAAATAATCCATCAACAAGATAGTGGTAGTAGAAAGGATAAATTTACTATACCAGTTCCCTCCATCCACCCCAACCCAATGGCGACTATGCACTATACACTAAGGGTCGTGGAGTCAAACTCCACCTTTGACTAACATTAGTGCTTGTTTTTAACTGGGTGTTAAATAAAGATATCTTAAGTATTATATTTGTACTTCCTGTTTTGATATTCTATTTTATATCTCTGCTATTCGTAACATAAATACTGTAAACTCGTACTATGTTTTATATACCTACGAGTAATTTTGTGAATTTATTATTATCATTAAAATAGAAATACGTATTCTTCTGATTTTCTGTTGTATATTATACTCCAGTATTTCTATCAAGGACAAATACATAATTAAAAATTCTCACAATTTGTGGGATTGTATGGATTTTAATTTTTATTTTTGTTATATTCAACATTTTTATCCACGTCACAAACATTGATATGATTCCGCGATAGGTGACTTAAAACACTATCGTTACGTACATCAGACAACAGAGACATCACAAATATAATACTTAAATATATATTTAATACCCAGTCACAGAACGAACACCAATAATCATAATATTTATCCAGGATGGGAATCGAGCCCACGACCCTTGGCACACAAGATTATTATTATTATTACCACCTGCACCATCGGGCCATCATTTTACATTTCAAGTAATTTTAGGAACCCAGACCTTACCGTAACACGCAATACTCAACTGTAATTGAAAATATGAATACAAAATACTCCATTTGTCTTAACGAGAAATGTTTAATTTATCTTAACAGTTGACATTTGTAGTAAATGATGGGTTACGTTCTAATTACAAGGGTTGTAAATAGTGTTGGTTAAGGGTGATATTCCCTTGATAAACGCTTGTAACGGTCACCCTGTACCAGGTGTCCGTATTTGCGCGCCAAGGATCGTGAGTTCATTTCCCACCTAGGATAAATATTTATTTGTTCTGTATCTGGTAGTTGTATATAAATATTTAAGTAGCATGTTTGTGATTCCTCTGTTGTTGGTGTCCGTAATACAAGTGCTTGAAGAGACTAATCTCGGAGTCAGGTTTATGTATGAAATCTACTTAAGATTTATTTATTTATTCATTCTTATCATTGGATATAGATGCTATTAAATAGCTAACACCAAACTCTACCCCCCAATTTAGCCAGCACCATTCCCGTCGCGAAATAGCGGCCTACTATTACAAATATGGGCAATTCTTTTCTTGCCTTCGGTTTGTATGTCCAATAGTGGACGTTCTATTTGTAATAATAATAAAAGACTATTAAATGACGAAGCAAAGAACATTACGAAAAATGTCACTATATATACAGTAGCAGATAAATAATGTTAATTTACATTTTTATGTTTACATTAAGTGCTTTTAATTCTTGCTTTTAGTTCATTATCATCATACCAGCAATAGGAAGTCTACTGTAGGGCTCTCCAAGTAAGTAAGAATTTTACCCTAATATTTTTAAGTTTAGATCAGCCATATTCTTTTAAAATAATCTAAACTAAAAGTTAGATAATTTTAATTTCTTAACGGCTCACATTGTTCCGCACTTACATAATCGTGACTATAAACTTACGTACTTATTTACGAGACTATTATATTTAAAAAAATAATGAGAGAGAAGCCAAAGTATTAGCGGTTCAATCAAAGAAGGCAACAAATTTGACTGCGATGATCTGAGAAATCATCTGTTTCTTAGTTTTTGCGAAAATTACTGGAAGAAGCACTACCATCTGTACCATCGGGTTGACAAGTTTGTTTATACGTTTAGATTTCTAAGCAGCAAAAGAAACCTTTAAAATGTATTATGGTGTCTCAAATATTTTCAAATCTTTAACCAGCCCTGATACAGGGTTCAATGAAGAGTTGGTAAATTACACTATTACAACACTCGTATCACAGTTTTCATGTTTAAACAGAAAATGAAAGCGAAACTTATTATCTCACTGATTAAACCTTACTGCCTGAATGTTAATTTAAATTAGATAAAAGCTACAAATGTTTCAGATGTGCCAAGTTTCTGCCTTTATTTCATTTAATGACTCTATATGTAATATTTTTGATTTCCAATTATATCTGGCTTTGCGTTTTATCATTACTTATAAATTTGCTTTCATTTATTCCCCCTTTTGGTTATAGCATGTGTTCTACAAATTTGTATCTTTTTCTTTTATGGTGCAGAAATTAATTCTACTAAGTAGTCAATTAAGGTTTACAAAGCATTAAATTCGCCAAAAAAATAAAAGAACCCACAAATATTTTCCAAAAAGAAATAAAAGTAAATAGGAAATTAAGTAGGTGCGTATTTTTAAACAAACCCTTATCCAAACCATCGTAACTCCAACAAACAATATTTAATATATTGATATAGTGTATTGCGCATGTGTATTGCCACCACGCCTGCCCAGTGCTTTTATGGGAAAAAATCTTGAGGAGGCCTACATCTATCATGACTAACATGATGACTTTCTATAACTTTTATGATAATGATAGTATATAGTGTATAAATTGACACTTACAAAAATAAATACTAATTTATTATGGTAATCAAACATGGTAAATTCACGTCAATATAAAAGTATAATGGAAAATCATTAAATGTCTAGATCTTTCTCCGGCCAGTTAGACCAGATGAATTAATTATGTCTACTTCAGGTCCTAACTATTGAGCGAAGCTATGTGCAAAAAGTTTTGACTTTCGACTAGTAACTCGTTTTTTTTCTTCGCAGGTTTTTTTAGTACCAGAACATTATTTTTTAGAACCGAAATGCTGAAAAAAGATCGATAATTTCGAAAAAATACCCACTACTAATTGCTAATAGCTTCTGGAACACATCAAGGCCTTAATAGGTGAATACTGTTCAGATTTATCTATGAAAATCCAGGCAGAGGAATTGCCATTTCAGCACTTTTATACCTTATTTCAACGTGTACATTTTAGGGAATCCAACGGATAGTTGAGTTATTTAGTTAAAAGTATTGAAACGTACTCAATTAAAGTTTTCATAAAATATACAAAATGCCAAATTAAGGTATAAAAAATTCTCGGAAAGAGGTCAATGTATAAGATGTTTTGTGATTTTTTTCTCAAACAAGACATTTAAAAACTAATCAAACTGCGTTTAATATCGTTCAAAAATAGTTTTGTTATGACTAAAGAACGAAATATGTGAGATAACAAAAATAAACACGTAATGAAATTCCAAGTAGTAAAAAGGCTATGTTAATAAATAACATCTAGAATTTCGTGGAAAACGTAAAAGAAAATTTCAATTTTAAAACGAATTGTTTTAAAATAATCGGTATTTTTTCTCTTTCGGCGTCTCTGAGTATAATTATTTGTTTAACTTAATTAAACTTTTTAATTTGTTTCCATTGAAAAGTTTTAAAAAATGTTAGAAAATTTAATGTACACAATACACACGGGGGACCTAACAGATAGTAGCCTTGTTTTAAATATCAGACAACTGTCGGGTAAAAAAGGTTTTTAAAGTTTAGTATCATATCCGCGATTGGAAGTTTACTTTCCATTCGCATTCACTGCCCACAATTGCCGCTCTGAGCGTATTTGCAACAGGAATTGCTGCTGCCTAACTCCCTATGTAAATTTGTGCAACTCCGTTTTCTAACATACCGCCATTAATCAGTTAAGGTACCCTAGTCGCCTTTATAACATCTGGTACACGAAGAGATACTATTCTTATCTGCCGGTACCTCATGGCAAAGTTTTAATAAAAGTGAAAACAAAATGTCTTTCTTGTGAATTCTAGAGGGCTGCAACAAGAATTAAGAAATGTTTAAGTAGCAGTAGCTGAAGTTTTATTTTATTAACTTTTTTAACATATTGATGGTTATTTTAAATAATAATCGAACCTGCTTTAGGAAAGTGCACTGTTTTAACAATAATAGGAAAATAAACCCTTTTTCAATAAAAAGTGAAAAAAAACATTGTTTGTGATATTTGGACCCATACATTGGTGCAAAGGAAAACAAAGTGAAACTGATGTCAATAGCCCACCGGCCAGAACATTAGTCATCGTATGTTTTGGATTTGATAATTAAAAACAAATTAAAACCTTTTATTTAGAAACTACAAACAGCTTTCATCATCATCTTCATTATAGCCATTAGAAGTCCACTGCTAGACCTAGGCCTCCCCAAGAAAGGAGAATTTTGCCTCAAATTGCCGCTGCTGGGCAAGCGTATTAGCAATCGCAGAGTGCAGCTTCCACGACGGAGTTACTGCTGCCCATCCCCAACCTATGCATTTGAGCTACACTGTCTCGGATAGATATACCGCCATCTGTCGGTTCTGATCCTTAGTCACTCTTACAACACCTGGTACAGAGGGATATTTTCTACTCTGCCAGAACCTCACGGCAACTAACAGCTTCATGAATGCAAAAATTTAATTAGCAAATAAATTATATGCTATTTGAGACTAACGTATCTGTAATCAAAGCATGAGGCTTCTAAGTCGTTGTATCTAGTGTTCAGTGTCGTGTATAGGGCTCATTTTGTTTGTACGACTCAGGAGTCTTTTTTAGACCTCCAGTTTTTTATTCCTTGTTCGATCTCGAAGCTTAGTGCACTGGCCTTTTCCTGCGTTTTAGTTTTAATAAGCTCTAGATAAAGTATCTACGATGCTCTTAATGACAGAAGACATGAACCTTTTTGAGTTTCTATATAAGAAACTCGAGTCAGATTTAATTCTGTTAGTCAAACCCTCTTTTACAGTGACGGAGTATTATTAAATACGATAATATAACCTTGTGATTTTATTGAAGTCTTGTAATACTTGACTTCAAGAAGACCTTTTTGAGCATTTTTGATGACTCGATTTTTTTTGACTCCCTGCAGAGATGCAACGCTTGGGACTGCGAGCCTACCAAAGACACTGAGTTCAGCCAATTTGCCTCGAGTTTTAGTCAAACAACTAATTGTTTGGCAGATTTACAGATCAGCGCCCTATATTTATTAAAGTGATAGCATAACTATAAACCTAATGATTTCGCTTAGTCAGTTGAATGTTCCAATCCAATCAGATATAAAGCTTATTTACAATTTGTGTTAAAGCCCTAAAATATTGTTTGCCAGGTCATCTGATTGCCACTCAAGACTAATATTTGTGTTTGTTCTGTGTATGGGTATTCAATATGTATTTGAATATTATATTTGTAACTTCTTTGTTGTCTATAACATTTATGTTAGGGCAACAACAATATAATATGTTGTTTAAATAAATTATTATTATTTGTTGTGGTTACTCATATTTCTTCTTAACCGGAGCACATGCCAACATAATTTCTTTCCTTGATACGAGTCCAATGTCTGGAAACTGGCATGGGCCATTTTTTATCACGGAAAACTGAGCAGTTATCGAAGGATCGAACATAATTCTGGGATCGAAATTTGTTTCGGTATTTGACCATCATGAAACACGACGGGTATTTTTTTAAAGAAAATGGTTGGGCCGTGTGTAAAAACTAACGTTATTACTTTTTGTGATTTTCGCCCAATGGGGGTTACGCCATTGGTCATTTGTAAAAGAGGTTTAAAAATAACGAAATTTTGAATTTGCTTTTAACTTGAGAAAATTAAATATAAATTCTCAAAACATCTTATACATAGACCTTACTCCGTGGTTAGTCGTTTAAAGCACTTGTGTTACAGACGCAACGCAATAGAGGAATCACAAATATACTATCTAAATATATATATTTAACACCCTACAGAATAAACACAAATATCACCTTATAAATGTTTAGCCTAGGTAGAAATCGTATGCACACGATAGAATCGCTACCAACTGCGCCATCGGGCTCATCAAAGAACTATGTTTAAATATCTAATTTAGAAACGAGTAATGAGACTTTACTTACGATATATGACGGTTCTCTTCAGTTACAGAAAAAGGTTTTATATTTATCGACAAAACTATTTTTGCTAGCTATTGGCGACAATTTTGTTAGTACAAAAATTTAAATTTTGTGAAGAATATACGGTAGTTTTCCGAAGTTAAATTAAAAAACAAATCCATGAATGTGGAAGGAAGTTTTTTAGTGCAGTAACCAACAGAAACAGTAAATCCTCTTTTATTTTAGATTTAGGTACCTGCGGTAACTTTTTTGTGTGTAGTTATCATAACCCAAGGGAAATCTATTATTTGGAACCCGAATAATGCGGTTATTTTATTTTTATTTATACAAACCTATTTTTACTAGCTATTGGCGACAATTTTGTTGGTTCAGAAATTTATATTTTATAAAAAGTATGCGCTGGTTTTCTAAAGCCAAATTAAAAAAAAATCCATTAATGTGGAAGTTTTTTTGGCGCAGTAACCAACAGAAACAGGAAATCCTTTTTTATTTTAGATTTTGTTGCCTGCGGTAACTTTTTGTGTGTTCTAAAATCCCAAGGGAAATCTACTTTATATTTGGAACAAAAAGACTGTGTGATGTTATTTCACTTTTATTTATATACTCGTCACTCCTTGTTGTCCGTTATTTTGTTATTTTAATTCATAACTAAATTAACAACTAAACACACACATACAAAAGAAATTTCCAAGCCTATGATTTGGGTAATGCAGTTTCAAATTAAAATATCATTCTATCGATAATATAATATAGGAGGAAAATTATATATTTATTTTTACAAAATAAACAAAAGTTTGCTACACTATAAACTTAAAATTCGTGTTTCGACTCTAATATGCATTGGCCCAGGATTTGTACAACTTTACGTTAATATGTATAGTCAATATTTTTTATAACAGTATGATGTGGGACGCCGTGTGGTGCCAACAGTACAGAAGCGTACCTCCCTTAATTCGGTCGTATAAAGTGAAGGTTATAACGGAACCAAAATATGGTTGTAAAACCTATCAGAACAGCATATTACATTTGAGCTACAGGTGATGATACACAATCATTATCATCATCATAGCAGCCGTTGAAAGTTCCTGCTAGACATAGCCCTTCTCAAGAAAGGGGGAATTTTGCCTAGTATAGCCGCACAGGGCAAGCCATGTTTTGACTATTTATGTATATTCTGAAATATAAATATAGGAAACCTTTCAGAGGTACGCAAGCTTCCACACGACGTGGGATATTGTCGAGAGTATCATGAGAGGTGGTTCTTTGACACCAGCCGCAATTCCTGCGAGCCGTTCGGTTACAGTGACTGCGGAGGCAATGCGAACAATTTCCGTACACAAAAGCTGTGCTTGCATTTCTGCATTTGTCCCCAGATCTTTACTAGTAACGAGACTTATACCGAAGCAATTTACCGCTACTTCTACAACTAGTACCACTTAAACTACTTTTACTACCACTACTACCACCTTCACCACCATGGCTATTACAGAGCATAATTTTACGACGAGAATTCTAGCAGTATTCACATCACCTCATGCGTTTGAGCTATAATGTTTTCTCAGTCGCCTTTTACGATATCTGGTACAGTGGGAGGTACTATTCAACTCTGCCGGTACCACACAGCCAAATTTAAAGGGAAAATAGACTAACCAATCAAGAATAATATAATTCCGAGAATCAAACCTTGCATAGTAAGAATAACATCTACGTAGCATTTGAACGAGCTACGATGAACGAGCTACGAGACATGTTTATTTCTCGTATATAAATGTACAATGTTCTAATATGCTAATATTTTCGTTTACTTAATAAATCTTAACATAATGTGCAGTAAAACAATTGCTCTCAGACTAAACAAGCATAATGTAATTTTATCACGCTCATAAAAATTTATGAAATTTTTCTTACTTGAACCCTCTTTATTATTAAGTATGTTACTTTGTTTTTGTAACATAGTGTTTCATGACCTAAACCTTTTTAAGGGATGAAGCAAAAAATAAAAAAAAACAAAGCAACTCGCACGTGTAACGTTAATGCGGCAGTATTTTTTACCCAAAGCAAATAAGATCTTTATGGTACCTTTGATCAAAATAAATGAGACGAAAAATAATTAAAGGAAAAGAAATATTTTTTTTCGTATTTACATTTTTACTGAGTATTATCGTTAAATACATTTCTTAGTACTTGAAAACCGCTGTTCAAAAGTAACATAGCAGGTATACGTCCGCATAAATAATTAGTCTAGTAAAGAGGCTTGATTCAATGAGTTTTAAAGTCAAGCGGTTACCAATGGTCAAGCGGAACTTTCTCCTGTGGACAAGACTGTTTGTATATAATTAGATTGAATAATAATAATAAAAAAATAAGTAGAGATAAAGGTGGTAGAGGATTATTTGATTTAAAACTATAGTGGGAAAGACAAGTTCAAGGACTGAGGATTTTTTTTATGATAAGTCGGCATTCAGTTGGCCAATAAGGCCAATGGTAAGAGATCACGTTTTGTTGCCATAGATTTATCGATGGTATCACACATTGGTACACCTATATACATACACCCTTCAGTCCATAAAGAGTACTGTTTCCATGGCAATTTATAGGTAGTCATCGAAGTGTACATGGTAATGTTTTAAAATTTACAGCAATGCTTGCAATACTGTGTTCCGGGTTGAGGAGTGAGAGAGATAGATAAATTAATGAGGTGTTGTGACATAATATCTTCAAGTCACAAGGTTGGCATGGTGTTATTGATATCATGATATCATCATCATAAAGGCTGTAGTGATGCTTACTATCACGCGGATTGTATGCTTGCTTATCGAAAAATACTGGGTATTGACCGAGAATTTCTTTTTCTGTAACTCAAGTATCATGCTATTTATTGTATTCACATTTCTTTTTGTTTTTTTTTTATAGTAAATCAGTTTTCTTGATTTCTACTTTATATATCTTTCTTTTCAATATGTGATGAACGCAGATCTAAAGCATAAGTAATATCTCTTTATCTAAAATCCTTTTATTGTTGACAAATCAATACGAAAACAACGCGAAGTGTTCATAATGCCCAAATGAATTGCATGTGTTCAAGACAGGCATAATGAAACACGAGCAAGGGGTTCATTATAGAAGTTATAACAGAAACTCTTTTGGGACAAAATGAAAATGTATAGACGTAAACCAATTGTGAATATATTTGAATCTAAATCGTGAATAAACTGTCTAGAAATTCCATAATTAAAAAAAGGGTTTGTTTGTTTGGATCTATATTGATCTATGCTAATAATATCGGAAAGATTTCGATAAAGGTTATTCGACGGGCCCGATGGCGCAGATGGTAGTCATCCTATCTTATGTCAAGGGTCGTGGATTCAATTCCCACCAAAGACAAACATATCTTCTGCATTTAGGTCTTGAATATGTATTTACTAATTATATTTGTGATTCCTCTGTTGTCTGATGTCCGAATTACAACTGCTTTAATCAATCTAATTTAAAAATCAGTTCAATGTATGATGTGTTGTGGGACTTTATTCAGAAAGACTAGAATAAATAATAGTTAATTACATAAGGTAGCCTTCATTTACAGGAGCAGTGTTCGCATTGCTTTGTTCCGGTCTGAAAATTGAGAGAAGCAGTGCATTTACTGGGTAATGGAACGTAATATCCTCAAATCACAAGGTTGGCAACGCGTTTGAGATATCCTTGTGATCGTACGAGCGTCCATAGGCAGTGACTCTTACTATTACGCGGACTGTATGCTTGTTTATTAGCCTGGTTTAATAAAAGAAAAAAAAAGAAGGCCTATAGTGTTGTTTGACTCAACGATGTACCGAGTGCATTAATCAATTGACGCACGGGTATTATTTAAACTGTATTTAATTTGAGTTTGATTCCAATACTACATAAAGTAAAATATTCCATCTCTGGTAGAGTGAATTACATTTTAAAAAGTGTGCTTTTGATTTCATAATATAATTATATAAAAATTATGTTATTAACGTAATTAAAAGTGTAAAATTCAGTGTCGTATATCGTAGTAATATTTAGTAAAATAATGATACTCACTTGAACTCATTACCAGTTTCACTTCGCCAACAAAAGATTTAATAGCTTGTTTAATGACCCTTTATTTATCAAATATAGCCAGAAACGTTAATCTGTAGCTAGGTAATAAAATGAGGCTTATAAGGCATTTAAGAATACACATTTTTAGCGGTGGGGTACCGTCAGTATAGAATACCACCCTCTGTAACAGGTGCCAAAAGGGTGACTAAGGTCATGGTACTACAGTGTGGTGATAGGTATCAGTTTCCTTGTCGCAAAACTGTGCCGTGTGATTACCACCACGCTGACAAGTGCAGCAATTAGGGGCAAAAACCCTTCTACTTGGGGAAGCTTCAATCCTACAGTAAGCTACCATAGCTGATATGATGATGCACATTTTATCGCTTTTGTTGGGCCTGAAGTCGCTGATAAGCGTCAAAGGTGCGTGAATTTGACCCCCATGCAAAAACGTTTATATAGAATATATAAAGTATTATGTTTGTGATACCTTAAGTGTCTTAACTCGAAGTCAGGTTGATGTGTGAATTCATTCTATATTTAAATTTATTGGGTCGCCAGAGTCAGCCTTGTGTTTGTGAATTACACGGGGTGACCATACAAAAGGTACTATTTCCTATTTCTACCGCCAAATAGCAGTGTTCGCATTACTGTGTACCGGTCTGAAGGGTGAGAGAGGCAGTGAATTTACTGGGTGATGTGGCATAACATATATTTAAGTCACAAAGATGGTAACGCGTTAGTGATATCATTATGATATTACGAACTTCCAAAGGCTGCAGAGACGCTAATTTTCACGTGGACTGTGTGTTTGTTTGTCGATCTGGTCTTATAATAAAAAAGTTAGCATTGCCAACGCGCTTGCCTGACGCGGCAATTACAAGCGAACAAGAAATTTTCCCTTTATTGGAGAGGCTTTCTGATGGTGGTCCAATAGTGAATTTTTGATAGCTAGTATGATATGATGACGATATTCCACAACAATAATGTAATTAACACAATGCCTATCCCATATTAGTACCTCACTCTCGTCTATTTATACAGCCATACAATAGTGCTCGTACTGATGCATTTCAGCTTGGAGACACTGTAATGCTATAATGTATTTAGGCGACAAGGTTAGCAACGTGCTACTGATTTATAGTCTTAACACGATCATCTATAGACTACGGTGATGTTTACCATAAGATCTATAGGTATACTGGTTCGGTATGTAATGTAAAGTAATTTGTTGTTTATAATTCTTAATTAAAGCTTTACTTTAAATGCATAAATAGAACACGATTCTTGAAAAAAATATTTTAGAATATCTTCTCTGCCTCTTTGATCCGAATAATCAAAGAAAGAAATCCAAGAAACAAAAAATTTAATATGGCTCGACTGATTTAAACGGAACTTCGCTGGCAGATATCCGATGTTATAAAAAGTAACGTAGGGATATCTTTATTATTACTTGACGGGCCCGACGGCGCAGATGGTAGTGATCCTGTCTTGTGCACCAGGGGTCGTGGGTTCGATTCCCACCCAGAGCAAATATTTATATGATGATATTTGTGTTTGCTCTGTGTATGGGTGTAAAATATATGTATTTAAGTAATATATCTGTGATTCCTCTGTTGTCTGGCATTCGTAACACAAGTGCTTTAAGCGACTTACCTCGGAGTCAGGTCAATGTATGAGATGTTGTGGGAGTTTATTATTATTATATTATTATTATTAACACAGGAACGGGGACGTGAGTATATCCCGGTGGGTGCAGAACGCCCGGGGTGCTACTTAGTTCTAATACCATTACAATTAACTGGATATAAACAGTTAACTTTTGTATTTTAGCATCCTGCAAAGTAACGTAGAGCTCAAAAAAAGAGTTGTCTTAAGAATAGTGAACGCTTTAATGTCAGAGAATATCGAATATTTATTTGCTTGTAGTGATAATGAGAAAAAATAAGATATACACACATGAAACTTCTTATATATAGATTTATATATGCTTCTTATAATACTGCGTGTTTATACATTAAAAACTTAATTATTATAAGTATAAAGATTTAAATAATCTTATATAGATCATAATCAATATATAGATTATTATAAGTATGAAGTCTATTAAGTTAATCAGAGTTTATTTAAAATTATAAATTGTTTTAAAATACATCTAAGTTCTATAATTTAATGTTGAGAATATTACGTTCATTAAAGTTCAGAACAAAAGGAGCGAAGTGAAAAGTTGTTTCTGGCAAAGGCAAGTCCAAACTTTTGAATACACATAATTTGAGGTATATAACCCGAGTAAGGTACATTTTAAGGTTGATTTTAGCTTGTTTTACGGGTTAAAATTGATTCCCAAGTTAGGTACAAGTACTTAGTAATTAAGATATTACTTATTTATTTTTATGCGTTGTCAGTAGGCCAGCTGGAGCTTTTATATTTTGTTTGAATGCTGATGATCGTACAATATCTATTTATGTAAAAACTTATATTCTACAGCATGTGTGTTTACAAATGATTAATTCTGAAAATAATTTATTTTAACGTAGTTTCTTTTTTATTCCGTTACGTTATATATTCTTGATAAATTAATGATATAATTCATAATTTATTGTAAAATAAGTGAAAAAAATCCTTACGTTGATTTTTGTTAAAAGACGGTTTAACTTTTTTAATTAGATAAATTATCTTATTATCATTTCTGTACTAATATAATACTAGCAGCCCTCCGCGGTTTGACTCACAAAATTACATTTTCCGTGACAATATGGGATGCAATAAGTTAAAAGTTATATTAAAAACATAATGTTCACCAAAAAATATAAAACGAGTCTTAGTTTTCCCCGGGACAGCACTGTCAAAGCATTTTCTTTTACATATTTTCAACAAAACCTTCATAATATGTATAAGAATATATTTTGACTTTGCTTGAACACGATTATAAAAGGTCAAGAAATTAAGAAGGGATTTTATTGGATTGCGATGGAAACATAAAAATTGGTAGCCATGAATCCATTCTGGCCATGAGTTACCGACAGAGTATAAAAATTCCCACTTATGAGGTGTAAGTACTTTGTAAAAGGCGATTAAGGTACCGACCGACAGATATACCCATCTGCAACTGTGTATCTCAAATGCACAGGGTGGGGATGGGCAGCAGCATCCCCATCGCGAAAACTACGCTCTGCGATTGCTTAACACGCTTGCCCAGCGCGGCAATTATAGGCAAAATTCCCTCTTTATTGCGAAGGCCTATGTCCAGCAATGGACTCCAAATTGGTTGTTGTGATGATGACGATGAAGTCAATTAAAAAAGTAACCAATTCGAACACCACATTATTTTGACTTTAATCAAGTTCTACGAAACCTCAAACGTGCCAGTGTTCTTAATAGAAAAGAATTAAAGAAAATTTGGTAAAATAACTTTGAAGTTTTCCGTTCGCTATTCTCAAGAAATAGTTCATTAGAAACTTTTCGGAATTTTATAGAGTAGGACAATTTTTATAGCAACGAAATTGCGGAGGTTAGGCAAAGCCAAACTATGTTCCGTGATGAGGTTATAAAATTATCGATATCACAGTACATGGGTTTAGAAACGTATTATACCCCTTGCCTTTCTATGGGAATCCGGCATGAAAAAGGGTATACCGCTGCATAATAATAGTTATATTCAATTCACAAAGCATCTCTTATATCGAGCTGACTCCAAAATAAGTAATAATAAAAATAGCAATTTCTTTATTATTCTTCCCTTACACAGAATAACAAAATGCTTAAACTGTAAACCTATACATTACGGTCTACGTAAGACACTGGTACCGTAGTAGGAAAGAACTGTATGATAGATCAAATAAGTCGCTGAAAACACTTGTGTTACGTACATCAGACAACATAGGAATCAAAAATATAATACTAAAATACATATTTTTAACATCCAGACACAGAACAATAACAACTTGGTATTATCATATAATTAATTGCTCTGAGTAGGCGCACAAGAAAGAATAACATCTATCTACACCATCAGCCACGTCAATAAATTGATCTTCGAAATATATCTCTTGTTCATTTATAAAAGACAGGGGGGATATCATCACCATCATCATCATACCAGCCATTGGAAATCCACTACTGGACATAGGTATCTCCCAGAAAGAAGGTTGTTTACACATAAAACGAACAAATAATACAAACAAATTCCTCCTTTCTTGGGGAGACCTGTATCCAGCAGTAGTCTTCCAATTACTGATATAATGATAATAATAATAACTCTCCTAAAAATCCCTAAACATCTCATACTTTGACCTGACTGCGTGGTCACTTAGAGAACTATCGTTACGGATGCCAAAAAACAGAGGAATCACAAATATTCTACTCAAATACATATATTTAACACCCAAACACAAAACAAACACAAATATAATTATATAAAAATTTGCTCTGGGTGAGAATCCAACCCACGACCCCTGGCGCACAAGATAGGATCACTACTATCTGCACCATTGGGCTGGTCAATGATGATGATACATACAACAGTAATCTGAGAAGGAAAGTTCAAGTATGAATTACAAAGAAGGGCGATGGTAGCATCCCATTTTTATTCTTAAATGCTTACAAAAGAAATAGAACATCTTTGCATATTCCATAATCCATTTTTGGCACCGTTGCTATATAAAGGTTGGTGATTGAATATTTATTGAGAGCCTTAAATGTAATCTGCCTTTCTCACCCTTATAATCAGAACACAGCAAACACTGCTATTTGGCGGTAGATATAGGTGAGAGTGAAGAGCTGTTGCAGGCGACGACACATCGTACATTCAACTGACTCCGAAGTTAAAGCTCTTGAGTTACGAATATCAGACTCAAAATAAATATAAATGTTCATAAGATAAAGGTTTGTCCTAGAGATCGGACCCAAGATCCGCAGGCATAGGTCCGCATAGTAATGAACAGCGTGGCCCCTTTCCCCCGGTGAAGCAGAAACTGACCTCAAAGATAGACAGCATTAAGATCAATAAAAAATATTTGGAAGTGTCCACTTCAATACATAGTATAAAATAGTCGCTTTCCACTCTCTGTCTGTCCTTATGTTTGCTTAGATCTTCAAAACTCTGCAACGAGCTTTGGTACGACTTTTTTATAAATATAGTGCTTCAAGAAAATGTTTTATATGAATTATACATGCATTATACAGTAGAGAAACACTGATCACATTATGTGATGTCGTATTTTTTTGCGTTTACATTGCAAACGCTGGCTGAACCCGACGTCTATCAATATTAACATAATCTTAAAAAGTGTCCAAACAGTTCGCAATGGTATGTGTATATTTTTAAGAGAAAACCTACAAACTTTACCCTCATTGCACTCGTGCGAAGCCAGGGCGGGCCGCTAGTCAATTTAAAATCGAATTATAGATTTTTTTGTTTACGGATAGCACATTCGCAACTTGTTCAAATAAAAAAATACGTCTTGTTTACATATTTACGTGTTGAATTTTGTTATAAAAAAATTAAAAGGAAAGGAATATTTGAAATTCAACGCACTTTTCATTTAAATATGGTTCCCTTCACGAGCACATCAAAGCTCGCCCCGAAAATACTTGGCGCGTTTAATTATTCATCGCGCGCAAACAAAACGGACCCATTTCATATTAAACAACGCCTGTTTACGTTTGTCGTGTCGCGATTGTTTCGATGGAGCAACGAGTGTATAGTACTGCCGCACACTTTATCACTGTTGGCCCCAACTAAGCCTTGATTGATATAAATTCTAAATACTAAAACATCAAATTCTAAACAAATTCTAAACACAAATTTAAAAAACAAATTCTAAACACAAATTTAAATAACAAATTCTAAACACAAATTCTAATTAAATTGTTAGAATTTGTGTCATCATGAACGTTGAGCAAGTTTATTTTCGCGGGGACCTTGGCGATCTTTATTTGTGCGTAAGGACTAATATTTATGTGATAAGTGTTTGTAATTCGTCTGTTGTGTGATGTGAGAACACAAATGGTGTAAGCGATGTATCTCGCAGTCCTAGTTTATTTATGATATTATAACCCTTAAAGAAATTAAAACGTGGCTAATTATTTTTCTAAGTAACTTTTAACACAGGTCATATAGGGGTGTATGTGGCATAAGTTCTATAAATAGGTATTTATTCTTAGTCGACCTTTAAGTGGCATTCCACCACAACCAAAACTGCATACAGTTTTCTCAAAACAGTACACTGTCGCTCGGGCGAATAGTGACATTTCGCTTACTCTTCTCTCTTATAAACATTAGTTAATTGCCTTTAACAATCGATCCGAACTGGCCCGGAAGGCGCCCTCGAGTAATGGCTGACGGCCCCACTTTAATCCGACGTACGATCAGTCATACGGTCATTAATTAATTTGTGCCCTAACTTTTTGGTTGCGCTGGTATGTATGTCTGAGTAGCTGTGAGGCACCAGCAGAGTAGAGTCGTACCTCCCCCTGTACCAAGTGTCGTAAGAGGCGATTAAGGTACCAGAACCGACAGATGACGTGTATATATATATATATCCATGCAAAAAAAACAGTTCAAATGTACAGGGCGGTGATGGGCAGCAGCTTCCCCGTCGCGAGAGCTGCGCTCTGCAATTGCCAATACGCTCATTGCGACAATAATGGACAATATATCCCCTTTCTTTGGGGGAATGTCTATGTCCAAAAGTGGACTTATGATGTTGTCTTTGTCCGAAAAAAAGGGTGAACATACAATTTCAGGTACAGACTGTACTTAAAGATTATATTCGAATACTATCAATTGCTAAATCTGCCGACTCATAACCATCTTTACTGAAATAAATCAAGCATAATTGATTTAATTAGGTACTACCCTCAGTAACTAAGAAAATAATGGTAGCAACTTTATACAAGTTCGTTAGCTTTAATGGTAGCGAATTTTAAATAATGGTTAATTTCTGAAAAGACTAGACCCATTTACAATTGTCAGGACCAAGTCTGAAAGGGGTCCACGGGTTCGGAAAGTTTGTATGGAAAAAATGTTTTACCGAAGAACGGAATTAATTTCCCAGGTTAAAGAGATAAAATCCGGTCGAAGTCAAACTCCTGAGTTAGCGTATAAATTAATAATATTTAGTTATTCAAACAATTGGTAGTTACTAATATTTCTACGACAATAATCTGATGTTATACTGTCAGTTTATTATAGTAGAAACATGGTTTGTATCTGTGGCTGAGTGTGCTGTCAGTCTTAGACAGTAATGGCTTCACATAAACGACTTGGCAATACTTTATACAAGGTAGACGTACATACTTACGACGTTCTTAAGTGTAAGATAACGTTATTTTATTTTTTATTAACGTCAAGACTATTTATTTTATTTATAAGATAACAAGAAAATGTAGGCAATAAAACATTTAATGTACGGATCAAACTTGCGTTACTAAAATTATTTCATATTATCCCGAGAGACTATTAAAACGCCTATCTTTAGTTAGCTTTAAAAAAAGTAGTATTGTTAATGTACTAGTATTAATTTGTATAATACCGTAAAAACATGACAATTTAATAAAACCAAAATTATAGCTATTCGTTTATCAATAAATATCCCCGTTTTAAGATATGTGCGACCCAATTGTTCTTCTGATAAATGGGTCCTGACACAAAGATTCCTCTCACAAACGTTCATAAAATTACTACGCTTTAAAAATACTAGATCTTCTGTGTCAGAACCCCAGTTCACCAACTGTCTTCCAGCTCCAACAATGAAGCATTTTGCCAGATCACCTCAAACCGCAGGCGATACAAATTCTACATGTAAAAAAATATAGTTAATTGACAGCAAACAATACATCACTTTGCACTAGGTTATTAGCAATGTTAACCTTTCCACATTACGATCTATATCATCATCATCATACCAGCCATAAGACGTGCATTGCTGGGCATAGGCCACCCAAAGTAATTTCCAATAGGACTGGTTGTATGCGGGCTGTGTCTAGCGTGATCCTGCGGAAGTTTGTCTATAATTGCAGCGCTGGGCAGACGTGGTGGCAATCACAGAGCGTAGATTCGCGATAAGAATGCTGTATCCCATTCCTGCCTTGTTGCATTTGGGCTTTTCTGTTTCGGGTGGATATACCGTCATCTGTTCTCACTTCAGTCACTTCTTACGACACCCAGTTCGAAGAGAGGAGAATTTGTTTAAATGACCTAATAAGGTAATAATTATTAAGTCAACAAGTTAGACATGAATTATAGACGTCAATATCACTTTATTAATATTAAAAAATAATAACGGTTAAATTAGTAATTGTAATTAAATGACTTTTATATGTAAAATTGTAATAAGCTAATCTAAACTTATAGATTTTCTTTTGTTTTGAAAGTGTCTATAAAAGGCCTATTAGAACAAAGACAAAATTGACTTTTAATATACATGTATGTATGAATGTTGTAACGATTTAAAAGTGACTATTTAAACTAAAAGACTTTAGAACTGACTTTGACTTTCAAAACAGAAGATTTTTAATATTCATCAATATATGCAGAAACTCAGTCGGTAAAACTATTTTTTTATCATTTTCTAAAGTTATTTAAGCAATAAAAACTATGAATTCAAATTTGTTATCGTGTTATATAAAAAACCGACGTTCATTACATTGTAACAATCGATGAAAATAGCCGTTTCAGACGAGACATAACTTGTTGGATATGTTTATTATTGCGCGGCGTTGTAAAGCGATGAATGCATTGGTATTCGAGAAATAGCAAATAACAGTCGAGCCAATAAACAATCATGAGTAAGTGTGTAGTGATGACACGCATACTGCTCTAGTATTTTTTATTCATTAAAGAAAACGCAGACTGATACGTTAAGGAAGGAAATTGGCTGACAGAGTGATTATGATGGGGTAGTCAAATGCGTGATGGTTTACGATACACACAATGTCGAGCCTAATGGAAATGATCCTGTCTTTTGCCCCAATGTTCGTGAGTTCAATCCCCACCTAGGACAAATATTTCTATGATGATTTTTACGTCTGTTTTGTGTTTGGATGTTAAATTTATGTATTTAAGTAATATATTTGTGATTCCTCTATTGTCTGATGTCCGTAACATAAGTGCTTTAAGCGACTTATCACGGAATCGGGTCAATGTATGAGATGTTGTAGGAGTTTAATTATATATATATGAAAGATTTTTAGACTAAATTTAGACTGTACTTGATTAGATCATTTGCTTCTATCCGGAATTATATATATTTTGCTTTTTTGACGATTATATGTAACCACAACAAATCTTTTGTAAAAAATAACTTTTTTTAGGTTACTGAAAAATTAAAAATAAATTAAATTAAATATTTTTAATCGATTTCTTGGGCCCACCTGTGCATATGGTAGTGATCTTATCTTTAGCGCCAAAGGTTGTGGGTTCGATCCACATTCAGGACAAACTGTTATATGGTGAATATTTGTGTTGTTGACTGATATCCGTGACAAGTGCTTTAGGCGTCTTATCTCGGAGTCAGATCGTGTGAATACATTTATTAATACATAAATATGCGAATAGTTGCATTATAAATCACTGGAGCATATCGATGCTATTAATGTTGCTATGAAATTAGTGCCATCTGTATGACTTTAAAATGTTTACGCCCAATAATGCAGTATTTTCACTACCTCCCTCATCCTTCAAACTGAAACAGCAATGTAAACACAGCTTTATAACTTAATAGCATACAATTTTCCGATCTTATTTTTATATAAGCTAATTCATTCACTAATATAGTATATACTGTTGTACCGGTAAGGAAGCTTGGTGATTCAAAAATTACAAGCTTTGTAAGCTAAGCTTAGTTTTAGACTTCAGTCTCCACCGCATTTTAAACTTGATTGTATTATTTCAATATATGTGAACATTTTTTACATTCATTCTTAGATGTGAAAACATAAATATTATTATTATTATTAAATATTATTATTATTATTTGACGGTAAAAATTGGTAAGAGCGAGGTACCAATGCAGATAAATTTTGTGTAACATCAACCTGTTCAATTTACATTTCCTTGTATACTAAAGAAGTAGGACAATTGCTAAAAATATTAATTTTTTATTTTAGAGAAATTATTGGATATAAACCAAAAGTCAATTCATAGATATATATTGTAGTTTAAAAACTATTGAACGTTAATTAAATTGATATAAAATATATTTTTGTTTAACTTCGATAAAAGAAGGCATGTCAAATCGGTCTTTTAATTACATTTTGAATATAAAATCTACTTTATTTAACATTAAATCTTTCATCACACGTTCCACAGACTACTAAAAATATTCTAAGAAATTTCATTTCTCAACATTTATTGCTTATATAACGTCTTTTATGACAGATAAGAATACTATTTCACCATAAAAAATAACTGTTTAAATCTATGACCTCTACCTAAGCGGATCCGAATGGTATTTTTCCTTCATTCCCTTTTCGTTAACTAAACCGATGGTAATCTGACCAGAAAAAAAATTGGAGTCGGGCTCGTTAGAACCTTTTTAATATTGGTCGGATAAATGCGGTCTATTATCTTAAAGGTCTCATTAATTTTAAAGAAGACAAGATAGATGTTTGTACATTACAGTTTATCAACGCCTTTCTAATCAAAAAAAATTTCTTAGTCTAAATAAAATTGGCCTTTGCAGAGTTTCCCTCACGAATTGCTTTTAACCTTCATTTTTCAAACATCAAATATCTTTACCAGAAACCCTTCCAGAGAAAAGTAGTACCTCCCTCTATACCGGTATCGTGAGAGACGACTAAGGTACTAGAACCGACAAATGACGTTATATCCATCTGAAACAGGGTAACATAATGTAATGGTGGACAGAATCCCCATCGCGAATGCTGTGCTCTGCGATTGATAACACGTTTACCCAGTGCGGCAATTATGGGCAACATTCCCCCTTTTTGGAGAGGCCTATAGCCAGCAGAGGCTTTTTAATGGCTGTAATGATGATAATAAACCTATGTACATACACATAAAACACACACCTTTAAAGGAGCGTGTTTAACGTTAAGGAGTGTTAAATTAAATGTAAATTATCTAGAAGTGTTCATTATTTGCCTCCATTCCGTATAAATGGCGTACGTGAACGCACGTCGCGCAATTATTAAATTAATTAAAGTAGACATAATGACAACGTTCTAAGGTTGAAATTAAATCAGCAGAATGGTGAAAAATTAATTTGACTTTCAACCTAACATTTCCTACAATTTTCAATGTAAATGTAACTCGAAAAATATTGAAATATTAAACACATAAATCTTTTTTATTTACATATATACATAGATGGCATGCGGACAGATTACGTACATCTGATAGTAGATGAATGGTATATACAAAACTTTAATATATCTATATATATAAAAAAGAGAAGTCAGTCCTTCTGATATGTCAACGTAGAGCCTAAATTATAAGCATTAGAAACTTTAAACTTTGCACAGGAATTCCTTTAAAGACGTAGGGGATTGCTTAGAAAGGAAATGAAGTAGACCTTATTCAAAAGGTCGTCTGCATTGGTATCTCTCTCTCTCCTATTTCTACCATCAAACAGTGTTCACATTCCTGTGTTCCGGTCTGAAGGGTGAGTGAAGTAGTAAATTTTCTGAGTAATGTGGCATAATATTCTCCAGGCACAAGGTCAGCAACGCGTTTGTGATATCGCTGTAATTACAAGAGTTTATAGGCTGCAGTGACACTTACTACGAGTATTACGTGGACTGTATGCTTGGTTATCGACCTGGTCTAATAAAAAAAAAACAAATTATAAAATTTTACCCCTAAAAAGGCACAACAAGCGTGTAAAGTTAACTCTTTTGAAAGGAATAATTAAAAGAAATTCAGTATAAAGGTTTTTCATTGTAAGGTTTGAAATAAGTGAAAATTTTAATATTTCTCAATAATCATCCCTGAATGGAGTTAAAAGTAAGTGCAAACTTACTATAAAAGTTTCATTACCCAGACACAATCCAAACACAAATATTTATCATTTATATGTTTGTCTTGGGCGGGGATCAGCCCCACAACCTTTGGCATAAAAGATAAGATTACTGCGATCTACGCCATCCGGCTCCTAAAATGTATTTTGAATAATATATTATGATATTATAACAACTAATTTATGTACCTTTACCTCTTTGGAAGTAATTCTTGCGCAAACTATTCAGTTTAGAAAAAAAACTAGAACTTTTAGAAACCTCAACATAATTTTTGAAGACCTATCCATAGATACCTCACAGGTATGGGTTTGATAATAAAAATTATCTTCTATATATTGAAGTTTCAGTTCTAAGGGTGGAAAACCCTTAAACTATGCTCTGCGCTTGACAACACGCTTGGCCAACGCTAAAATTGAGGGCAATATTCCCCTTTCTTGGAGAACCCAATGTTTAGTAATGGACCCGTTATAACATCGACATCATTGCTACCGTCACCCACATCATTGTATATTCGGAATATACAATGATGTGGGTGACGAGCGGGTCATAATACCTCGTATTATAACCCGCTCGTGAGAATATCCCGATTCTTCTTGATCTCTATTATGAAATTGTTAAGCAGGGAGTTATGTAACAATTTAAGTGAGTTTAGGATTCTGACGTTTACTCAGAGAATTATTATGTTTTTTTTTTGTTTATTTAACTTTTTGCACGTCTACACAATGACAAACATATGGCGAACTTAATGCCAAGTGGTACGATCTACCAGTGAACCATCAAGCAAAAAAAGTGACTAAGATGGTGCAAAACAAAAAACAGTACTAATACATATGAATATATAAACAAAACTAATATAGGTACAATACAAACATTATGTATATGTGTGTGAAAAGAGGGGGTAATTTAAGTGGGAATATAAGAACTAAATAGAATGCGTTAGGTTCTCTTGAATAGAGAGTTACTCGATAATTATTTTGTATTAAGACGAAGCGCATACCGGTCATATAACTGATGTAACCAAGATGGTGGTCTTCTAATTTAATAATTATATTTTTTAATCTCTAATTCCCAGAGACAATAAAAGTACGTAATGCTTATACTAATGGAAATAAGGATTATTATCATATAAATCCATTGTTTCATAAACAATTATTTTTTAACTGAACTGGTTTAGTGATTCAAGTATCTCAGAAAAATATCAATAAAATTTTCAAACTTCACCATTCGTTTTATTATATTAAATAATAAATTCTTGTCTTTTCACTTTTTACTGAATTGTGTGCTACTAGAGCATTTAGTTTTGATGTAAAAAAAATATTTTTTTATTCACAATACATCTTATACGTTGATCTGACTCTTGAACTCTGACAGAAATATTTAACTTAAAGTACTTATCTTACGAATATTACATAACAGAGAAACCACAAATAAAATACTAAGATACATATAAATAGTGTGGCATCGAACCCACGACCTCTAGCGCACATACATTATACCTGTGTCCCATCGGGGTAAGCAGAGACTACCTCTCTCGCTTCCCTTTCTAGTTAGTATTAGTCATTTCATATACGCTCGTTTATTCACAGTACTTCTGACCTGACCCCTCTTTAATACCTCTTCTAGGTTAAGATATGTTCGCGACATATATAGGATCCCTACCATCTGCGTTATAGGCCTCATCAACGAACCGAGCATAATATTCGTATTATTTCTTTATTGATTTATTGATTTATGTTTTTTCATTATTCACAACCCGTAACGTAATCAATAGCAGTCCTTTCAGAAGTGCAAGAAACCTTTTATCAAGCTTTTAGTACCACCGGGATGGCGAGGTTTTATCCGGCAAAAGTAATATGTCCTTGTAATCTCCAGGGATCAACGGGGTACCGATAAGATTTCACCGAAAAAAGGATTTTCCCCTTTGCATATATCACAATGAGAGGTTCCTGTGGGCTAAATGTTGACGTGAATATGGTCGAAATGAGAAGGAAAATTTGTTTTTCATACCAAATTTGGTTGAAACAATAAGATACGTAATAGTATTGTCTTAAAAACAAAGCTTCACCATGGCAACCGTAAGACTTAAAAAAGAGGGACATTTACCAAGCGGGCAAGGGCAAGTGAGTTGGCTATCGCAAGACAGGAATGTTGCTGTCCATCCTTGTTATATCATATAAGCTATACTGTCTCAGGTCTTACATCACCTGGTACGAGTAAGTACTATTTTATTTTAAGATATTTTAATCAACAACTTGTAGAAGCTGAATTTCAGTATATCATCTTCATCAACATCATTATAGCTATAGGAAGTTCACTGCTCGACATCGATATCCTCAAAAAAGAGGCGATTTCGCCTAATATTGCTGCATTGAGCGAGCTGGCAATCGCGCACCCAATGAGTTTGTTTTACAATGTCTCTGATGGATATGCCGCCATCTGACGGTTCTGGTATCGAAGTCGCTTCTTACGACACCTGGTACAGGGGGAGGTACTATCCTACTTTGCTGGTACTTCACAGTAAATTACAGTATATATAGTATATTATTAGTAAATTAGCTCAAATCATTCTCATCTATTTCTGCCCAGCAACAGTGCTCGCAAGATTGTGTTTGAAGAATAAGAGAAATAGTGGTATTATTGGGTAATGTGAATAATTATCTTTAAATCATAAGTCCAATATTATCTAAAAAATGGCTAGAAATTATCGTTAAGCAGAATTCAGTTTATCAAAAGACTAATCAACAAAATACAAGAGTTGTTATTGAGTGAAGAAATATCAAAAAATCATAGGACACAAATACTCGCTCATTACACAGATAACGCTCGTTACACCTAGAAAAAATCAACGTAGTTTCAAAAGATTTAGTCTATATTGTAATGGGAAAAAAATTGTGGCATAATGAATATTTATTTTGACCATCACAACAACATGTCTGATGAGTTTCCCTTAATGATAAACGTGAGGCTTATGAGGAAACTGAAACAAGTATCCATACTTGTTTTTTATGTTACGTAAGATTATTTAATGGATTTTTACGTCACTTTATGAATGATCTTGTTACCAAATGACGATCGAGTTTCTATATACGTCGACCACATACTTTTATTACCACTACTAATTATTTATGACTATTTAATGATCCTTAAAAAGTATTTATATTATATTTTACGGATGTCTTTATGTAATCTTGAAATCATGCGAAGTATTTTGTAATGACAGCTTATTCGCTCACGAGTTTTGGGGTGGATACTTATTTCAACCTCTATTAACTTTTATTTCACCCCTCTTTTGGCATGTCCAAACTCTAGCTTTCATACTTTATTTTAGCTAGCAGTGTGGCACACAAAGTGAACACAATTTAACCATTCTTGCCTTTTGCCAAATTCTTGACTGCTCAGTGTTTCGTAATATCTACTATTACCACTATTTTCTATCTTAACCTCTCATTAATTTTTTTATAGTATTTGCCATGATGGACATTATGCGAATTTGACGACGTTGACGGGCCCGATGGCAAACAGTAGCGATTCTATCTTATATGACCATAGGTCGTGAGTGGGTGCCAGATGGTGGGTCGTGGCTCCCAGAACAAATAGACCATTTACGATAATGATATTTCCACGGTTTCGATGAAGATGATACTTTTGAAAAAAAAGCATTAATTCCAAATTCACAAACATATAATTACAAAAAAAATTTCATATACATAAGATTATTTTAGGTTGAATGATTATTATTTTAGCTGGATAAATCTATTGAATACAATAGGCATTCTTGAATAAAACACGAATTACAGTAAAGTCACGAAAGGACTACGGCCAAATGTAATAAAGGATCCTTGATTGTTTGGCACATAGCGTTACGTGGAAATTGCTACGTGTGACTAGCTTTCAGATTTTTTGCATGTAAGCCGAAAATATTGCGTCCTATCCTCTAATTTTTTTTCCAAATAACACGTTCTCAACACCAATCAAATTCAATAAACTAAATGGTTTTCTCTTTTCATTGCTCAATATCAGATCAATTCACCCGTGAACTTTCTGGGATGAAGAAGATTAAGTGCTCCTTTAAGGTTCAAGCTATCCACTTAAATGTCGGTTCACTTGCTTATCGGGAAGAAGATATAATGATGATAATTCAGACCCTGTCGCCTTTGAGATAATCAGTTTTGGATGAATATACTGCCATCTGTCGGTGTATACGGGCCCGATGGCGCAGATGGTAGTGATCCTGTCTTGTGCACCAGGGGTCGTGGGTTCGATTCCCACCCAGAGCAAATATTTATATGATGATATTTGTGTTTGCTCTGTGTATGGGTGTAAAATATATGTATTTAAGTAGTATATTTGTGATTCCTCTGTTGTCTGGCATTCGTAACACAAGTGCTTTAAGCGACTTACCACGAAGTCAGGTCAATGTATGAGATGTTGTGGGAATTTATTATTATTATATGTCGATGTAGCGTATTTTAGTCGCCTTTTACTATCTGTTACAGGTAATGGTGCTATCCTACCCTACCGGTATCTCATTTCCCGCAACATCTTTTACATAAGCATTGAGGAATTACAAATATAATACTTAAATACGTACACAGGAAAAACACAAATATTCATCATAAAAACATTATATAAATAAATAACTGTCATCTGCGCCATCGGGCCCAGCAAATTTAGTATTATCTTTGCTATTTTTATGCCGTCATAAAACCAAGTTTAAGTTAAACAACTATGGCCTCATTATTTTCTGTTTAGTCAAACACTAATAGCCAATTAAAAGTTATTACAAGCTTTTAAGGTCGAGTCCGTCTTGTTATTTTAGATATACAATAGTTAAAATAGTTGGATTAATTCATGACTACTATCGGATACAAATCCTTTGCGTTATAGTATGTTTGGGGATATAATGTCACAATAATAATTATAATATTCACTCCTCATCACATGCATTGACCTGATTTTGAAATGATTCGCGTTGAGCATTTGTGTAATGGACATCGGAGAACAGAGGAATCTCAAATATAATACACTAACACATATTTTTGACACCCAGACACATAACAAACACAAATATCATCATATAATTGTTTATCATGAGTGAGGAACGAACCAACGGCCCTTAGCATATAAGATAGGATGTACCACTAATATTTGCTATTTACTACTGTTTGCGCCATCCGCTTCTTTTTTATATTTAGATCCAGAACGCTTTTGGTTTTCAAAAATACAAGCGGTCACCCAAAGGTCATGATTCAACTATGACTTATATTTTTTAAAAGTACAAACTTTTTATACACTTTGTTCAACTTGCAATGTTAATATGTCCGGGTAAGATCTTTCAACTTAATCCTGAAGCGGATAGTTTCAATTGGTTGAACTAAAGTATTGTATACATTTTCAGTTTGAATAACAATGCACCATGCATAACAGGTATGACGTCTTTATAAATCCAATATATAACTCAAAAAATAATGTGATATCACTCTGAATCCAATATGGCAGTCTTCTAAAGCTCAACTTTAAAAAAGATACTTCTACCGATTGATTCTAGGGATTAAAATTTCAAATATTTGTTAAGTTTGGATGACAATGATGTCTATCTAAATCTAACAAGGCGGAACACCCTAGATGACGGATACTTGGGTATAAATGCCAGTAGTTAAATCTTGCAAATGTTTTTTTAATTTATTTAACTATTTATTACAAAAACGTTGACATTCAATTGAAAGTTTATTTTATTTAAAGATGTTGAGTATCATAGAAATGAGAGATTATAGTGTTAGGGCATTTTTATTTTATTCATCGTTTTTTTAGTGCTGTGTACTAAATATTACATTTCTCTGTACTAGGTAACTTAAGAGGCCACTAAGATCACGGTACAGACAGATGACAGCATATCAATCTAACACTACGCAGTTCAAATACAACTAAGCAAGAATAGACAGAATACCTGTTACAAATTTTTTTCTGCACTTGCCACTTAGAGCGCCTTTCATGGGCAAAAATCCTCCTTTCTTAGAAAGGCCTATGTTTAACAGTAGATTACGGATATAATGATAATGATAGTGCATTTTGTAAAAATAATGATATTTATAAACTTCTTTCATATTAACTCAAGTGTATTACATTTTACGTCTATCCGTCAGCACAGCTTTCTTAAAAAACTCGTTACGATATGTATTCTAGATAAGGGCGTTAAGATAGAAGTTTATTAATCAAATAAAGTGTTATCACATTTCTACTGACTTTAATTTATAAATACATCTATTCACACATTTATTTTCTTACACGTGACGTTTAAAATTTGCAAATATTAATTTGATAAAAGCATTTTATTTCCTTTACAATATTAGCAACTTCCAGATTTCATTAAATCATCATCGGAATAATTTTACTGACTACGAAAAATCTTTAATATCCAACACTGCGTGGTAATCGAATTAAATGGAGCGCCATCAAATGAATTTTCGAACGCGGAATTTCAGTTGGCCTTTATTTCACTACGGTGCTGGCAGTTTGTGGTTTTTGGTAAATATTAAAAAACCTGATGTTAAGTCTTATTGTAAGTATTGATCTCTTATTTGAAAAGAATTTGAAATCAAATTCATAGTTAGTTTGGTGATTATCTTCAGTAAATAAAATTGTTTATTATATTTATCATCTTTACAGCCATTGGAAGTCTCCTGCTGGATATATGCCTCCACTAGAGAGGGGGAATTTTGTCCATAAATGCTGCACTGGGAGGGTTTGTTGGCAATCGTAGAGTGCTTTAGTGTTTCGGATGAATATACCGCCATCTGTCGGTTCTGGTACCTTAGTCACCTGTTTCGACACCGGGTAAAGAGGGAGGAACTATTCCACTCTGCTGGTGCCTCACGGCATTAGATTAAGTATTGGCATGATAATTATCACGCTGGCCAGATATTCTGGTAATCATACTGCGTAGCTTCACACCTGGAATATAACTGCACAGAGCCAACTATACCTCATTCTGTCGGTTCGAATGCCTCAGCCGTTACGACACATGGTAATTTATTAGTACCTTATGGCTAGAATTGCATTACTCATAATATTCTTCATTTGAAATTGAATCCCTTAGTCTGTATTTGAGCCGTCATTTAAAGAATCTCGTATAAAATCCATTTTGCAAACCAAAAAAAGCAGTGTCAATTTCAATAAACACAATCGCACGCGTAAAAATTAAAACTTTTTATCATACTGACTCTTACTTTAGTAAAGCTAAAATTTAAAATTGACTTGGCATTTTGCACACCTCAACTATAAATTTAAATGAAGCTGATATAGAACTTTAGAAATTATCAAATAAGTCTAAAAATCCGATGACCTATTTGCCTAATGGCTTAATTAGTCACTTGGTTTTAATATGCAGCCTTGACGGGCCCTATGATGCAGATGGTAGTGATCCTATCTTGTGTGCCAAAATTCATGGGTTTGATTCCCACTTACAAATATTTATATGTTTTTACTGTATCTGGGTGTTCAATATATGTATTTTAGTATATTTGATATCTTTGTCATCAATCCAGGCGACTTACCACGAAGTCAGGTTTCAGGATCAATTTATTAATTTTTAATAGTTTATTGTAACACGAGCCATCTAACTAATAATACGTAGTAGATTTCGAATGGATTGGAGCAGAAAAAAAATGCTCAACAATTTTATAGTATCAGATTGCGATCTTGCTTTCTAAAGCGTTGTATATATCATCATCATCACTATATTAGCCATAAGACGTCTACTGCTGGACATATGCTTCCTCAAGTAATCTTCAATAGGACCAGCTGTATGCGGTCTGTGTCCAGCGCGATCATGCAGTTTTAGTCAGATCGTCTGTCCATCTACCATCGGCCATCTTTAAGTAATATAAAATTAAGTCACTTCTGGGTATCCGTTTTTCCTATTTGTTACTTGCTATCCGGTCCCCTTACTTTCTGTCCGCTTAAGTCTTATAAACGATGCAACGAATACTTTTAATACTAATCTTTTTTTACTTTCACCACAGGCGTAAACCATAAAAAGGAAAATACGTATTGAATATTTATTTGTGTGCGTTTGTGTGTGAGTGTATGTGCAATAACAAATTTAAATGTGAGTTATGTGTGTAATATTAATTATATTTATGTCTAATGTGTGTAATATATAATCATTATTATCTTTTACTGTGCCATATTTCGTACTCATTAGTATATATACAAGGTATGAATACAAGGGTATTGTGTAATTCATTCTAATACTAGAGTGTATGTAAGCTCATACTTAAGTATTTAGATAATATTAATAAAATTTTCTTTATAACATTAACAAAATATTTTTTTTTGGATTAATAAAAAAATATTGTGATGTGACTTAAATCTATAAATAATACTAAAAGACGAAGGAGAAGAAAATCAATGCATCTAATCAATTTCTATAATAACACTTTTGCAAAGAGTCTTAAAAATAATCCTGACATAATACAAACAGTGTCATATGAGAAAAAAAAAGTTACTTTTAGAGGTTTTATGTCACCTGATACCTGTGACAGATTGTTTTTTTTATACAATTATAATCTAGCATTTTCTATGTAAAAAACCTTTCAAAGTTATTGAGTAACCTTATCGATATCTATAAACTTGTGAAAGATTAACATTTGTGTGTTTGTAGGTAACAACATACAACATTTAAGAAATGGCACTGATCTCAGAATAAAAAAAGACATAAATATTTTACATGTCCGCTAAGGTCAGGCGGAGGTTCCAGGCGGTAACTAAACCCACGCTTTACTGAAAAATGCATTACTAATTATGCTGCTGAGCAGTAAGTACACACGTTGACCTTTCCTTGCTTTCTTTTTATGCCGAGTGTTAACACTAACTGTATAATTTTATGAGTAAATAAATAACTACATACATTATAATGTCTCTTTTTACCAGCGTTGAAGCAATTCGTCATCATCATCATCATATAAGCCATAAGACGTCCACTGCTAGACATAGGCCTCCCCAAGTTATCTCCAATTACCCGGTTGTATACAAGCGCGGTTTTAGTCAGATCGACTGACAATCTTACGCTTGCTGGTACGTGGTCTCCATTCCCGAACCTTACGACTCTATCGGCCGTCAGTTCTGCGTACCAAATGCCCTGCCCACTGCCACTACAATTTACTAATCCGCCGGGCAATGTCGGTAACTTTGGTTCTGTTACGAATCTCCTCATACCTGATACAATCGCGCAAAATAAACTCCGAGCATTGACCTTTCTATAGCTCGTTGAGGTACTTTCAGGTGGCCAATAAGGCTAATGGTAAGAGACCACGTTTTGCTGCTATAGATCATTATAGCTGGTAACACACATTGGTCGAAAACTTTCGACTCAAGGCACCGAGGTATGTCTTTAGGTATATATTAAAGCAATTAATTAAGAAAAAGATCGTACCTATTTTAATATACTGTATGCATTGAAAAAATATTGAAGAGTATACATAAATAAGAAGAATGAAAAACAAGCGTCACTAGACGCTCGGATGACTTGAGGACATACGTTATATTATATAGTAATTTCTCTATCTTTGTCATAATTCAAGTCAAAACACAGTATAAGGGCGTACTAATTTTAGCTGTAAAAATAGGCCAAAAACAAAGTATCATGCACACGACTTTATACTCTCCAATCTAACCGAACTTACACAACATACTTACAATATTAAAAATAAACCAGCTGGTAATGTGCGAGTTGGACTCGCCCATGATTATTTCGCTGCTGCTAACAAGTCGTATTTGAAAAACTGCTTACTAGATCTCGTTAAAACTAATTTTCCGCGAAAATTTGCATGGTAATTCTAATGTGCGCAATAAAGTAAATAAAAACCCAAAGTAATAAAGTATGTTATTACTTTATTACTTTTATCATTCTCTCATTTTTGAAGTTACAGGGGGGATGGCACATTCTACCACTTCGGAAAGTTTAATTTTTAAGTATGGGGAATCCGCAAAATTTCATGTTCTTTTTTTATTTATATGCAAAAATCTTAAAGTAGTTCACTGATAACATCTACTTATTAACAGTATAATTGGTATTATTTCGGAAAAATGTGGCTATAACATACAGACCGATAGCCAGACAAAAACACATAACGAATCCATAAGGGTTCCGTTATTTGCCATTTGGAAACGAAACCCTAGAAGTGAGTGCGAAGTTCCATTGTTTCCAAATAACAAACATTAAGAAGTTGCATACATTCTTATTGCCAACTTGTTAATTGTAGCATACACAAAACATGACGGACCCGATGGCGCAGATGGTAGTAATCCTATCTTGTGCGTCAAAGGTCGTGGGTTCGAATCCCACCCAGAGTAAATATTTATATGATGGTATTTGTAATTGTTTTGTGTCTGGGTGTTAAATAGGATATGTATTTAAGTAGTATATTTGTGATTTCACTGTTGTCTGGCGACGGTAACACAAGTGCTTTAAGCGACTTACCGCTAAGTCAGGTCAATATATGAGATGTTGTGGGAATTTGTTTATTATAATTTAACATGTTTCATTTTTAACAGAAAATAAACAATCAATTGATGTATGTAATACTTTTCGACCAAAAGGGAACCCGCAGATGTTCGCCGTTCTCAATAACATGGAAACAGAATATCCATTTACGTAGTTTTGCGAAAAGGACAAAATGAATAGCCAGCAATCACGCAAATGGCCGCCTGAATGGACCCATAGGTATTTCTATCCAATTTGACACATTTGGTTCACATTACGATACTGTATATACGATATTTACCTCGCAAAAATAAACGGCATTCTTTTATTATTTACAAATACGAGTGAAAGTTTGGCGTGGCCTTTTTGAATGGCTCCGAAATTTTTTGTGGTAGCGGCAATATTTATTAAGCTTCCAACTTCCAGATATATTGTAATTTTTGTTTTGTGTGCTACTAATCAAAGTATATTTTAAATGAAATATACTTATTTTCAACAAGAACTACCCAGAAACGCGCAGATTTTCTGCGGACATGTCTTTAAAAATAATTAACTACAGTAAAACTGACTTTTATACTTTTTAATGGACTTTAAAAAAAACAGTGGCGTTTTTATTTAATTGTGTTATCAATAACATGCCTGGTGCCTTTCAACTACACTGTTTCGGGTAAATAAACCATCGTCTGTCGATTCTGTTACATCAGTCATCTCTAGGTACTACACTACTCTATATTCGACAAAATTAAATAGAAGGGTTATAAATATAAACATAAATAATATTAAATATATATTTTTTGCGACGACTCACGCTTAAAACTCTAAAAAATACTTAGGTTAAAAAAACCTAACCATAAACTAAAAAGAGGAAAATTTTATTATTAGTTAACGCGTAAATGTAAAAATAAAGTATATTGTAAAAATAAATTATCAATTAAAGAATTTTCGATAAAGAATTAAACATCTCACTCACTCACTCACTCACACTGACCTTCGATTTGCCGACGATATTGTGGTCATTGCAGAAACATCACATAAATGTCCATCACATACATTTTAATCATATAATTGTTCATCACATAAGTGATGGATTACCCCATTAGGTGGAGGACTACCGCTCATCCCTTGGCGTAAAAAATAAAAACGCTACTAAATGCGATTATACGTTAGACTAAAACAGTTACACATTATTTATATATTATATAAAAACATTCTAGATAACGCAGTATGTTACTTAGCTTGAAAATGGTTCTAGAAACTTAGTTTACTGGATACATTCTAAAACAATTAAACAATGGATGGTACTTAAGTAGATTAGATTTACATGAGCATAATCCATTCATCGTAATTGAGGTCTTAAGCTGTTGAATGAATACTAAAGGTAAACTTTGTTAAGATGTTTCTGTAATATTTCACGCAAAAATTACTAAATGCACCTTTTACGATACTAATATATATTTTTTCTAACAATTGCAATGTATATATTGCACTCAATACATAGGAGCCAATACATTAATGCTAAATTATTATTAAAAAATAAAATGTATTCTTATTCTTTTTAAATATCTTAATTTTTAATTTTTATATATTACGTACTGTGACTGGGTTCAGTGAAAAGTAATTTAAAACTTTTGTGTTACAGACATCAGGTAGCAGAGGAATTACAAATATAAAATTTATATACATAAATAATATCCAGGCACAGAACAAATACAAATAGACATCATATAAAATTATATCCTGGGTAGACATCGAACACTACCGAATGCGACATAGAGCCCAACAAAATATTGTGAAACCCGACCATAGCATTTGTTCTCCTTGTCAGGCCTCAATCAACAAACCAACAATACTGGTAAAACTAGTTTATCATCATCATCACCATCGTTACAACCATTTAAATTCTATGTCTAGATATAGGCCTCCCCAAGAATCGCGGAGCGCAGCTTTTGCAAAAGGGATAATGCTTCCCATTCCCACCTATGCATTTGAGCTGCACTGTCTCGGATGGATACACTGCCATCTGTCGGTTTTGGTACCCAAGTAGCCTCTTACAATACCTAAAACAGGGTACTATTCTATTTTTCTTATACTTCATTGAGTTGGACTGAGATATGTTGACAAAAATGAAGCCAATCTTAAAAAAGTTGTGCCCTACTTTCGATCGGCGGTCGTGCATTAAAAGATTATTTAATGTCAAAGAATTAATCAAATACAAAAAACAGCTTGCACTGTGGACATTTATTGACAAAGTAACCAAAAGTATTAAATGTCACCATCATTCAGCATAAAGAAAGGCTTCGTTTATACAAATGTATTTTTTACAGGTTTATTTTCCATTAGCAAGTCCATTACCGAGCTGCGATATCAAAACTTGTAATCTGATAGTATCAATACAATGCCTACCTATACAATTGAACTGTGTTTATTTTCAATTAATATTTAGCTCCTGCTGAAGCTTTTTAAGCCGTGTCATACCGGTAGAGTAGAATAGTATCTCTTCATGTACTAGGTCTCGTAAGAAGCGACTAAGGTACCGGAACCGACAGATGGCGGTATATCCACCTGGAGCAGTGTAACTCAAATGCAACAAGGCGAAGATAGGCAATAACATTCCAGTCCATTCCGAAGCTGCGCTTTTCAATGGCCACCACGATTGCTTAGCGCGGGAATTATGGTCAAATTTCCTCATTCGTAGGGAGGTCTATATCCAGTGATTATGATTCTGGGGCTGTTTTAAAAATAGCCATAGCTTTTTATAGGACTGTCACAATAATAAAAATAAACAACTATATATATATTTTTATACCTATCAGAATCAGGTATATGGAATGAATGAGATCAGAAAAATCATGTGGAAATGTTCTTAAAACTCTGAACCGATTTTTTTGAAATTTAGCACAGACAACCTTTAGACCTTTAGAAAAAATAGCCTATATCCTATAGGCTATTTTTAATTTGATATAAGGTAATATTGTAAGGGTCCAAAAACGGGGACGAAAAGTTGTATGGAAGTATCGCTATTTTTAGAGCTAAAAACTTGAAACTTATTTTTTTAGGCAAATACTTCGATGTAAATAAACATGTCATTAGAGTTTTATATAAGTTAGGGTACAGAGGTATGGTACCGAAAAAACTATTCCACTCAGATGAAGTCGCGGGCACAGCTAATGTGATATAACAGTAAAATTATTGGGTAATGTGACATAAAATCTTTGACTCACAAGGATGTCGTCGCGCCAGATATCCTTGTGACAATATGAGGGTCTAAAAACTGCAGTGCTGTTTTATATTACGCGGACGGTGCGCATGTTTTTTAAATTATTCGTTAAAAAAATGAATCTTTTTCTGCACCTAGTTACGTCTAATGCGATAGGCCATAAATATTGCCTATCGTGAGTACTAAGACAGCCAATGTCATAGTCTTCGGATATCATAATTTACCAATTCATATCGTCAGGTTAATAAATAGCCGTGAGGTACCGGCAGAGTACAAGATTACCTCCCACTGCTTGAGGTGTTGTAAATGGTGACCAAAGTATTAGAATCGACAAAAGGCGATATATTTCCGAAACAGCAGCTCAAATACTCAGGGCGGGGAAGGGCAGCAGCATCCCCGTTGCATAACCTGCGCTTGCGATTACCAATAGGCTTGCCCAGCGCGGCATTTATGGGCAAAATACCGCCTTTTTTATAGAGGCTTTTGTCCAGCAGTGAACCTCCAATGGCTGATGTGATAATGATGATGATCACTCTCTGCACAAGTGATTGCTATTAATAATATCAATCACTTGTGCAGAGAGTGGAAATTGTCATATAAGAGACATAATCTTTGTTCTTGTAAGCAATGTAATTGATACAAGTTATTTTCACGTGTAAATATATTAAATCAATATATATGTAAATATTGAATAATACGGAAATATATTTGAATATTTATTTAAATGCTTCAAGAGTTCACCGGGACCCTTATTTTAATAAAAAAAAAAAAATGATGTCGCACCGGCACAGTTGAATAGTACCTCCCCGCTGTACCCGGTGTCGTAAGAGACGACTGAAGTGCCTGAACTGACAAATTTCCGTGTAAACTGAGCGCATACAGGAACCTAATATATCTACTTAACATTAAATTAATATTATCAAATAATTTTATTATCATTACTGCCAATGATATAACGGAATTCATAAATGAAATCCGGGTATCGACAACCAAAGAACACTGTTTTAAATGCATACCGCTTTCTGTCGATTCTGGTACTTTAGTCGCCTCTTACAAAACATGGTACAGGGAGATACTAATCCGCTCCGCCGGTACTTTACGGTATCTGCACGTTAGTATTTAGTACTAGTGGCTTGACCTTACTTAGTCTAGGTATTACCATATTGTTCCCGTTACCTTGCAAGTTTTGACTTTAGTTGCTTTTACGTGCGTTAGAATTTTCAGTCAAATGTTTGACAAAAAGAAAAATGTAAAAGTAATGTAAATGTAAAAGCGCCACTCATAAAATCATTAATTTTTAATTATACAAGCACTATTTATTGGCAACTAGGTTGAGGTACCTACAGGAGCCGACAAGTGGCGGTAGCATCCGTAACGCAAATCTACGTTCAGCGATTGCTTTTGTGCTAGCCAAATACTGCAATTAATGGCTAAATTTCTCGTTTTATCAGGAGACCTATATCCAACAGTGACGTCATATGGCTGATATAATCAATACAAAATGTTTGTAGGACACCATACATTTCAAACAATGCAGAGGTACAGGAAACATGGAAATCAGTCAATTCCGTGCAGCGTATAAATTAACATATGGAAGTTGCCCTTAATGTTAGGAATTCCACAATGTAGTGAGGATTTGCAACGCAGGTTGTGTATGTCGTTCCCAAAAACATTTTCCCGACAGGAAAATCACTCTCCATTTGTTTTTTGTTGTGATACTCGAACTGATTTATTTTGATAATAGCATGATTTATTTATTTATCTAACTAAATTGAAAGACGTTGTCTTATCTAAAATTGAGACAACAACAATCCTTTCAAATAACAATCCTGAAGTTGAATCAAACAGTAAGCAAAAGTCGATTAAAATTGTCATCAAAGCATTAAATTCTTATATGTAAAGATATCTTTCTTTCAAGTTTAGCTAGTAAACCGATATTTATTAAAATCAACTTTGTGCAGTTTGATCCAACTTGAGAGATAAGATATGATATTAAAATCTCAATTTTTAGTAGCAAGGATGTTTTCTCGATCAACGTATAACTGTATTTAAGACAAGGAAAATGTATGTTGTGTTATTTAATTTAATTCTGTTATAATCTAATTTATTTTTTCCATTTCATGTCTGGGTTCACTAAAATTTGATCTTACGTGAGTTTTCACTCAGTCCTTAAGTCTTTAACCTAAAAAATATACAACCAGCTTACAAAACTTATCCTACTTGCTGTAGTCCTATGTTAATGGGCGTACAAACATTGCAATAATTATTTTTGATACAAGTACGTTTTCGGATATCCTATTCGAAATCAAAGTTGTAAAGTTGAAAGATGTTTGTCTGACTGAGAGATGCAACTTGGTCTTTGGAATAGTAATTAACCTTTTTATATCTCTTTTTCTTGGGAGAAAGAGTTTGTTTACTTGTATTCGATATTGCATAAATTATATTCTGAATTTATATATTTTCGGTATTATATAAGCCGGGGGGTACCGGCGGAGTAGAATAGTACCTCCCTCGGTACCAGTTGTCGTAAGAGGCGACTTAGATATTGGAACTAGCACTTGGCGACATATCCATTCGAAACAACACAGTTTAAATACTAAAGAGTTAGGACAGGCAGCGACATCCTCGCCGTGCAGCTGCGAGGATGTTGGCTTGATGCTACGATTTGAGGCCTACGTTCAACTTTCTATAGCTGATATTATGATAAATTAATACTTTCTATTTTAACAGGAAATACTGAAACATATTATACTAATTTTTGTAGTTATAAACATATTATACTAAGTTTTGTTTTAAAGTTATTTGACGTCACGTAAATACATTCTTGAATCTCTATTTTAAGCGAGAAAACGTAACAGACAGACAGAGAGACAGAGTTACTATCGTAATTATAATATTAGTAGGGATAAAGGTCGTATTTATATCCATGATTTACCACTGTGTGTATATACTTCGAGGGTATTTGGATGTAATCAAAGATTTTAATTTTTTAACGCATTTATGAGTTATGATTAAACTAGTTACAATTTAAATAAATTCTGGTGATTGCTCCAATACGACCTTAGTATTTATTTATAATCCCATATACAGTAATTAACGTTCATATTATCTCATCCCTTTGCTTACTTCATAAACAATATATATATATATATATATATATGTAAATCCTTTGACAATTCATCATCATCATTATATCAGCTATTGAAAGTCCGCTGCTGAACATAAGTCTTGCCAAGAGAAGTTAAATTTTGCTCACATAGCGGTACTATTCTATTCTATCGGTACCTCACGGCTATCTACCAGTACCTCACAGGTAATGACGGGGTAGGCAGAGACAATTACTGTTAAACTGACAATCAATGTCAAATCAAACGCAACAAAATAAACAGTTTTATGACAAAATCGTTTTATTTTTGCTTATAACATTTACCGTTACTTTTATCAGAATTTTTTTTATATATAATTTAATATAATGATTTTCTTTTTAAATATACAAATTATATTGAGTGGAATTATTTATCAAATATGAAAAAGCCTAAGTCTAGTAGAATCTTTTCTACGGCTCCTTTGATTTTAATGATATATAAAAACAGAATATCTATCCTTAAATTTAATTTATTCAAATGTTCAAAAAATATTTGAGCGGAAACTGTTCATAACTGTTAAATAAATTTGTAAGTAGAGATTGGAACTTATAACATATTTCATTAAGCCCTGAAAGGTGTTTATTTTTTGCTTAAAAGCCCAATTATAAAATATGGTTCTGTCAAAAGAAATGTAGAGTCACCGCTACGAAGTAATTTTGCTGTTGTGATTTTCTCTTTGAATCAAGACAAAAATGAAAATGACATAATCGCCAGAGTTTTAGTGAAATTTTTTTTTAATAATATTCTAATTTGTAGAATGAGAGTCGGATAAAGAAAACGGTTTATATATAAAGACTACTATTGTTTATTTTGTATAGACGATTATATAATGAGTTTGTATAGAACAACTAATAACGGGATATAGATATTTTGTAAGCCTACGATCATCAACACACCATGACATCACACTACAAGGTCCTTCGTCTATTTATTATATTTGTACATAGACAATTTGATAAATATGTTCATAAATAAAAGCCAAATGCCAATATGTATGTATGCTCATAACTCTAGAAAGACTGCACCAATACAGATAGTTAATTGTTTGTTGCGGCGGGAGATACCGGCAGAGTAGAATAGTACCTCATACTGTATCAGGTGTCTTAACGAGCGACTAAGATACCAGAAAAGACAGATGGTGGTACATACATCTGAAACTGTGTAGCTCAAATGCACAGGGCGGGGATTGGAAGCATCCCCGTTGCGAACGCTACGCTTTTACTATGCTATTACTACGCTTAACCAGCGCAGAGGTTATGGGCAAAATCCCCCCTTTTAGAGGAGTCTAATGTCCAGAAGTGGACTTAAAACGCCTTTGGTAATAAGATACATTTTTTCTATTATCCTAGAAGAAGTAGGAGTAGGCAGCTTATTAATAAATCATAGCGCACTCACTGACGTTTGCAGCCTGCTGCACTAAGAATAGCTAGTATATGTAAACGGCTTGACATGGGGGTTAGGAAGGATATGTCTCGGCCGTTGACGAACGTTTTTTCAACGAACATATAAACATTTTTTCCCAAATCGTCCGCGACGTAAATTACTATTAAGTTCGAGTGTGAAGGTGCGTCAGTCATGAATTCATATGATTGGGCTATGTGGGTGTAAACGATATTTGCGTTCGTAATGACGGGGTGAAGGTAAGGTTTGTTTATCTAAGAGATATTTTACTCCGTTTGCCTATGCAATTTAAGAGAGACCAGCTTAATGAACGAGTGCTATCGCGATGTATTTATATTGATATAAGGTCAAACGACGCCTAAATATTTGATCAACTTAGTTCAGAGAATAGGCTGGTCAAACATACCGTTCAAGCCTGATTTGTACGTCAGGAATTATGATATGTAAAGTGGCCACGAAAAAAGTACTTGACGGTATTTAAGTGTTATTGTAATTTAAATTTATTGTCAACAAACTAATATATATATATATATATATATATATATATATATATTTATTTGTCCTTCTTTACCAACTTCTTTTCCAATTATTTATTTAAAGAAGTATACAGGCGGAAAAATCAATTGATTTGTTTCAGTCAACTCGGAGGCTTTTGTAATGTTTATATATATATATAAAAAAAAAAATATATATATATATATACTATATTACTCAGACGTCAATTACAGCGCTACCGAAGGAGGCGGCGTATATTTATGAGTGACCCTGTACCCGATTTTGCCTGCGTACCTAATGGGTTCGCAGGATCTAAGAGTGATCGATAGCGATCACTCATGGTGCCCCTAAGGCTCGACCTAGGTTCTAGCAGGCTATAATTGGAGATGGAAATTAAGTTATTTTTGCAACAGGAGATTAAATAAGCCTGGTCGCATTAGTGTGGTCGGTTATCGCTTGAAGGGATAAGTACTTCATGCCTTTGCCAGTGAACACGGTATCATATTCTACGAAAGAAATATGTGTGTGTGACAAAAAATTGGGCCTACGCTTTGTTAGCAGGAGTAAATGAAAATAAATCGTGGTGTCGACTGTGAAGAACTTAAATGTTGAGTTGACTTCTCCAATCAATATAGGCGAATAATATTGTAAGAAGTTCAGCGACTGCTACTTGTAAAAACTTGTGTAATAATATTACATATTCAGTACAACGCGTTGAGACTTGTCGTTGGCTGCCGGCCGCCCGCCGTCCCGTCCGCAATACTTGTTTAAACGTGCAAATGAATTTGTGTATACATACGATTATCAAGGATAAACGATACTCGTTTATTTTCGAATTTTCATAAACGAAAGTGAATCAATTTAAGTGACATAATTGGTTTTCAGACTTACGAAAAGTAAAGTGAATCGATATTAGTGATTACTAGTATCGGAAAAGTATGTATAAGTATATACCTGCCTATACTATATGCACACACCGTTACTTTACTTTTGTTTTAATCCCGCGGGGAGGTGTTTTTACTGATGTAAATAAAGAATTTTTCCTATGAAGCCACTGCCGAGATCTCGAAAAATGGAAGTATGAAAAAGCAGATCCTTAAGTTTTCATAGGAAATATTTTTTATTATCATGTGCTGAATTACCTCTCCGCGGGATAAAAATAATAAAAAAGTTGTGGGTACATTTTAAACAAAAAGCGTAAAACCTGTGTTAATCAAAAGAGAGCAATAATCAAATACAGCACAATTTTATTTTTTTTGGATAAAATTTTACTCCTATTTTTTTATTAGCGGAATCGATTCTCCTCTTGATTCTGTATAAGCTACTTTAAGGCTTTGCGTCAATGATTCTACGAAACCGTTAAAGCTGGAAGTGTCACCTTGATAAAATGGGTAAAAATTTGAAATAAATCCAAACATTGAAAGGAAAATATGAAAATAGACCCACAGTGCGTATAGTATGCTCGTTTCAACGTCTGAAAGTACTTAATTCTTTTTGCCACTTGTTTTGACGTTTTAACTGATTGGTACTTATGCTGTGAGTCTATATAGATAAAGATTTCAAAAAAGTAAAGTTGAATGAAGTAACTTTTTCCATTAGCCAACTCTTCTCTTTTGACATCCACTCCTAGGACAATCAATTAAAATTTGTTAAGTCGACTTTATTAACAAATGTAAAAACTTTTTTTTGTCAAAAACTGAACTGTTATTTTGTCGATCGTAAATAAATCTTATCATCCCTTCTTTTTCGCGATTACGAAAATAATAAAAGGGAGAAAGATTAAAAAATAATGTGATAAGAGATCGGTGTGATGAAAAAGATGGTTCGTGGCAATAATAGAGAAAGAAATGTTAAGCTGGTTTGGACATGTAGAAAAGATGAAAGTAGAATTATTGCACAAATATATAGAGCGGAAGTGAATAGATTGGTATAGGGCAAACGAGGCGAACATATTTAAACCCGGCGTCATGGGGGCTGGCAATAATTTTCAAGCACTTTTCTAGTTTACTTGTAATTTTACAACGATGCGCGCGACGTTGCCGCTCTTCGCAGTAGCTGGGGTTGTCTCGACAACCTCTACACTTATTCCGCAAAAACAGTTTGGCAAGGGCCGCGTTGCAAGCTACACGTGCTGTCACAGGAAAAAGGTAAATATGACCCATGCCTGTATTCAGTGTAACTGTTTTTAACCATTTATTTCAATTACTGTTTACATGATTAATTGTTGTTTGTGATGCTTTGTATTAGCGTTACTACATTGTTTTAAAGTTTTGACTTTTTTTTTTATTTTTACGGTAGGTCGTACGAGTAATAATGGATTGCGAAGAACTGGAAAGACGTCGTATTATGGCGGTACTTGAAGAATCAAATTTGGATTTTATGCCGTCTGATCAGGAATCTGGAGAGGATGATGACCGCGTGAGTGAGCGTGGTGAAGCAACCGATAATGCAAGAGATTTCGGATGACGACGAGGTTCCATTGGCGACAATTACAGCGACAAATCTGCATCAGGATGAATATGCATCAACACGTTTGTCGACTCGTGATTGTGAAATCACACGGCAATATTTTGGTAAAGATGGTACGGCTTGGTTTCGAAAGTCTATTCAACAGAATGTTCGAACAAGAGCTGAAAATATAATCCACCAGTTGCCGGGGGTAGCTCCGGATGCTAAGGCTGCTTTGTCGGAATTTGCGAGCTGGAGCCTATTTTTTAATGATGAAACTTATTCTAAAATATACAAATGAATGTATTCGTCTTAAAATAGCATTGTGCAATAACTTATGAAAATTCACACATATAAAAGAATGTGGTATACCTTGCTGGCTTATATGGAGAATGCTAAATATTGATTAAAAATATTTGCTTTAGTTGACACGAAACTTTTTCATCAAAAATCTTGAAATATATCCAGGAAACTAGCCTGATGGTCCATATTCTTCATGTAATAAGCCATTTGATATAGTGGATCGAATCGTGCAGCCCTTATCTAAGACAAACCGTAACGTGTCGTTTGATAATTGGTTTACCAGTTTTGAACTTGTTCAGCATTTGCTTAGCTAACATAACTTGACGTCAGTTGCTACTCTGCGTAGGAACAAGAAGCAAATACCACCTGAATTTACAAAATTACGTAAAGGAGGTTTTACCTCTCAATTTGCCTTCCAAAAAAATACTACTCTTTGTACACCCAAAAAGAACAAGATTGTGTTGCTGATGTCAAGCCTTCACCATGATGACATTGACATGACATGAAAAAATAACCAGAGATAAACACCTATTACAAGATAAAAAAATGTGGAGTTGACGTTGCAGATGAGTTGTGCGCTTCATATGACGTGTGTCGTAACTCAAAGAAGTGGCCGCTGACAATCTTTATGCCATGTTGAACATGACGGCAATTAATGGACTTATAATACATCGCATAAATAATATAATAATTTGAAAAATCTAGTCCTTGTTCTTGTTAGTGTTCATTTTAAATCCCGTTGGAATGTTCAAAGTTTGAGAACTTCGCAAAAAAATTAGACAATTTTCAAGGTAATTTACAGAGGAGCCCTCAGCCAAAAAATCTAATGCTCGTAAGATGTGTCAAGTGTGTCCTGCAAGCAAAGATCGGAAAACTACTGTGAAAGATGCAACAAACATATTTGCCCTCAACATATAGTGCCTTTCTGTGCTGATTGTATTGGTAATAATGAGTATGACTAATATATTTTTATCCCCTCCTCTACACTACTTGCGAAGTTCCTCGGCGAAGTACTCGAGATACTTTGGCAACAGTCCGAAGTGCGACACTACACACTCGTTCAACTTCGCGATGCTCATTCGCTATAAGGCGCCGTCAGTCTGTGCACGTTTGTAATGAACGCTCAAGTAGCACTTGAGCACATGACATTTATCATTGGGGTCCCAAATAATGGTCTCCGCTTGCAGAATTTCCAGGAACAACATAATTTACTCCTGTGACCACTGAATATTGCTCATAATTGTGACCAGCGCAAAAAAAATGAGTTTAGCAGTGAAGTCGGCCGAGTAGTGTAGAGAGGTACTTCGTGAACGCACTTCGTGCAACTTCGGGCCTTTTGACTCGGCCGCAAAAACCGACAACAAATGAAAGTCGCCCGAGGCGAGGTAAAGTTTGACGAAGTAAGCCGAAGTGTCTCTCTACACTATCGTATTCGGCTAACATCGTTCAACTTCGCGCGTAATCTAGAGGACGCATATTAATATATCTAAGAAGACATATAAGAGCTTTATTAGAAAACCAGACTGTTTTAATTTTTTTTTAGTTAAGTTTTGCTATGGAAAGCCAAATTTGTTGATTTTTAGTGACTAGTTTTTAAAACCTTGTTATTTTGAATAAAAATTTTTATTTTCATTATTGCATGTTTACAAAAAAATATGGTCTTTTTCAAATCCAGAAATACAAAAATAGAAATCCTTATCTGGGTAATAATGACCCAGCAACCACGCCCGTGTAACAATTTTCCACCCCCATGACGCCATGTTAACTAGGTAGAAGAGGTATTAAAGAAGGGCCAGATCAGAAGTAAGTAAAACGAGCCTGTATGAAAGGATTTACTGCAAGTAAGGGAAGCATGAGAGGTATGCCAAGATCGTTACAAGTGGAGCCATACTCCTATGGGACACAGGCAAGAAGAATGTATGTACGTATGTTTTATAAACTGATAAAACTTATATAATTACATACTATAGTTAAACTCCACTATTTTCAGAATAACTCGATTTTGGTTATAGTTTTACTTTCACCATAATATATTATATAACGAATTATACCTATATACAGTGTGATATTGTAATAACCCACACAACACCCACATTTAATTACAACATTTCCAAAACTTTCAATTTGATTTTAATTATAAAATTAATTAAATGACGTGTTCACTTCAAATAACTCACGAAATTAATCGTACTTTTTGGTGTCTGCCTCTGAGTTAGGTAGTTCAAAGTATTAGACAATTAGGGAATTAGGGATATTTTAGTATAAAAAACAGAAAAAAAACATACATATTAAACTTAAATGGGTATCGATCCTACGATCCTTAAAACAACAGACAGAAATATAAATTAAAAAAATGGTTGCCTGTAAAGTCGGTTTTACGGGCGAAGATTTTACGTGACAACGTCTTTTTCTCGGTAGAATATTTATTGATATGAATATAATTAAATTTCACAATAGAAACAAGGAATTGAATGAAAATAAGAATTGCACTAATTTTAACTATAGAAATATATTTTGTTTACTAAAACATTGTACATGTAAACTTAAACTTAACTAATTCCTATTTGAGTGATTTTGTTGAGGATAGGACGATGATAGGAGAAATATGAAATGAAAGGAAGTGTTTCTGCTGTAATGTGTCTTGCGAAAGTCAAGTCGATAGTTCTTCCTTTTAACGTAGTTGACTTAGAAACGTTTGATACGCAATCAAGATTATACGTATTTTTCATGAAATTAAGAAACGAGTTGTCAGGCTTTACGTTTTTGTTAAAATATAGATTAAATTGTAAATGATGAAGTTGAAAATTAAAACATTTACTTAAATTAGATGTTAAAATTCTTGCTCAACACAGTTTAAATCAAGTTTTCTTATATCTGCCACTTTTTCTTAATATTTGTAATTTTAAAGAATCAATTCGAAAATCAAAACATTTATTCAGATCGAAGGTTCAAATTTTTGCTAAATAAATTTGAAATTAATGAAAATTTGTAAAATAATAATTAATTAATTAATTAATTTTAAACTAATAATTTACTTAACACTATCAACATTTATCAATAGTATGACATAACCTATAAACTCAGTTTCTCAACTTTTGTGTCAATCTAACAATTAATCAATCAATCATAGTTTACGATAATGAAATATCAGTGTACAATTATTTACCTTTATTGTTGTAGTTGTTGTAAATGACGAATCTAAGCACTCCAATTTTCACTACAGACACAGCTGACGATACTTTAACCACACGTGTGAACTTGTATTATGACGCTTTCTTGTTTTTCCAACGCCAAGAACGTTCGAGAAAGACAAAGACAGAGACACAAGCATGCGCCGATTCAATACGCCTGATTCTCTTTAGTGCTGCGCGCGCAACAGACCGATCATAGTTGAGTGGGAGAGAGACGCAAGGCATTCGGCGGGCCTCTCTCTCGTTCGGTGACTCATCGTAACGTTACCGAGCGTTACACTTTTTCATAAGTGACTCCCAGCCACAACCTAATATAAGACGTTGTCACGTCAAAAGTACTACCATTACAAGTATCAAATAGCTGAGCTCACATTTCTGTGGTACAATTGGAAGAGTGATATAATATCTTCAAGTCACTATGTAGGTTACGCGCTAGGGATATCCTTGTAGTATTGTTATATAACTAGCGTCTATAAGCTGCGGCGACGCTTATTGTCACGCGGTCTGTATGCTTGTTTGTCTATCTGGCCTACTAAAAAAAAACTAGTAGTCTTTGACCATAGAACACTGAAATGATATGATCTTAATGTCGATGGATAATGTCTTATTATAATCGATTTATATTGCTATTTTATTAATAAATAAATTATCAAGAGTGGTACTCACACACGGGTCCTTCATATTCATGAATATTTATCGTATGATACCATTTCAAATATCTTTATATCTCTGCACTGTTTGTCCTAAGTAGACAATAATTTTTATGATTCATATGTCTATTTATTTTGTAATTAGGTGTAAAATATATTGGTACTTAAGTTTTATTTTTGGGAAGCGTCTTTTATGTGATATCCGAAATACAAGTGATTGAAGGGATTTACTTCGAAGTCATGTCAAAATATAAGATAATGGGTGAATGTAATTCATTAAAATAGTCGTAGGTAACGCTATGAAAACCAATAAACCGGCCAAAGGACTCACACCTGTATAACTAACCAAAAATAGAACTTAATCCAGCTTAATATCCCAAATAACCACGCCCACGTAAAAAAATATTTAATCTCTACAAATAAACAGAATTGAAGTGTCTTCTGGTAACGTCAAATACCATTAAAAATACACGGGATTAAAAACAAGTATGTCCAGGTAAACTTTTGTTTGTATGTCCTTTTTGCTAGAAATCTAATGGAGTAATGAGTAAGAAAGAGTAGCCGTGTGGTACCGGCAGAAAAGAATAGTATCTCTCCTGATCCAGGTGTTGTAAGAGGTGACTGAGGTACCGGAACTTACAGACAGTGGTTTCTATTATACCAAACCAACATGTAACAATTATGGGTTAATTTTTCCTTTCTTAGAGAGGTCTATGTCCAATGGTATATGTTTTACGTCTGCTGTTATGAATCAATAGCTTCTTTTAGAAATGTTTGTAGACATCTACCCAATAGAATTATTATAAATGACAATGTGACATAAATTGGATTCAGATAGGTAAGAAACAATAAAATGATAACCTGAGGAGATCTGCTGATCTTAATGACATTTTCTCAACTATGCACATTCTTAAGTTGCATTTTGTTCAACGGCCCAACACACATGTGATCAACTTCCCAGCGCGGAAATTTTGGGCAAAAATCTCCTTTCTCGGAGAAGCCAGCAGTGGACTTCCAAAAGGCTATAATGATTTTTATAAATAAATATATTTCTTTTTATCATCTTTACATCCCGGGTCCAAGTCGCGGGTATCCGCTAGTAAGATAATAATCCTTGAATGTATTAGCACAAACGTTACAATTGAGTAAACAATTCCGCAATAACCACTTGTTTGAGTCGAGCAAACAATGAGCAAAAGGAAACGACACTAGAAAATTTGTGGATATTGTGATAAAGTGTTTCTTATACTTATATCTAATTTTATTTTGAAATAAAGCAAAAAGCAATGGGATACCGGTAGATTAATGATAATAAATAACTCATTATTGTACACTAAACAGAAATATAAAAACAATTATTGTAAAGTACAATGGGTGGCCTCATCGCAAAAATGGATTTCTTCCTGACAACCTTAGGATGGAGAAAAGCGAATAAAACGTAAGATGTAGCAATAGGTTATGTACACCTCCATAACTGTTTAGGTATAGTTTTAATTTAATAAATAGATATCATCATCATTACAAATGTTGGAAATAGGCCTCCCGAGAAAACTATATGTGAAGGATATATAACTGTTTATATATATATATACACAGATGATTATTAATAAAGATTACTTTACTTACATTTTTACTTACTTACTTTTTTCAGATACTACAAGGAAACATCAATAAAAAATTACAATAACTGGTGTATGGTTTTAACAATACATTAATATGTTACTTGCATGCGTTCTCAGTTTACATTTCTCCAGCAAATGACTGACTAACACATTTTGCTTACATTGAAAAAAAAATACTGAGTATGTGTCCCATAGCCAAACAATTTTGCCAAATTAATTTTATATACAATATTTATTTAAACTGTAAAACATAAAAATAATTATAAAAACACTAGAAAATGTTTTTTTACTCATTTAGTATAGTCTACGGAATGAAACTTTTGTGTTATAATTTGTAAAAATTAGCTCCAAGATAAAAATAGTTAAAATGTCCATAATAATTACAAACAAAGAGTACCTTATAAATTATATAAATAGGTGATGGTTAAATATTTAATATTTGTATTGATCCAGATGGGATTATTTTATATCTCAACTGAGCGAAAAATTGGAATCAGTTTGGAGTATTCTGATATTTAAAAAAAGCCCAGCGCTTTGTATTGACTTTCTGTTGTACTATAATTAGTTGTAGTCTGTCGTAAATTACATGTGAAAAGTAAATTTTTTCGGGTTGAAATGAGGTTCTACGTCATTCTCCGTACTCCCATCTAAATTTTTAAAAAAACGCCTCGCGGTTTTACCTACTTTCATTCTTCCTTTGCATCTCCCATTTTCCTACTTAAGGGATGATTGAAAAAAATATTTAAAATGCATTTCATGACTTTCAATGAAGAACCTTCATATTTATTTTCATTCGCGTATCTTTTAAAACGACACAGTTTTATACTAACTTTGCACATTCATTTTACCACCTGAAGGAGTAAATTTTCAAGAGCCATTTTAGCGTTCTCGTACCTTATGAAAAGAACCCTTGTGCACAATTTGCAGAACCCCTATGCCCTGTGAATTTAGACCCTGCTTTGATATGTCAGTCAGCCAGTCAGCTTATTCTTTTGTACATATATCATCAAACAAGAGAAACAAAGAAACTTACTTGAGCATTTATAATAAGCATTTATTAACAGAGATTTTCACAATAGATCTCACATTCCTTTGTGAGAGCTACTTTGATACTTCAATTCAATAGAAATCCAAACATCGTGTTATTACTGAAGGCTATACAAAAATAGGCTATCTTATTCGCCTAGACATAACACCACCTCGTTGACGTTTATTGCTTTAGGTCCTAACGAAAATAACTTTATAGTTAAGTTACATTAAGTAATGTTATTTGTATTAATTTTTGTAGAATGTGATGAGTGACAATACTAGTTATAAATACATCATGATCATATCAAATGTTTGTCCAAATTGTAGCGTGCCTTTCTGCACGTGCCAGTGCAAAATTTTCATTTTAGTAAAAAATTACTAAAAAAAAAAAGAATTTTTTGAATACGCTCTGCTCTGGGTTCTATTTGCCTCAGGTTTATGTTGATAACATTGATACTTTATCAGTTTTCCTCGTGCCTCGCACTTGTAAGTATTTAAATTAACTAAATTCGCAAGACTTTCATTTTATTATAACGTACTAATACCATGAATGTAAAAGTTTGTAATAATACATGTTTGTTACTTTACAACAATAATAAACCTTATGCGTTATTATAAAATATAGGATGTAATTCATGAAGAGTTGTCTAAAACATAACGATGAGTGTTGTTTGTGACTAAACTCCCTAAACACCTGATAAGTTCTATCTGCAAATCTTCTTAGTATACTGTTGTGTTTGAGAATATTGCAGATAAAAACTAAATGTTTTCTTTAACTACATATAAACAAAGTTAAATAGGCTTATGTAATTACAGTACTTTTAACATAAGTATTTTAAATTTTTGTCGGTCTGCTTAAGATAAACTCTGAATAGGCTAGACCGATTTTAACGAGTATTTCACTGGCGGATATTTATGTTTTTAAGAAGCTTTGGTGGTTAAGGGTTGGAACCTCTCCTAGGACAATGTTATTTGTGTTTATTCTGAGTTTGGACTTCTTTAAGAAGACACTTGTATTTTTTTTTATTTTAAGAAAATTTATTAGAATCCGAAGTTTATATAGTAATTAATAAAATTTAGATAGTACGTTCTAAAGATATTTCAATATAACACGGCGTTAAGTTTTTTAGCCAATTTAATTCGGTTTATTATTTATGTTGTGTTATATGTTATGGTTTATTATATAATTCACGATTATTGCGGATTGTAAACGTTAAATATATCCGGATGACCTTTTTATTCTACAGTTAGCGATGAGTTACGGAATCTGAGAAAAATTGACAGAATACTATAAAGACTGGCAAATAATCTAAGTGTGGCAATCTAGAGTAAGCAATGGAAGGGGAGTCACTTATCATCATTATCATCATTATATCATCCATTGGAAATCTACTGCTGAACATAGGTCTCCCCAAGAAAAGGGCAATTATGTCCGTGATTCCGCTGGGCAAGCGTATTGACAATCGCAGAGTGCAGTCTTCACGATAGAGATGCTGCTGCCCATACACGCCCTGTGCACTTAACTGTGTCAGATATACCGCCATCTATCGGTTCTGCTACCTTAGTAGTCTCTTGTGACTTTAATTATTAATTTATATTTATCTTTTCACCTTATAACCAATCAAAGGAAACAACAAAAAAAGTTTTACTTAAGGTAATCAGATATCAAAATTTGCAGAGAAATTTCGTCTTTTACCTACACCGCTCCTGCTTAGACACTAGTGTATTTAGTTTTCCTAGGACAAGTTTTTATATGATGGTATTTATGTTTGTTCTGTACCTGGGTGATAAATATGTGTATTTAGGTTTTTATTTTTGCAATTCCTCTTGCCATAGAGTCACATAAATTTATGACATATTGTATACATTCTATAGCATACAGTCTGCGTGACTCCAGCCTTTATACGCTCGTAATACGTCACAAAGATATCACTCACGCGTTTCCAACCTTGTGACTTGAAGATATTATACCAGATTACCCAGTGCCAAAGACAGTGAATTTACATTGCCTTTGTCACCCTTCAGACCAGAACACAGCAATGCTAACACTATTTATTTTGGCAGTAGAAATAAGTGAAAGTGAGGTACCAATGCGGTAGACCTTTTGTATGAGGTTTACCTTATGTTTAATTTATTATTATTTATTACACCGTATTTACTAGCGCAGCAAACGCAGTGAATATACAGCTATTCTTATAACCCAAAAAGGTTCCTTAGTTATACATAATCTTAAATTGAAAAGAATATCTGCTGGCATGGCATTCGCGAATGACAATAATCCCACGCTTCATTTGGATGCGTCCCAGGGCGATCGAAGCGTTCACAGATATAGCAGTATAAATGTGCGGCCAACCCTCTTTCCCCCAGTAATAAAAAAATCCAAGTAGTTAAGCTTAAGGTCGGTAAAAAGTATTAACCTCACATTACCGATTCAAGGCTTTATAATTGACATCAATTATAAATCAGAGCAGAAAATACATATAAAAAGCTTTCCTGCTCGCAAGGCAAAGGAAGTGTTATAAATATAAAAAACTTTTTATTGTAACAATCAACATACACACACATTTTCTATTTGTGTTATCCATTTCTTTAGATACATACTGTAATAGTATTTGTCATCAATTCAATTTTTCCCCTTATAATCAGTGTGCATCTAAATAATCGCTGGCTGGAATCAGCGACACAAGCTCTATACTGAGTACAGCTTACATGAGGTAGACCTCATACAAAATGTCGTCTGCATTGGTACCTCACCCTCATCTATTTTTACCGCCAAATAGAATTGTTCGTATTGCTGTGTCCCGGTCTGCATTGTGAGAGGGTCAGTGAATTTACCGGCATTATATCCTCAAGTCACAAGATTGGTAATGTGTTATTGATATTCTTGATATATTACGCAGACTGTATGCTTATTTGTCAACTTGTTCTGATGAAAAAAAAACAATCTCCACAGAGTATGTCTTAATATTGTTTATGTCTTTATTTTAATAAAGAAAAAAATACGGGGCAATGAACTTGAAGCGCTTTCTGTAAGCTTTCTGTAACCAATTGTATTATTAATATTAATTTCATATGCGACTCGTGTAACAGGGGTTGAACAAACAACAAACATACGTATGACTCTTCAACTTTTCCCCTTCAACTTCAACCAAAAGTTAAATGGTAGAAACTTAATTGGTCTATTACAGCCCTTTATGGACCAATTAAGCTTAAATTTCCTTAGAGCAGTTTCATTTATATATTAACTTGTTAGGAGAAATGAAATAGTAGCTAATAAATCATTTTATTTGACGCGCCGGATAGCGCATTTGTTAGTTTTCCCATAGATTAGGATTTTACATTATAGGTGTAGACAGAGACTATGGGTCTCCATTAGCTTCGATCTTGGTATACCTCTCTCAATTTCTTTGTCGCATTCGTTTTTTTCATGAACTCATTTGCTCTTGTTCCTACTAACTCTGTAATATTTTTAACCTCTTCTACCTGATTAAGATATGTTCACATAGGTCGTCCTGTACCAACTATTTCATTCACTTCCGCTCTATTTAATTTTCTTTCATCTCATACTTTAATTAAAAGGTAATACCATACAGTTATATTATTACTTTAGGCTCATCATACCAGCCATTGAAAGTTCACTGCTAGACATAGGCTTCTCCAAGAAAGGAGGTTTTTTGCCCATAATTGCCGATAATTGACCATAATTGCCGCTAGGCAAGCGTGTTGGCAATCGCAGATCGCAGCTTTCGTGATATGCTGATGCATATCCCCGCCCTGCGCATTTCAGCTGCACTGTTTCGGATATATATACTATTTTATTCCGCCGGTACGTAGCGAGAAGATAATTAGTCTCAACTGCATAAAATCCTTTATTAATTAAAATTTTTCACTATATTTTGCGTTCAAAAATTATTTAACTCTATTTATTCAACGGTTACACAACGTCGGAGCATATCAATCATACAGAAAAACGTCAAACGCGATAATTCGATCCTCGTTTTACAGATTAAACATCATTACTCCAATTTGGCTGCGAGTCAATATAAACACGACTGCTCATTTGGAATGATAAAACTTTGTCACATTTATGTACGCCCGATAATTCATAGATTTGACTTGTAATTTCATTGCTGTGGAGTACAAGTAGAGTAGAATAATACTCATCTGTACCAGGTATCGTAAGAGGAGACGGAGGAGGAGAGGAGGAACCAGAACCAACAGATAGCGGTGTATCCACCCAAAACAGCAGAAAGCAAAAAATAAACGAAAATAGCGGCCTATTTTGTGTGGCGCTGCAGTTGCCTGCCCAACACGGCAATTATGGGCAAAATATTATGCAGTTTTTATGATAATGATATAAGAAAAACTTGTTCTATTCAGTTTCCTATTACTGATATTAAATATTCTTTAATTTTACCAACTAGCAGCGCCACGAGACTTCACCCACGTAAAGTTGTAAAACAAACCAAGTGCTATGCTATTATTAGTCCTAACATGATATGAGGAATATATAATCTAAAACTTATTCCGACAATTGGATTATCTAACGCTGAAAGAATTTTTCAAATCGGACCAGCGGTTCCAGAGTAGCGCGTTGAAACAAACAAACAAACAAACTCTTTAGCTTTGTAATATATATATATATATTATTAATATAGATTACCATAATAATCAACAGTACACTGTATACTGTCGTAAGCATCCCTAAGAGACTTTTAACAGGAGCGGTTGTATGCGGCTTGCTTTCAGCGCGTCAGATCACCGTTTTGTCTTTCCCTCTGCCATTTTAACTCGTTATTCAACAATATAAATAATATTAATAACGTTATTCAACAACAAAAGGAAACTTAAACTAAAATACATTTTGATACTTAAGTGTCTTCTCTGAATTTTCTAATTTTGCGTTATTTAAATCTACAAATAGCTTAATATTTTTTCATCAATTAAATAACCAACCTACTACTCAAGAAGTATTACGTTGTCCATACATATATTTTCGTTTACAAACATTACCTGAACTGACGCTTATTTCCCGTCAGATAGGACAGAACATTGATTCCTATTTGGTCGGTCTTGACATGCATTCCATGCTTCCTACACTTTGATTAATCTATAAAATATTAAATTCTTCACAGGAGTTCTTTTTATAACGTGGGAGTATCAAGAAAGGAGTTTTGAAATTTCACTCTTATTAGTGATGAAATCAGATCCCGCGAATCTTGCGGGTGTGTCCGTAGCTAAACGTGCGGTCGCGGCCGCGGAGCACGCAGGAAAATTACGGGCATCGGACCTCTCATCTATGAGAGGCCCCGTCTTCTTTTTCGGTGGCGCTGGAATTGACGTCTGAGTAATCCAGCAATAGGTTCATCCGAAAAAAAAGAAGACATAAAAAATACTGATGCTAACTTGTAAAAGTCTGTACAAGCTTACGTCAGCATCAATCAGCTCAACACTATATGACCACTATATCGATACAAGAGGTAGATCTCAGAAAAGGTCATCTGTATTCATTTCACCACCAGGTTTTCTTGTAGGTTCCTTTCTAGTAGCTCGTGAATCTACATTAAACTTTGTTTTAAGAACCACCAGTGCCATCTGCTGGCACTGGTGGTTCTTAAAATAGTAGTATAAGTTAGGCTTAATTTTTATATTAGGTGACTCTTAAGATCCTGTGAGGTCATCAGTATTCGTGGGGTCATCAGGGTCATCAGTATTCGTGGGATCATCAGGGTCATCAGTATTATACAAATTAGTATTTCATATTTCTGAATAAAATATTTCTATTTATTAATTTTGACGATTTGAATGTTATGGACCTACTAAATAAATGATATTTGATTTTATTTTTTTTTGTTTATATGCATACCTCATTCTCACCTATTTTTACCGCAAACTAAACAAAGTCTGGCCGGGCTTCTAGTAGTTTACGTTTCAGCTTATTATTATATTTTTCATTAACCGACACCAAGATATAAAATCTCTGAAGTAATATCAGTGACCTTAATCAGTTTCTTATTCCATCAATAAGTTTAATTACCGAATGACAAAGAAAAATAAGTGTTCTTGACAAGGGTCACGGGTCAAATATCTCCAGTAACAAGGCAATTAATTTCTGAACTTCTTGCTAAGTTACCGCTTCTTAATGAACGCTTTGGACCTCTTTCATTAATCGATTCGAATATATTTAACAATAACTAAGTATAGAGCTATTTTCCCTTGACTTTGTCACATTTAATTAACTTAATAGAGCGAATTACTTTAGAATAAAACAGAGCCTGTATCCATCTGAAATTTCATCTATTTATCATTATACGTAATTTGTTTAAACTTTTTGCATCAAATCATCAAAAATACAATGTACATCTGGTGGACTTCATGCCTAGTAGAATTATATACCAGTTGATAATTGGACGAAACAAAACCTGGTACCTTAGTCGCCTCTTATTACACCCGGTAAAATGGGAGGTACAGTTTTACTCAGCCGGTACCTCATTGCTTATAATAAATAATTAAGTCATGACAATGATTAACAATAATAGTAGTAAAGTAAATAATATTACTTGAGAATAAAACTATCGCCTACTAAAATTCCCTATCGGTATAAAATCGGTCCGACCAGGAGGTTCGGATGAGTTTCAGCTTATTTTAAAAGTACTATGCATTTGACGGGTCCGGTGGTGCAGATGGTAGTGGTCCTGTGCTTTGCGCCAAAGGCCGTGGATTCGATCCTCACCCAAAACAAATATTTATGTTTGTTCTGTGTCTGGGTGTTAAATATAGGTATTTGAGTAGTTTATTTGTGATTCCTCTGTTATCTGTTGTCCGTAACACGAGTGTTTTTTTAGCGTATGTATGAAGAATATATTGAACGGAGAGTAAAAGCTGAAGATAGTGTCAATAGTGCCTTACATGTTTTTATAAGCAGCCAACATGTTTCAAAAAGGGAATGACTGGCTGTTTATAGACGAGTGTTGGTTCCAAAACTGACATATGGTAGTGAATGTTGTGTATGGTAAGCACAAGTAGAATTCAAAGGTGTAAGTTTGAGAAATAGATAGAAGAATAGTGTAATAAGACATCGATGTGGTGTAAAAGATGATGTTGTGACAACAATAGAGAAATAATTGTAAGATGGTTTTGACATGAAAAATGGATGGATGAATATAAAATTACTGCACAAATATATAGAGCGGAAGTTATTGGACGGGTTGGTGTGGGAAGACCGAGGCGAACATATTGACCTTGACCAGGTTAAAGAGGTATTAAAGAAGGCCCAGGTCAAAAGTACCAAAAAAAACGAGCGTGTATGGAAGGGCTAATGTGAGTAAAGGAAACAAGACAAGTATGCCAAGATTGTAACAAGGAGACCCATATTCTCTGCCTATACCGATGGGATACAGAGGTGATGTATGTATGTATTTATTCTTTTATATGCTTATTTTAAAAACCTGTTGTTTTGGTATAACACACTTCAGTTTTGTTTATATGTACGAAAATTAAACGGATACATGGATAGAAATTGGCAGTTGTTTGCGACGTAAACAATACTTACCATTGTATTTTAGACAAATCTACATAAATTTTAGCCCGTGTGTTATTTCATTTACATTTACTTAAAAAAATGTAGACTTCATACAAAGGTCGTCTGTGTGCGACGTACTAATACGTCACTCCCACCTATTTTTACCGCCTAATAGCAGTGTTCGCATTGCTATATTCTGGTTTGTATGGTGAGAGAGGCAGTGAAATTACTGGGTAAGTTGACAAAATAGCTCCAAGTCACAAATTTGGCCTTTTAATATGACGAAAGTACATAGGTTGCATTGACGCGGACCTAATGCTTTTTTTTGACCTGGTGTAATATACAAAAAAATAACATCCATATATACTTTCTTATGAACTTTATCTTTATAATATTAGAAGGTTGCATTTTCCGGGCACACTATGCTCTTCACGAAGCTCTCTTCATTGATCAACACACCCAGCGCAGTAATTACAGGCAAAATAGTCCCCACCTGTAATGGGAAGCTCTATGCTAACAGCCGAACCGGCTATTTTCATAATGTTCACGTAAAAAAAGCTTTTTAAAAGCATTTGTATGTTGATAAAACAATTTCAAAATAAAACACTGTTTGTAAATGAGTAACAACTTTTCAAACAGAGGTGTGTTACACATAATTGATTTAGACACTTTTTTCCCACAAGATAAATTGTGGTTTGCATTTCTATTGTAAACCTGTCAATTGTCGTTAAAACTATAAATAATTTGACTGAAATTTTATTTAATTTAACTTTTCTTTAAACTTGTTTTATTATTACACTTTCTACTCTGCAGTAATTTTGTAATTATTTTGAATATCGTTCTTGAAAACATTACCCCTATATTCAACCCTAGATATATTTCAGAAGAATATACGTAATTTATATTAAAGCTTAAGATCTTTATTTTAACAAGAATTACAATAATTTTCTTACAAGAGAATCATCATCATCACCATATCATATCAGCCTTATAAAGTCTACTTTAGATTATATACTTTACACAGATAGGGGGATTTCCGCCAATAATTGCCGCGCTAGGTAGGCGTGGTGGCAATAGCAGAGCGCAACTCCGCGACGAGGATGCTGCTGCCCATCCTCATCCTATAGTATTTAAGCTGCGCTGTTTTAGATGGATATCCGCCATCTGTCGGATCCGGTACCTAAGTCGCCTTTTACAATACCTGGTACATAAAGAGGTATACTCCGCCGTTACTCCATAGCTTACTCAACCGATACCCCGGAAGACCACGATTTTAAAAATAGTAATGGATTTATTTCCAAAGAAATTTTTTTTAATAATACTTTATTATTATAATAATGTTGTTTATTATTTATTAGCTATTGAAAACTGCGAAAGTCCTCACATAAAATTTTACCTCCTCTTTTAAGGGGTTGGGAGAAGATTAAAAAAAATATGCTTGATATTTCTTTCTATTTTTGATTTCTATTTTGAAAATTGCGAAATGCACTATACGAACTTTTACCCCCTTTTTTAAAAAATGGGGATAAGGAAGGAACAAAAGTATTCCATGTCATTATCCTTCCCTTTAACTATCCTCACTCAAAAAATCACGTCAATTCGTTTCTCCGCTTTGCCACGAAAGTCGCAAAAACAAACAGACACACATACACTTTCCAATTTATAACATTAAAGATTTCTATATTCCTTTTTTTTCGTCTTTTGTAAATGAATCACAAGAAAAATTCTAACTGTTTGATAAATAAAACGTGAGATAGACGGTACTGTGATGTACACAAACATCTTTCAACACAGTTAATTAGCCACAAAGGAACGAAATATTTGTTAACAAACGAAAATATCGCCGCATAACCTACTTACGATATAGACTCCAGTTACCAGACTTATTTAATGAAATATTTTTCCTGTATGGAGCTAAAATATTCGTTTGTTAAATTTTCGTAAAACAGTTCACACTTGACCGTTGAAATTAGTTATATTTCTATGTTTGGACCATTCATGTGTATTCTGAATTCTAGAAATGTATCGACTTGAGACCAAAAAGCCTTAACTGATACAGATTTTAAAATCTAACTTTGATGACGATGATAGATTTAATACAACAATTATTACATTCACACAACATCTCATACATTATCTTCGTAGTAAGTCGCTTCAAGCACTTGTGTCAGTAATCACAAATACACTGCCTAAATACATATTTTCATCACCCAGACACAGAACAAACACTAAATATAGGATCACTACTATCTGCTCCATCGGGCCCGTCATAGAGAAGCAAAAGTTGAAAGCCAATGCTCTAGGCAGATTAGACTATATTAAATTATAACTATGAAAACTTTTAGAATGTAGATGTAGTATTACGGACAGAAACAGATAAGGTTGTAACAGAAGCTATTAACAATTAATATTTATGACTAAAAAGAAGAGCAGAAGAATTGTATGAAGTAATTACATACATCCAGCTGTGCCTCATCGGGGTAGGTAGAGACTATGGATCTCCACTTGCTATGATCTTGGCATAACCCTCTTGGTTCCCTTATTTGCATTACTTTATTCATATGAGCACGTTTATTCTTGATACTTCTGACCTGGCCCTTCTCTAATACCTCTTCACCTGGTTAAGATATGTTCGCCTCGGTCGTTCTTTACCAACCGAGCATAATCGTTTCTTAAGTGCTTATAAAGTGTCTGAGCCCAATTTTAGACTCCAACACTTTCATCATATTCATCACATAACAACCGTAAAACGTCCACTGCTATACATAGAAATAGGACTTATAAAAGGGGGAAGGTTGCCATTATTGTCGCCGTTGTCAGGCAAGATGGTGAATGCTGCTGCATCCCGCCCTGTTGCATTTATCAGTTCCAGTTTTTCAGTCGTCTCTTACAACATCCGGTACAGAGAACGTACTATTTAACTCCAACCGGTGCCTCACATATACCTTACGTACCTTGCCAATATCAGATTTAATTTTCCCGCAATTTTTCACGAGTATGTAAATTTCAAATCAAACAAAAGGCAGCTGATCTAGAACAGGCCAAATTTGCAATAATAAAAAACAAATGAAAACTTAAAATTTCCAAAAGCCTTTTACACAATGTCAAGCATTTTTTTACGGAATACCTACTTCAGTTAAATTTTGACGCAGAATCCCTTTTAATAATACTAAAACTAAAACACATATCATACACACACACGAGCATAAAAACCAATTACTTTGTTCTGTTTATATTTTTATGGTTCTCCGTGTTTTTGTTAATGTACCCTCGGACAAAGCGTGTGAAAGATCTGAAATACAGGATTTTCCTAGTTTAGACTCCAGTCTACCCAAATCATGTTATGTTTCTTAGTACTAAGTCATACATAAGTACTATGTGATCATTTCATTTATCAAGCCTTTTGTAAGATGACGATTAGAAATTGTATAGACTATAAAATAATATCTAATACCTATGTATTAAATCTATATACACTTTAATATACACCATGTAGTGTCTTGTGACAATTATCAAAAAATATACATATAAACAACAAATGTACCGTGATATTTAATAATTATATTTGTGTTGGCGTAAATAAAAATAATGCAATAATTAAAAAATGTAATTCAACAAAAATTGATTATAATAATATTGCAGTAGTATAAAGCTTAATAAAAGTTCATAGTTATTTTTTAACTATTTTAGAACGCAGTTTACTTTCTATGTTAAATTTAAAAGTATACCCGCATGTTTTTTACGCTTTCAAAGCTAGAACAATAAAAGATCATAAGCTATTTTTGATTCTAAAATAAAGTCCTATATGATATACTAAATACTACGTAAAGTCCCAGGCTAAATAAACAAATATTACGTAACTTTTTGTCAAAGGTTAATAGGAATCCTAAGTTAGGCCTTGTTTTCCCGAAGCACGATTGATGGTAATGAATCATGCCAAATTGAGTTACATAAATTTTAAATGAACGCCAATTTATAAACCTACGGAGTGTGGAAAAAAAATTGTATAATTGTGGTTCTTACATTAAATATAAATTTAGGCATCAGACAAAAGAAATCTACTCACTTTTTCGTATAATTACACTTCACAGCAACCACTATTAGTAAAATATTTGCCACCAAAGACAGCAGAATCACAGGCACATACAACGTTATTAGCACATTTTCGGGTTGAAAAAATATGTCCAACTCCGACCCAAACTGAAGGGTCCCATTCAGGACACTAAAATTCAACCCCTCTAATGGGTTGAAATCCTTCTCGGTAACATTTGAATTCATCTTTCAGCCGGTTTCTTATGTATCTTGTGAGATGTATTGCAATCGTTCCTTTTTTTCGCACGTCACTGTATTACCACAGAAAATACACCAGACACTGTGCATTTTTTATTGAGTAAATCTTAGAATTTGCTCTTCTAATCGATTATATTAAAATATTAATTTGAAGTTCATTAACATCACCAAAGTTTAAAAGAATAATCTAAAGCATACTAAAACATTATTTAACACGAAAGCATAAAATTTATTTTGCGAATTATTTTAAGTAAGTAATCTTTATAACTATATCTTTTCCGTAAACAATTACGAATTCACGATATTTGCCGCGACCCTCGCTCTAGCGTCCGAGCAAGCAAAAGCTCTGAAAATTACTGAATGAATTCAGATAGATGCTGGAAAGAGACGCGCTCTGGTTACGAGCGAGAGCGCAATGGTAGAGACAAGATTATCAATGAAAACTTTCATAAGAAGGAATAATGCTTAATAACATTTATAAGTTAAAAATATTCGCATTGCGTATTTAACACTTTATGATAATGAATTGAGTAATATTTTGTTGATGTTGTTGAAATTATATCCTTTATAACGAATCCTGGAAGAAATTGAAATGGGTTGCTTAATTACATTGTTTAGCTTTATTGTTATTGTATAAATCAAATTCTATTTAATATGAGTGGGCTGAACTGAATTTGCTTAACTGCGTATATATTTTTTACCCTTAATACACCAGTGTTTGAAGATAAAGTATATTGCAAGTAATTACTTACGACATTGAGACGTGGTTAATAACGGTAGGCCTATAAAAAGTTATCAATGTCGCTAAGCAAGTGAGGTAGAGGTAGACCTCTTACAAGGGTCATATGCATTAGTACCTCAGTTTCTCCTATATCTACCGCCAAATAGCAGTTGCAGTCGCATTCCTGACGGTATTACTGGGTAAATGTGACACGCTATCTTCAGTTCACAAGATTGGCGACACGCTAGTAATATCTTTGTGATGGCACAAGTATTTATAACCCGCGGCTAAGTTTACTATCAAACGTTCAAAGCCTTGAAATACTATGTCTAAGTCATGCTTAAAGTTTCCCTTCTTGGTCGAATCCGAACGGTGAGAAATGAAGTTGTTGCCATAAATTAACAAGTTGCAAGACTGAAGTAGCAGTAGGCGAGGGTGCCATTAAGGGCTGTATGGTATACTTTATTTTGTAGAAGAATAATCAATAAATTGTAATTATATCTTTTTATACAAATTTCAAACAAGATATTCTGTCGGTGCAGAGTTCACTTTACATCGCGTCCTGCAGGAACATCTTGTAAAAGACTTCAAATCAGTTCCTCGGGCAAGCAATAAAAGCAAAACGGACAGAGTATATTTGCGTTATAATTTTACGAACAGCGCTCCTTAAATCGATCTTCTCTTATGTAAATCAAATTATCCGATATTGCGTAACTTTTTACATAGCATTGGATGGGGGGGGGGAAGGTTCTCAAGTAGCCCACAAGTACCGCTAAGCACAGCGCGGGACGAACCCCTAATCGACTTTCAAGGTGGACGGACGACGTGGGGAACATTTAAATAAGTCGTGGTTCCAGGATAGTTACGTGAGGCCTGTGACCAGCAGTGGATGTCTATAACCTGATGTATTCTATATCATTGCTATAGCAAAACAATGTATGTTTTTACTATATCATCCCATGACAGCCAATCACAGTAAGGGAATAAGTAAGTAGGTGTGCAACGCAAAATGTTAATCGAACGTGATAAATCCTACTGATGCTCTATACGAAGAAGCTGGTGTGTTAAATACAACAGCTGTTTATCGTTGGCGTTGTGTGCGCTGCTCACAAATCGGTGATCAACTTTAAAGATTACGATGAACTAAACAAAAACGAGTTTTCGAGTTGCGAACTTTTCGTACGGCTACTTTTTTTGTGTACCGTTTCGGAACTTTTTGTGTACATTCGTTTACAATAAATTTGCTAGTGTTTGTAATCGTAATGGGTAATCCAAGAACTCATCATGGAAACTTTATTGGAACTTAATTCGGAAACGGATAGTGTTAAAAACTATTAATACAGTTTACTGGGTTATTTAAAAAAAATATTATTATTAACTATAGTTATTTAACTTTTTTTATTTAAAATTTTAATAAACTTTATATTGTTACCTGTTTTACCGTAATAAAAAGTTGTACATCGATCACTTTTCCATAACGGTTTCAGGTACATCTACACACAATAATTCAGATAATTTATTTATTCGTATAAAGTGAGTAAATTTGTCACTTTGCTATTTGGGAGTACAAGAACTTGGTGCATTCCTACAAATTACTTCATAAATATTGTTTATGGTATACGGTCGATTTACTAAAGGTAGACCTCATAGTCGTCTACATTGGTACCTAAATCTCAACTATTTCTACCGCCAAACAGCAAAAATCGCTTTGCTGAGTCCCAGATAGAAAGGCGAGAGAGGCAATGAAATTCCTGGGTACCGTGATGTAATAAAATCACAAGCTTAGCAACGCGCTTATCACGAGCATCTAAAGTTGCAGAGGCCATAACTATTAAGCGTTAATTACTTGCCAATTTAATAATTTAAAAATATTTAATAGAAATATAATAATTTATAAATAATTAATAAAATAAACATGAACACCGTTTTGATTTATTTTATTGTTAACTTGGCTTACTGAATGTATGTAACCGTTATACATACAAGCAGTGTGGCTCAATAGCACAGGGTGGAGAGAGGCAGCAGCGACCCGGCCGCGAAGGCTGCACTCTGTAATTCCAATTGCCACTGCCATTCCCTTTTTCTTGGGCAGGCCTATATCCAACAGTGATACGATCTGACAGGCCGTTTTTTATTAATACACATTAATTACTATTGTATTGATTCAACCTCTCATTAACCAATGTATACATTATTCTGTTAAATAACAATCGACAACTAATAATTTTAACTTTTTATACACATTTACGCCATGAGGTACCAGCAGAGTAGAATGGTTCCTCCCCCTGTATCAAATGTCGTAAGAGGCGACTAATGTACCAGGACACAGGGTGGGATGGGCAGCAGCATCCCCGTCGCAAAAGCTGCGCTCTGCAATCTCGCTTGAACAGGGCGGCAATTATGGGTAAAATTCTATCTTTCTTAGGGAAGCCTATGTCCAGCAGTGGACATAATATCTGGTATGATGACATTTACATACTACTCTACATTCTCCATTCGTGTAGACTTCATTTCATATCGTATCTTACAGGAACATTTCCTGGAAACATTGCACTAGATTTCAAATCAGTTCAACGGGCAAGCAATAAAAGCAAAACAGACAGAGATTATTTGCGTTTGTATAATTTTACAGAACTTTATAGAATAGCACTCCATAAATGTATCTTCTCTTATGTAAATCAAATTATCTTACATTGCGTAACGTTAAACATAACGTATATAGTTACGTTTTGACATGTAGTAATAGTTACCGACATTGAAGTAAGATTTGCAGAAACTTACCCGCTGCTCAAGTCACTAGGGCAAAATGCACTATAAAACATGTACTAAAGACAATGTTGTGGGCCAGACTATTTACTTCACATGATTAAGTCTGGAACACTATAGTGATTCTAGAGTCGCCGGAGAATTATATTAAATATAAAAGGTCTTTGATCAAGTCGCTATTTATAAGTCGTCACGTCGCTTTTCAAAGCGGTTGTTTGGTCAATGAGCCAAAGACAAAGATAATCTTATTAATATTGCAAATTATAAAATCATTTGCAAAAAAAACCGGGCGGTTTTGATCATAATTCTTCTTTAAAAAAATACGGTACCAAAATGATTTCAATCATTTGCACATGTTACTGGCCGTTTTTAAAAATGCCTTGGTATTTAAAACAGTACGTTCTAAATTAAAATTTTCGTTTGATGCTCGTTTTTACAGAAAACCACTTTTATCCTTCATTTTTGGTTCAAAGCTCCAAAAGATAATATCGGTTTTGATAACTTTTATTCATTTTTTATGAATTTATTTCATATTCCAATTCGTCAAAGCTTCATTTATTGCTGTTAAGCTATTCTTAATAATGTGTTATGTGCTCAATAATGATAGAGAAAGTGGTAAAAGCTACCAAAATTATTGCGCTGCTCGAAGAGGGTTGCAGCCAATGCTTCGTGGCTCAGAGGCTAAATGTAAGTCGCTCGATGAATGATGAGCTGGCAGCGGTATCATGACACCGGTTCCGTCATAAAGGCCTGGTTCTGGAAGTAAACCAAGTACCCAACCACGGGATGATCGTTTTTTTGTTAACCGCGTATTGAGAAATCGCAAGTCTTCGTATGTGCACAGTCATCGCCCAGCCCGCGGCCCTAAGTTACTACGTGAGCACAGAGTTGCCAGGATTAGGTTTGCTCGAAATTGTGAGTCATAAACTCAAGAAGACTGGAATAGGATATTGTACTCCGATAATGCCAGGATATCTCTGATCAGTTAAGATCGACGTCGGTGAGTGCTACGGAGGATAACGGAAGTTCTAATTCCTCTTGCATAACCTGCATTGGCCGCTTTAGGCGAAGACTCAATTTTTATGGACGACAACGCTCGCGGCCACCGGTCTGGCGATGTGGAAGAGGTATGGAAGCGTATGTGCAAGAGGTCGGCATTCGTCGTTTGTATTAGCCAGTTCGAAGTCCCTACCTGATATAATTATATTTCAAATTATATCTGTTAATAAAAATAGCTACAAGAATAAATTTATCAAATAGAATAAATATATTTATTAAGAATATAATTATTTTGAATGATGTTATGTTTTTAATAAATATTCATTATTAAATATTTGTTCTGAATGAGGATTGAACTGACAACAAAACAAGATAGAATCACTACCATACCATGGAGCCCGTCAGATTCCTTTTATCCTAATTAAATCCCGTGTTATAATAAAACAATTACAATTTGCAGCATGACCTTGCAGGATTCGCGGGATCAGGATGGGCTTTGGCAAGCGTGGTGACAATAAACCACCATCTGTTGGTTCTGGTGTCTCAGTCGCCTATTATGACATCCGGTTACATTTTATAATAAATCTTATGATAACATTTCTCTATCATTAATTTTATATCTATCCGATACAGTGTAACTCAAATATAGAAGCAACAGCATCCTCTTTGCTAAAGCTACGTTCTGCGATTGCCAACACGTCTGCCCAGCGCAGGAATTATAGGCAAAAATCCCCTTTTCTTAGAGAGGCTCTTATCTTTCTCTTGTCCAGCAGTGGACTTCTTATGGCTATAGTGATGACGAATTTCATTTTATTAAAAAACAGATCAAATCACAAACTCTGAGGGGTGTCAAGTTTTATTGTCATCTTTCCATTTTCCGGGGAGAAACCGCTTATATTTCAGAGTTTTCTTATGAATGGCATTGATAGAAAATTACGTCCATTGACATATACGTTTGTGACATTCCCATTCCTTAAAGATTGATGGTCCGAGTCCCGTGGGAGAGCCGGGGTTTTGATCAAAGCGGGGGAATTCTATTGGATTCTTGTCGGGTTTTCAGAATAAATTTATTTTAGTCTTTGAACCCGAACTCATGACATCGATTAGGCTTTTAATAACATTTTTTTATGAAAGAATTAGTAAGTAGAGTAATTGCTGATTAATTGCTCTTAATTATATAGGGAAGTGTATTTTATCAAATATTTACTAGTGACAAACATCGTCTAAATATTTATTTTAATTTATGTAAAAAATCTAATTTAAATTGTATTTATAAAAAAGTATCTTAATACACGTATTTCCGACAGAATCAGTCATATAATCAGTATACATTTATTTTTTCATTAAAAGTCGTGTAATACTTGCATTTTTTTTCTCATCTCCTAAGGGGGCTAAAGGTGGATGCATGTCAGTATGAAAGTTTAACTTAACGCGGGTGAAATCACGGGGCACTGCTATTATATTATGTCAATTTTTGCAAAAATTTAATAAATGGAGCAATTTAAATATAAGTAAGAAATTAAACACTATTTTAATCAACAAACAGTTCAATGTTTTATATTAGTTTAAGAGCTAAATAAACAAAACATATATAGTCGATAAAAAGTTCGTATTGTACACAATACAGTGTTTTTTATAACTGTAAATGTCATTACTGTTTTTGACATTCCTAAAACCGGAGGAATGGGCTGTAAACGCGCAATCAATAGATTTATAGCGAGTTGTTAAGTCTTTATTTGGTTCTGCAAACGGTGTCAGTGAGGTCACCGAGAAAAATATTTGCGCGACGCAACCTGGAACTAGAAGGTTGTATTTTCATAAATTACTGCGATTAATGATTTCCAAATGTTCCAATAACATAATCGCAACTATTTATTATTGCAGGAGATCTTTTAATTCGTCTAACATAGTTAAAATAAACAGTAAATATTAGAAATATTTCTGTTTTCACTTTAGTTTCGACAAACGACGAAAAAGCATACAGTCCGCGTGGTAGTAAGTCTATAGCCACTCAGTCAGACTTATGACTTGAAGATATTGTCACATTACTCAGTAATTTTACTTCATCTCTCTCGCTTTAAACTACACAATTTATACAGCCATTATTTGGCTGTAAAATAAATGAAAAATAGGATCTAATACAGACGCTCTTTGTAGAAGGTTAAATTATTAATTCTTCAATTAATTATAATATTAATAGTTTTTATAAACCACTAGCCATTGAAGAACCAATTGATTTTAATTTTTTTCCATTGATAGATTTTTTATATTTCATCATCGTGTTGCCTATTACGTTTTATTCATTCATATTCATTCTAAGACTGTATAGAAGAGATAAAAAAAATGTTTTTTTTATATTTTAGTCAATGTTTTTAGGACAATCGTCACCTGACAATGGATGATATGATGATGATCATCATTATACCATCCCATCATCCCATCATCCCATCATTGCTCTACTGGACATAGGCCTCCCTAATGCAAGCGTGTTGGTAATCGCAGAACGCAACTTTCGCGACAGGGATGCTCAAATCCACGCCCTGTGCATTTGAGCAGCACTGTTCAATATGGATATACATCTTTCGGTTCCGGTTCCTTGGTCGCCTCTCATGACGCTTGATATAGGAGGAAGTACTATTCTCTACACCGGTACCTCACGGTACTGTCGGTACCTCACGGCCCTGGTGGTACCTAACAGCACTGCCGGTACCTCACGACACTGCCGGTTTCTCACGACACTCTTTTTTTTAATTTTGGTCAATAAAGAGTATTATTATACCTATGACATCATGACTTGTCATCTCATCGTTTCTTCTAAGAGTTCTTTATTACCGAGTGGAATGGCATGCATGGGTTCGGGCTCCATCTGACGTAAATTCCTTTTTTTTCTAACTAAACAAAAATATTCACTTACTGAAGTGTAAACTTTTTAAAGAAATAATGGCTTGGCACTGGCTTGATACAAATTCAATTTTCAATGAGGCTCAAAAAATACCTTAAAAAAGTCAGTGCAGTATGATCGTCAATAGTTTTACCCAAGAGAATTAATAGTCCACAATTATTTTATCGGGCTGAATTTCCCTTAATTTGATTTGCCTCATTTTTTATTTTGTAGCAAAAAGTTTTCTCGGCTCAAATATTGAATTCGGTCAATTTGGGCGTACTTTTTATACCGGCTCAGTCGATTATAATTTAAGGTTTCCAGGGTTGACGGCGTGTTTATTGGAATTCATTAGCTCGAGAATCTTTTCGACCCTTTTCATTTAATCAGAAATTCCAATGAACGTCTTTGGTCAAATATTTTTCTTCGCTGCATAATTTTCAAATAGGGAACCATAAAATACTTTGGGCTCTGCATGATCTTAAAGGTATATATTACTGTTAAAAATAGTTGTTAGACAAAACGCGTATATCTAGTTTTTAATGCATGCCTTTATTAATATTAGAATTAACTAATGTTCAAATCGAGTATCAGTTAAAACTATTTCCTTTATTTATTTTTCTGGCTTTGCCGGCCTACCTGCGCTGTACTCGCAGTTCTACCCTAACCTAACCATTATTTTGTTCAGTTGACCCTACACTTATAATTTTGTAACTGAAAGTCAATTTCAGCATTAATTAATTCTGGTATTAACAAACGCATACATTAAAAACTAGTTCTAACTAGTAATAACGTGTTCTATCTAAAAACTATTAACTCTAACTCGAAATTAACGATCTATCTTGTCATTGTTTTATTTCATGGAATTATATTCCTTAAGACTGAATAAATCGACAATGATTTTAATGATAATTTATAATAATAATAAATCTTATGTGATTTTTTATGAAAATTTTGGACAAGTACCAAATTATTAAATCTTTCTTCGGTCTTATTTTGACAATATTTAGCCTTACAGAAAACTTAAAAAAATTGCCTTTTATTATTACGAATAAAAATTTAATCGTATAAAATTATGTAATTTCATTATCACCTGTAAACACATATATTGATATATTAACTGTAATAGTAAAAGTAAAAGAAAATTCTATAAAAGACTTAGGTTTTTAAATTACTATATTTTTGTATGAGTGTTCTGATGAAGCGCGTCAAGGACTGGATTGATTATGATAAAATTTTATAGAAACGCAGGTCACTTGAAATAAAGTATTTTAGGTATTATTAATAAATGCATTTATTCTGTGTATTTATTCTGTACAGAATGTACCACACATCTGTACCACAGAATAAATGCATGAATCTTTCGTCAAGATTCTTTCATAACATAAACATAACAAAATGAAACCAGCATTTATCCTTCTGATAAATAATAATATTCTTTATTGTACAAACATTCAAAGAAAATAGAAAAACATACAATGGTACAGTACAATAGGTGGCCTTATCACATAGAGCGATCTCTTCCAGGCAACCTTTGGACAGAAAAGAAATACCACAATAATAAAGCAGTTTGAGGTGTATTATAAATTAAAATAATGTATAAATATAAATAATCAACATATATAAAGGAAAACATCCACCAACACACACACACATAAACTCACACACACTCACACACATGCATACATACAATACATACATACATCCAAGAAAATGCGAAATTTTTCTAATATTTGCCAGGATTAGCAGGCGTTATGGCAATTATGGCGTAGGCGTAGCTTTGCGACCGGAACGCTGCTACCCATCCTCACCCTTAAGTGGTGAAGTAAAAGTTCAAGTACAGCCTAGTACAGTAAAAGATACTATTCTACGCTGCCATAATAGCAATATTTATTCTCTATTGCAACGATAATGTATGTTGTTATTATAAGATCTCTAAAAAAATATTTCACAATAAAATAAGCTGTTATAAAAAGCTTTATTCAATAATAAACCAGATAAACCAAATTTATTTGATTAAAACGCACCGACCCTGATAAATTTAATCTTGTAAATTTTGAAGTCTATTTATTATTGCATTAGAGATTTTTATTAGAGTTCACTCATATTTCGACTGCTTTTTCATTGTGTATTAACCAATTTTTTTTGGCTTTACTTTATTTAAGCTTGTTTTGTTTTAGTTACCGAGGAAATAAGGGCAGCTTCTTTCCGTGAGATCGTAAGCGTCATTGCAGCCTAAAGGCACCTGTAATATTACAAGGATAACACTAGCATGTTTCCAGCCTTGTAACTTAAAAATATTGTACCACATTACCGAGTAATTTTATCCACTCTTTTGCCTTTAAGCCGGAACATAGTAGGTAAACACTGCTATTTGGTGGTAGAAATAGGTGAAAGTGAGCTACCGATGCCGACGACCTTTGTATGAAGCCTCCCTCATGAAAATAAGTTACGGTAACGCTTACCTCGCGGGAAGTACTCGTATGTGTTTTATTTAACTAGTAACCCGGTCTCACTCGAGTATTCAATAAAAACAATTTATAAATATAATTTTTAACACGTACACACTACTTTTTACGCTGGATTTACTATACACTGCTTACTATTAATACATTCAAAACATCCTACATGATTTTATCGGCGATTAATAAAGTGATTAATGATTTTAACAATAAATAGTGAACTGAATAAACGATTCAGTTGGGTGAAATACCTGGGACTATAAATTGATGATAAATTAACATAGACGTCGCACATTAACTAGGTGAGGGTTAAATTAACATCTTTGGTAAAATAACACACTTCATATCCCAAAAAAACTAAATCAACTTTGTATAATGCCTAGTGAAATTACACTTAAACTATGTTATCAAGATTTGGGGCTCAGCTGCGTCCACAAACAATAATCCATTGCAGAGATCTCAAAATAAGTCATTAAAGATTTATATCAATATCCCTTCCACATACCAACTATTCATATATATGAAAAAACTAAAATATTTAATCTATCACAATTGTACAAATTCAATACTTGCATATTAATAAATATATAGCTACAAATTTTGTCAAAAGTAATATAAGACTGTTTAAAAAAGGCAACCCACATATTCTCCAAACTAAAAATAAAGTGTAACTATCAGCGCCTAGAACTCACTATGGAAAGAAGTATTCCTGTTTGGGGGAGAATAGCTATTCAATAAACTACTTTACACCATAAAAGAGTGTGAAAATATAAATATATTTAAAAGTAAGTTAAATTTTTATTTAGAGTCGAATACCGGCTAACTGTGTATTTTTATTAAAACTATGATATTTCATTGTAAATTAAATATAATTTCGTATAAGAAAAAAAATCTTTACACACAATATGTTGATTACAAATTATAAAAAAAGTTTAGATATTATTGTTTCAGGTATTAAAAATACCTGAAACAATTAGAATGGTTTATTTTCTTTCTGAATAGATTGGTTTTGCTATGTACCTTAGGAAGTAAATTTATAGTAAATTTTAATTAACCGTGAGATACGTACACAATGAAATGTCTTTAAAAGATATATATCAAGTATTATCAAAGGCGTCACTGTTTAGTTTTTAAATTTATTTATTGTTGAGATTTCTACACTCGACGTTGCTGACAAATATATATATCGAGGATAAATCGTCCGGCTCGGTGGCTAGGTAGGTCCATCTTCGAAATAGAGGTTAGTCGCCCAATCCAACTCGATTAGGCTGCGTTCGGAAAATTGCGCACTGTTTTCTCGTCCTTATTACCCCAGTGTTTGAAGTTAAGTCCTTAATCAGTATTTGCCAGTGATAACTTACAGTACAAAAACATGACCGCTAACTGTGAGCCTTATAAAGAAGTTCAAGGTCTCTCAGCTAGCGATGGAAATAGCTATTTTTGATGTTTCGCTATGTGATCGAATCGGAAATGAGGAGATCCGTAGGAGAACGAAAGTCATCGACATAGCTTACCAAATCGCAAAGCTGAAGTGGCAGGGGACAGGGCACATAGTACGATGTACCGATGGCAGATGGGGGAGAAAGGTACTCGAGTGGCGGCCACGTCCTGGAACAAGCAGCATGGGGCAACCCCCCGCCATGTCGACGGATGACCTGGTGAAGGTTTGTGGGAGTCATTGGTTCGAGGAGTAAATTTGATGCTGTTGTGTATATTTTGATGAGGCCACGTAGTTTAAAATATTAACCGAATTACTTTTTTTCCGGGAAAAATGTACAGAGCTAGAAATCATCTCGTTTTTGCATACCAATTTCTACGCATAAGACCCTAGCAACAGTTCAAATAATTGCCTTTAAAAAAATCCGTTTGAAAGACTACAAATTGCCTCAAGCTAAACTTTATCTACCAATAAAAACCACAAGAAAATCTGACAGTAATTTCGGAAAAACAGACAAGGGAATAAAAAATATTTTTTGTTCCGCCGCTGTTTTTATTTCGTCCACATACACATATTTACTTGTAAAACGGAGTTTGCAAATTGTTTGTGCTATTTGTTGATACGTGATCAATTATAAACCTCGGCATTATTAATTTACTATAAATATTCATGACCCTTTTGGATAAACATAACGACATCTGTCGGTTCTGGGACCATAGTCGCCTCTTACGATACCTTATACAAGGGGGGGGGCAGTATATCCATCCAAAACAGTGCAGCTCAAATGCACAGGGCGTAAATGGCAGCTGCATCTCCGTCGAAAAGCTTTGCTCTGCGATTGCCCTAAGCCCTTATCCAGCAAGGCAAATATGTGCAAAGATCTTATTTTTTTAGGTGGCCTATGTCCAACAGAGGACTTCCAATGGCTGGTATGACAATGATGATCGATGTCTCTGTTGGAGAACAGCAGAATAGAATAGTAAGAAGTGACTGAGGTACCAGAACCGATATGTCCTCCCGAAAAAGCTTGGCTCAAAAGCAACAGGACAGGAGCCTATACATAAACCGTTTTTTTCTGCAGCTGATATGATGACGATTCCTAGCAATGTTGCGTTACATGAGGTAGACCTCATAGAAAGGTCACCTATATTGTCATAGTCCTCACACCTATTTATATTGTCATATAGCAGTGTATGTATTGCTGTTTTCCGGTTTGAAAAGTGAGAAAGGCAATTAAATTACTGGCTTATGTGATGTAGGTAACATCTCCAAGTCAATGCAAGGTTCAAACAAGGTTGACAATGCGCTAGTGATATTCTTGCGATATTACATGCGTTTATATCCTGCAGTGACGCTATTTCGCGGACTGTATGCTTGTTTGTAGACCTGGTCCGATATAAAATAAAAAGAAAACTATTTTATGCCCTAGTGAAGAACGTTGCTGATCATGCTCATAGCACAAAGTTATATAAAAATAATCCATGCAACTATGACTTCTCATCTATACAAGTAAATATAAAAGTAGAAGCTGACTGACTCTCTGACATATGAAGTTAAGATACTTGAGATATTTACACATAGGTTCCTTTTATAAAGCAAAAGAGCGTAATAATAGGGTTTTTGGATATTCTCTCCTAAAAATTATGAAACGGGGGTGTACAAACGGGGGTGAAACAGTTAGTAGAAGCTTTGCTTTTTTTAAGTTATTTGAGTAAAATTCAGCATTAAGATTCTTCATAGAAAGTCATGAAATTGTGAATATTTATTTAAACAAAATATGTTTTCTTAAATCACCCCTTATAAGGGTGAAAGTAGTGCAAAGTTAATAGGACAGTTGTAAGACTTAACGCTAGGAAAACTGCGGAGCGCTACTAATACAAACATAGAGACACAAATATTGTTTACAGTTTATTTTGTAAGCACTTTTTTGTTCATTACAAATAAACCTGTTCTCAACTTACACGTATATTAAACTTAGTGTAACTGGGAAGAAGAATACTACTCGATCGCATCAGGTGTCGGTTAGTAAAATCCTTATGTGAGTGGATCTTTACGAGACTGATGGTAATCGCTTTAGGCTACCTAAAAAGCCTAATGTAAATTCATTGTTTGGGAGGTTGTATAATTATTTTCTACAAACATAAGATATGTTTTATTTCCTACTTGTTATTTCGGTTACTTTACGGCAATCGGTTTCAGGTGTTACGAACATAAATTCTATGAAGCGAGATATAAAGATGTTGAATTTAGTGAAAATCCATGTGCTCTATCATCGCGTGAAACATTCATTTATATTTTTCCATTTGATAGTAACGCACCGTCTCGATGTAAAATTGTAACTAACGAGTTTTTACTGAAATGATAAACTCGAATCCATCATGAGATATAATAATTAAATCTTACATTTGCAATTGAAGTTTAGTCGTGACAATAAATCATTTTGAAAATGCCCAGTTTTATTTTTTTCACTAAAGAAACTGCAGATACTTATATACAGACATTCAAGTATTAGACTTACTCGTATTAATAAAATGTATTGTTTTAATGAAATTTTTATTTATTTGCTTTTTAATATTAAAAAATCTAGTACCGTTAATGGTCCACTATTATTGATCATATCATGGTTTTATATGCCTATTTAATTTATATGACATGCTGTGAGGTACCGGCAGAGCAGAATAGTACTACTTCCTGTACCAGGCATTGGAAAAGGTGACTGAAGTGTCAAACCCGACAGAAGGCGTTATATTATATATCCATCCAAAATAGTGCAGCTCAAATGCAAAGGGCGGGGATGGACAGTAGCATCCTCGTCGCGAAAGCTGCACTCTGCGATTGCCTACACGCTGGCCTAGTGCGGCATTAAGGGCAACATTCCCCGTTTCTTAGGGAGGGCTATGTTCAGCAGTGGACTTTCAATAGCTGGTATGATGATGATTATGCAATAATTACTCAAAAATATTACCAATTACGGAGAGGTATTCACGTTAAAACGGCCGTGTACCAGACAGTTACATCCAATTTTATAGTCACCATTCATCAATCAACATTTTCCTATGAATGAGTACAAACTTACAAATTATAATTACCATGGGAACCACGTCGCAAACATCAGCTAGTAATAATGAATTCTATTCAATTTGTTTTCATATTTTTTCGCATAGCATTATATTTCAAAAGCGAAATTTTCTACAAGTAAATGCTATTTCAAAATAATTGAATTTGAGGATTTAGTGAGAAAAATCAGTCAAGAAAGAGCGCGGAATTTTTAATTTTAAATTTTACTACACTAACTATTTAAATATAATATTTTGCATGAACAAAACCACAGTAGCTATAAAACTGTCTCATAAATAACATATATGAAATAATAATGAAATGAAAAAAAAATAGTCGTTCAAAATACTTAAAATATACGTAATTTAAAGCCATTAAGCGAGTAATTTTCTTATGAGTGTAGTTCAATATGAACTGAGAGATTTTCGAAGGTTACGTCGTAGCCTTTTTTACCTATCTTCATTTCGTTTGATTTCTTCTTGCCTTACACTAAGACAAGTGCATTTTTTTTTAGTAAATATCATCTTTAATATAATTTAACATTTTCTATCCATAAAACCTTTCAAAGTAATTAAGTATCTATTTCTTCCATATTGATTGCTTCAAACTTGCAAAAGTTTGACATTTAAGTGTTTTTAGGCTATTCCTTACAATACTGAAGAAATAGCGCTGATATCTCTGCACAAAAAGAACCCTAGGAAAAATTCGACATGTCCGCTAAGGTCTTGGTAGTATAACGTTATTGTAGCTCCCCAATCTGATAAAGATACGGGTTCGAGTCCTGAGACAAGCTGTTTTGTTTTCTAGTAAATATCGTCATCATAAACGTTTATTTCTTACCTGTAGAAATTTAAAATATATATATTTTATTATTCCAGCCCATAGATCCAAAAGATATGAGCGCAAATATTGGACCAAATTCACGTCCTTGGGGAACCCCGAAACAAAATTCATAAGTCAACTCATCGTCAAATGTAGACATTTTATAAGAAAAAAATTCTTTTGAATGACAAACAAAATTAATTGAGTAACGTTCACGAAAATATCATCCATCGGTGAACTTTTGTTTGCTCGATTTTAATGTCAACACGCTCTGAAAATCAGTCTGCTTCCAGTCATCTTTTTGGCTCTACATAAATTTAACGTCAAAATTTATGTTTCGGCTCCGTAAGTACGTAGTCGCTTTTATGTCAGATCTGATACATAACATAGAGGTTTTTAGAATAACTGAAATGCCTAGGCAAATGGTAAAAATAAGTATATGTATGCAAGGGTACTGCTTAGAATTTCTATGTTTTATTTTGGACCATTTTTTGAGGATTTATTCGAGGGACTTTGTTACTTTTTAGGCCAGAACAGCTAAATAAATCTGATTGAAAGTAAAAACATAATACAGAGATATATTATGATCTCAAATATCACATTAAAAACTATTAAGGTTAACGTCGTCTGCATTGGTTGCTTACTCTCACTTATATCTACTGCCAGATAGCAGTATTTGCATTGCTGTATTCTGGTCTCACGGGTGAGAAAGGCAGTGAATTTACTGGGTAATGTGGCATAATGTCTTTGAATCACGAGTTAGTGATATCCTTGTGATATTACAAACTCTATAGGCTGCAGTATTACTATCACTCGGATTGTATGCTTGTTTGTCGATCTGGTCTAATAAAAACAATATAAGTTCAAATATTTTCAACATATGATTTTTTATATTGTAGTATTTTTACATAGTCAAAGAGCGAAATAAATTGGGGCACGATATAAAGTTACCTCCACCGGTACTACACACAAAAATTAATATGTAGTACTGGTAGAAAAACGGATCTGGATAAACAGTTTGGGAATTCCTACAATATTTTAAATTTAACTCACACATAAATATACTTTAATAACGATATCTTGTGAGCACAAATTCACTGATTTTGCAGTATGTTATCAATACGAGGTAGACCTTATACACATAAAGGTCGTGTACATTGGCAACTAACTCTTATTTTTGATAAAAAGTGTTGCGGTTTGAAAAGTGAGAAAGGCGATGAAATAACTGGGCATTGTGACATAATTTTTTCAAGTCACGAGGTTTGCAGTGCCCTAGTGATATCCATGTGGTATTACAAGCATCTAAAGACTGTGGTGTCGCCTCTTTTTAGGTAGACTGTATATTTGTTTATCGACCTGCTATACGAAAAATTTTTTTTGATAGATTGGCAAATAAATGTGCATGCTTACTTACCCGTAAAGTTAAACGATTTGCTTACTGTATGCAACTACTATATGCAGTGTCGGTTTAGATTTGTTTTAAAAGTTATCTTGAAATTATTGAAAAAAAGTTATTACTAACAATAAAACTAAAATGGCATATTGGTTCTATTGTCAGAAATAACTAATAATTTCGGAGAACAAAAATCTGGATCGTGCTTTTCAATTCAAGGACTAATCCTTAATTTGCTGAAATATTGCAAAATTGTGTGTCGACCTTATTTTGCGGATTTTAGTCTTCTAATTCAGCGTATCCAGATAATAATCGCTTATTATTTAGGTTACAAGTTAGGATAAGAAGAGTTAAAGGAACTCATGTCCTAAATATTATAGAATCGGTACTCTTGAAATTAGTAGAAATGCTCAAAACTCCGCTTAAAAGCTATAAACCGTCCGCGGTTGGAAATTGGTATTCCTAAAAAAGGGAGAAATGGCAATCGCAGACGGGATTCGCGACGGGAATGCTGCTGCCCATTCCCACCCTGTTCTGCCAGTCTGTCATCTGTCAGTTCCGGAACACTAGTCACATCTTACGTTCGAGAAATTACGAGAAGTTCTATTCTAGTCAGCCGGTACCTCATAAGACATCTAGCAAATCAAGCTGATAGTTGTTAGGGAATTTCCTAATCAGCAATGTGGAACGAGCATCCGTTTGCGGTTATCTATTTATGCCTGAGTACATAAATTTGATTTATGATAGACGTTATTAAAGCGATAATATACGATAGCCGTACCGTAACTGTACCAAAAAATATGTTTAAAATATGATTTTGATTGAGATCTGAGTTGGTATAAAAATCTAAATTATAATATTCGTAATCAATCAATATACACGCTTCTTTCTTTCTTCTCAATCTTGTGCGCTAAAGGTCGTGAGTCGACTCTCCACCAAGGACAAATATTATATGATAATATTTGTGTTTGTTCCGTGTCTAGGTGTAAAATAAATGTATTTAAGTAGTATATTTGTGATTCCTCTATTGTCTGATGTCCCTGACACAAGTGCTTTAAGTGACTGATCACCGAGCTAGGTCAATGTATGAGATGTTGTGGGAATAAAAAATAATATAGGTATTCAGCGGCTGATTTACCAGGAAATGTATTAACACTATAGGCTCTTAGAAACTCAAGTTGTAGGGTATTGTTGGTCTTCTAAACCAATGTAAAACAATAAAATATCTTAGACAAAGCGAACGGAAAAACTAATAAATACCATTTTGCATTAACATCAGCTTGGAACTAACATTTTTCAAATAGTTGGCATGAATTAGAAATTTATAACGATCTTTCAAGAAACCACAAACAACCGATCGATTCTAAGAGCTTTTAATCCATTGATCAGTAAGATTTACGTCGATAGACTGAAGCGACTAAGTTTACAGTATATAGGAAGCTATATAGGAAATTGATGCTTTTCTACAACACATAAAGTACTAATTTGAATGGCATCGGTACAGCTTCCAATCCACTCGGCTCCTCACGAGCATCGGAGGCCTCGGTTAGCGATCGACTATTATAATCAGAAATTTAAAATATCGTCAGCACGGTTTAAATTCAAATTCATCACAAATTCTATGTAAGCACTTTAGAACCAATTACAATGGACCAGTACATAGTCTTAAACATTTTTAACCTTAAACCTTTTGCTCATAATTACCGCGGTAGGCCAACATGTTGGTAATTGCAGAGTACAGCTTTCTCCTCGGGGATGCTGCTACCCATCCCTGCCCTGTGCAGCATTTGCAGCACCATTATACCGCTACCTGTAAGTTTTGGTACCTAGGTCGCCTCTTTCAGCACCTGGTACAGGCGGAGGTAGTATTTTATTCAGCTGGTACCTTACGGCCAGCTATCACTACTATTTACTTCGTTGTAAATAAAAGGTTTTAAAAATATTATCATCATACCAGCTATTGAAAGTCCACTACTAGACATATGCCTCTCCAAGAAAGAAGGATTTTTGCCCATAATTGTCATCCTCGTCCTGAGACCTTCATTTTATTTCTATTTGAATAATTATGTTTGGATTTGGAAATATATCATATTTCTTGTGACAAGTTAAAGCTTTTAACTTAATAAAAATAATGAATTGCAGGAAAAATGAAAAGCAATTAATTATTTACTGAGAGAAATTCTGTGAACGAGTAATAGTTGATAGGCTTCTTTCAATGTAAACTTTCACTTTTTGATTAAGTTTTATTTTAAAGTCTATTTCAAATTAAGCTTATTGAAAAGAACTGAAAAATTATTGATGCCAAGACAAATTGAAATAAACTTAGTTAAAAGACACATTGATTTTAGAATTCTGGAAGCAGTGCGCTGTAGTTTTATCGCATAGCAAGTTATTCCTTGTAATGATAGCTAGATGTCTACCAATGAAAGTTCGATTAATTGAATTGACAAAAAGGGATATCGGCAATAGTCATTGTTAGCAATCAATAACGCAAATAAAACATGTTATTAAAGTAGCTTCTAAAATCAGAGAACATTCATACCAATTTTACATCCCCTATTTCCTACTTAAGATATGATTTTCGGAAAATATTTCACACGTGTTTAGTGAGTTTTAAAGAATAACCTTTATACTGAATTCATTCATAAAATTCGGAATTACTTCGAAACATTGGAAGAAAAACTTTGAGAATTTAGAACGGTGGACAGATGATGACAGATGGTGGAGGAAAGAGTGAATGAAACAAAGAGGTAGGAGTAGGAGTAAGAGGTATTGACTTAATGAAAAGACTACAAAGTAATTTTTTTTATTATTCAATTGGTGCATATAAATTCTTATGTACCTCTTATGCGTGCTTACATCAGTTTTCTAAATCAAAAAACCGGAATTAACTTCATGAATATTAATATACCAGATTAAATATATTTAGATCACTATAAATTATCAAAATATAAATATTTGGACTTGAATTTATTTCATGAAATTCCAACCTAATATAATAATAATAATAATAATAATAAATTCCCACAACATCTCATACATTGACCTGACTCCGTGGTAAGTCACTTAAAGCACTTGTGTTACGAATGCCAGACAACACAGGAATCACAAATATACTACTTAAATACATATATTTTACACCCATACACAGAGCAAACACAAATATCATCATATAAATATTTGCTCTGTGTGGGAATCGAACCCACGACCCCTGGTGCACAAGACAGGATCACTACCATCTGCGCCATCGGGCCCGTCAATATGTATGTGGTCAATCATAATTTGAGTTAATTTTAATAACTTAATTAATATGAAATGACAATTTATTAGTTGTTTGTCTTCAACTTACTTCAATGAAAATTATTTTGATTAGTTTGTATTATTGAAACAGTAATACGATATGAAAATAAGCTTTGCGCTTTTCATAAATTTTGAATCTAATTAATAGTAGCCTTATTGGGTTGCTAGAGATTTTATGAATAAGTTATTTTTTTTATTTTGCTCATTATGATCACATTTTGAAAATTATATAAGAAAACCTAATAATGTTTTTGCTTACACAGTAAGATTATTAAAATAATTAAAAGACGTACTTACTTATTGACACTAATGATATTGATAAGGAGAAAAGTATGATAAATGCAAAATAGTGATTGATGAGATAAAAACTTCATAATTAAAAGAGTTAGTGTATCTGGGAAGTATGTTAATAAGAGATGAAAAACACGATGAAGGTATTGAACCAAGAGTGGAAACTGGCAATAGTGTGGAAACTTACATGCTTTTTAAGGCAATCGAATTAAAAAGTATTAATAAGGGCAAACTAGCTGTTCATTGAAGCGTGTTAGTTTCAGCACGTACATAATAACGTGAATATTAGGAGAATATGAATAAAAATAATAGTGTGATAAATGAGCAAAAGATGATATTGTGACAACAATGGAGAAAGGAATGTTTGGACACTGTATCAAATATCAACAAAACTAAGAGGACAACTTGTTCAAACTATACTGGGATAGAACAATACTGAACGATAAAACAAGACAATGCAGTCGACCCGACATAACCATACAAGATAAAGAAAAGAGTATAGTATATCTCATTGACTTAGGTATACCAAATTCACACAATATCCAAAAAACATATCAGAAAAATTAAGGTTTCTTGCCAACAAATTTCTTGCAGTCGAACTCAAATCCCAATGGAGAGCGAAAACAGTACACATAGTACCAATAGTATTGTTATCAACAGGGCTAATACTGTAGTAGTACTGTATCTTCTTCAAAAAGCCACTGTACTAAAAACCTGTTGCATCAAAAGGGAACTCCTTTCCTCTTCCAGTGTCTCCAGCACATTCTTTACTAATACTTAAATTTTCTGCTAAAAATAAAAAAAGACAAATATATAATAATATTAATTTCCAACGCTACTTCAATTTTCAAACTGAATATTACATATATATATATATATATGATATAGTGTATGAGCATATATGAATGTATATATATACAAACACATATTTACAAATAAGTTACATATTTACTTTAATTTCTCTTTGGTTTAATTCCGTTACTATGGAAGTTTTTATATTCGGTCTTTAATCTGCTTATAACTAGCAGTAAATTTTATTTTCATACAGATCCCGGAATCCGTTGATCCCGTAAATATCCAGGTCCTACATGTCAGTGGTATTTCATTTGGACTTATGGTTACATAAATCTCGATGATTCATATTTATTTACAATTATATTTTTTATATTTATCTATATAAGGCAAAGCTGATTGACTGATATAGGATCCTTCTCCTAAAGGAGTGATTACTTGGAAACGATTTTACATTGGGTTATCTTGCTATCCATAGAAAATTGCCGGCTTCGGTTCTCAATATACAGAGATTCCTCGATCTTGAGAAAACATTATTTTGTTCAAATCCTTGAGTCTTTGAAATGTCTATCGATAATGGCAGCCAAATTTATTTTCCCGGACGTTCATAAACTAACGTCTGCCCCTCATACTTTATCTCTAAAGTCTACGATTTCGCAATGTCTGACTTATCTGAAAGTATGCAACTCGAGAATCACAAAAGTATTTGTTTTTTATATTTAAAATAATAAATATATTTCCTTTTTACATTTAATATTTTAATTTCGCTCATATACATGATGCAAGGTCACGTTAAATAACTCGTCAATACATCGTCAAATTTCCTTTGTCTCTCCATTCCCTTTTTCTTATAATATTCGTAGATATGAAATTGATCTGAAATACTTGATTTTTCCCTAAAGAGCTTATAATATAATAAATTCCGATTACATCTCATACATTGACCTGATTCTGTGATAAGTCGCTTAAAGCATTTGTGTTACGGACATCAGACAACAGATGAATCACAAATATACTACTTAAATACATATGTTTAAAACCCAGACACAAAACAAACATATATAATTGTTATCATAATCATTACAGCCATTGGAAGTCCACTGCTGGACATTGGCCTCCCTAAGAAAGGGGAAAATATGCCCATAAATGCCGCGCTAGGCAAGCGTATTGGCAATCGCAGAGTGCAGCTTTTGCGACGGGGATGCTGCTGCCCGTCCCTACCTTATGCATTCGAACTACACTGTGTTGGATGGATAAACCGATATATTTCGGTTCTGGTACCCACACTACACTATCTGACCCGTCAAATGATCTCAATGTCATATGAAAAAATATCAATTATGATTTAACAGGTTTGGATTGGTCCTTATCAAACCGACGCGTCGTCTATGTACACTCGTGTACATGACAATTAATTATTAAAACACTTTTAGATAGGACTTCATAATATTTCAGTATAAATATACTAGAAGCGGGCTAAAATATGTTAAGTAATTATTAAAATTTTAATTAATGTTCACTCAAATGTGTGGTTAGGAATATTATGTTATCTAACAATTTTAGTTGAACTTATATTTTTTGCAACCAAACAACCCAGTTCAATTTAAAGAGTATCAAATATTGATAATTCTGTCTGAAAAATTGAGAATTTAGTTTAGAGTGATTTTCAGCCCCTGACTTTGTCAACGTTAACGTCGGATCTACGGATGTCATTGACAATTGTTTGGTCAGAAGTTTATTTACAAGTTCTCGTTATCGAAAGCTTTATTTTTTATGCGTTTTGTTATTTATACAAACTTGTTATCATGACATCTACTATTTCCCAAAGTCGCGTCAAAAAGTCGTGGTAAAACGTGGTGTTAATTGAAGAGCACAATTTTCTTGATGGCAATTCCTTCCTATCCTCACCCTGTAACATTTAAGCTGCGCTGTTCGGATGGACATACCGCCATCTGACGGTTTCGGTATTTTAGTCGCCTTTTACTGCACCTAATATAGAGGTAGGTATTATTCTACTCCACCGATACCCCACAGCAAATTGGTGATTAAGTTATTTTTACATATATGTATGTAACGTGTTTATAAATCTTTGAAATAAACTCAAATCGAAAAAGACTTTATTCAAGTTGACTCATTACATGCACTTTAAAATTTTTATTGTAGTTGTACTAATGTTACAATTTTTCATTACTTACAATACCTTTCAAAATTTACCTCTCAGCTTTCATACCATACAACATCTCATACGTTGAACTGTTGTAATGTGTCTGATATCCATATCAAACAACAGAGAAATCACAAATATAATAATTAAATACATACGTCCATCACACAGACACAGGACAAACACATATATCGTCAACGTACATCAAAACGTATCAGATTAGTTCTCAGAATAATACCAGTAAAGATAAATAAATAGTTTCCAAACACGATGTATTTACGTAATTCATTATTACCTGGAAATCACCGACTAGCAAAAATAACGATTTTCGCCGGAATATAGAATGGGCTAACGTACATTCAAATTATTGTAACATCTGTGAAGGTATTTAGAGCTTAACTGTGGTTGAATTATTAACTATTTCTGAAAAAGGTAGTGAAAGCTCCTTATGAGATTCGTCGCAGACTGTAAGTATCTGTAGCTTAAGTAGATTTTATTGATGCTCGCAATTCCTTCTTTAACAACGTTTAGTAACATTTTGTTCAGCATTTATTTATAGGTATATATAAATTAATATTGAATAATTTATTGTGTATTATGTAATAATAAATAAATGAATTGATTGTATGTTTTAATTTATTGTAAATATACGTATTTTTTAAGGCGTGATGGTCACCGCTACCGCAGCGTATAGACGCTCGTTGAACTTGAAAATATTATATCACATTACCCAGCAACTTCACTGATTCTCTCACCCTTCAAAACCGATCAGCAACGCAAATACTATTATTTGGTAGATAAAATGAATGTGAGTAAGTTACTAATGCAGACGAGGTACAGTACATACTTTACTTTATATCAAGGTATTTGTCGTTACAACATAAAAAACTTATTCTGTTTAAACCTATAGGATCTTCGAAGACTGACTCCAAAGCACTTAAGTCTGTACTTTGTTAAAAATGGTGGAATCCAAGCTACTTATAAAACTACACCGGAACCCATGCGGTACCGTAAGATGTTTTTTTCCCATACCATGTTGAGAAATAAGTATACAGACAAGTATGTAGAAACTAAATATTTGTAATATCACTAACGAATTGCCAATCTTGTGACTTGATGATATGATGTCGCAATATTATTTTAAATGTTAAAGTTAGTTTATTCGATATCTCTTTATGATTTATATACTTTCTCATCTACTCTATATATACTCATAGGAATGAAAGGAATTTCGATGGAAACAGTTCTCTTGTAGGGAGTAGAGAGTAAGAGAGAACTGTTTCCATCGAAAATTCTCGCAGCAATGTCATGGCAAGGCGCGGGTAAAAAACTAAAAATTTCACAACAAAATGATAACTACCTATTTCGTGAGATTGTGTAATCAGACACACAGCTCAAGGCAGAAAAATAAATAAAAAACATATAACATTAAAGGCGTAAAAGATTACAATTTAACCACAGGCACACGTGCCCGCGGGCATTTTAATAAAAAAAAGCAAATAACTGATATAAGTGTTTTCATGTAAATAATAATTTTAACGTTAGTTTTTAGAACCTAAATATCTTACTAAATTATATTAATTTAAATATTGTTTTCAAACAATTATATAATTTAATGATATAGTGCCGTACCGTATACGGTCGCGGAAGTGCTGTGAGGTACCGGCAGAGTAGAATAGTATCTCCTTCTGTACCTGGTGTCGTAAGAGGTGACTTAGATACCAGAACCGACAGATGACGGTATTTCCGAGATAGTGTAGCTTAAACGCACAGGGTGAGGATGAGCAGCACCATCCCTTCCGCGGAAGCTGCGGAAATCTGCAATTACCAACACGCTGGCGCAGCGCGGCAATCGTGAGCAAAATTCCCCCTTTCTTGGGGAGGCCTATCGAGACTTCCAATGGCTATAATGATATAATTTAATTAATATTACTATGGCAACAATTTAATAAGTCCCACAACATCTCATACATAAATACACAAACTAAAATATAATAAAAAAAAATAAAATATGTACACAAGTTTTAACAACCTTTTTTGATAATGTCGTCTTAAATGAAAATCTCGTGGAGTATTTACATCGCCACTCGCTAGAACTTCCCTACAATTATAGGCTTGTCCTTTCAAAATTTGCATGCTATCTACATGCAAATATCGTTACTAGCCTATACTAGTATAATAATTACAAAAGTTATACAATAAAGCCGCCTTAAAATTGCTTTCAAACACTGTTTGGGTGACAAAGATGTCATATAAAATAAACTAGCTGTGACCGCGACTTCGTTCGCGTGGTTGTCGGAAACTCTATCGAGATTATTTTTTGATCGCTCGCGTTGGTTTATGTTATTGTATAATCGTGAATAAGATTTTTTTTAAATAATATGGGTATATTTTAAAAATAATGGGTTAAAGTATTTCGGCATAAATTATATTTTTACTTTTGTTTAAATTAAAGCACGCTGTATTCAACCGTTCCGTAGGGAGCCGACCACGCGTCTGAGCCGCGCGGCAGGGTACCTCGCAAAGATACACTCGCGAGTGGCAGTGGCAAGCACGGCGGTGGAGCGAGGCCTACCTCCCCCTATAATGGTAGCAAGCCTTCTTAATACATACATATACTGCCGCAGCCTACATTTTTTTATTATTAAAAAGAAATAATTCTTTCGTAGACAGTTTTTGAATAACTGAAACTGTTTATGCAGCGCATGTGACGAAAAACCTTAAATGTGAATAATTTTTCCCGTTTTTGCAACATTTCTCACTGACGCTTCGCTCCTATTAGTTTCAGCGTAATGTTATATAGCCTAAAACCTTCCTCTATAAATAGACTATCTATTAAAAAAAGAATTATTCAAATCGAACCAGTAGATCCTGAGATTAGTTCGTTTAAACAAACAAACAAACTCTTCCGCTTTATAACATTAGTATAGAATCGCATATAAGTGAACGCATAAGAATAAGAAAACATTGCATCACGACAGGTATATCTTTGTGTTATGTTTTGACATCAAATATACTTTACTTGTTCTGTAACAATGAAATTTAAATTTTCCTTTTAATTTTAATCCCTGCAAAATGACAGGCTTCGACTAAATTATTTTTGAACCAGGAAAAAAAAGAACGCGTGCGGTACAATACTGTACTCGTTGACTGAGTCACAGGCTGGAATGTTTAAAAATTCTTTAAAAGTTCATGCATGCTTCTGAAATATTACACAATTATTCCATCCCAAATTCGTGTAGCCCTTTCAAACTGGTATATTATTGTTTGCAGCGATTTCACAGCAAATAACTTTGATGTTTGTTGCGTCAATTTAACATGTTGCATCATTAACATTTTTACGGGCTTTGTTTTGACGAATCGCGAGTTTATTATGTAACGCTCTCGTAACTCTGCCAATAACCTGTCATTTTACATTTCAGTTGTTGCTTAGCGTATATGGACTGTAAAAAAGCCTTATTCAGTTCATACTTGAAAATCTTCAGCGGTTTTATTATGGCTGTCAGTATATTGTAGTCCTGTTTATTTATATGACTAACGCGACAAACAAGCTTAAAGGCTTGAAAACTTTAGGATTTCTTTTTGATCGATATTCCTATTTTACTATTTTACTTCATCTTAATATCGCTTAAAGATTCAATAAAATATCGTATAATGTTAACTTGACCGCGTTTAAAAACCGTAATAAAAAAATTATCATGAATTGTGAATGTTTGAAATAATATCACACTATATGTTTTTGCAATCATGATGTTAACCTAATATCTTTTGCAAAATTCTTATAAAAGATATGATTATATCATTGGCAGAGCAGAGTCACCCGATACAGGTATTATTTTCTTAAATGGGGTTTCCGGCTACTATTTTTTGTAATTTTATAACTATTAAACTAAAATAAACTATTATTATCATTTTACTTAAAATAATACTATAATGAGAACTAAATTTGTATTACAACATTTATTATATGCAATTTTTTTATAAACAAAAATTTTGAAATCACATATAAATATAAGTATTGCTCATACATACCGTTATTTAACCCTTTAGATAAATATATAATAATATAATTAAAATAAATTGACACATCTCAAAATTGACTTGACTCCTGAATTAGTCACTTGAAGCATTGCGTTACAGATAATTGAGGAATCAGAAAAATACTCAAAAACATATTTATATATATGATGATACACATTTCTCCTGTGTGATGATCGAACCCACGACCCTTGGCGCATATTACCACTACCATCTGCACCATCGGGCCCACCAATGAAAGAATAATAAACAGAATAAAAAATTAACAGCTATAAAACGTAGTCCTACTAAATATAATTAATATATAATTACCGAGAACAAACCACAATTTAAAGCTGTCAAATATAGACATGTAATGTGATGTGACCGTATGAATATTGTAAAAATGTGAGCCACATCGCATTGTGTAATCGAGACAACAAAACAAACACAACACTCCTTGGCTGTTTACGATATTTGTTGCACAGTGTCACATATTTTTCGGTATCGACTTCGTAATAGCATCATCCGTTATGACAGCCTCATTTTCACGGAGTATTAATATCACTCGCCCTCATGGAACCTACAAACAAATGTCCACAAATGTAACCTCGTAATGACGATGATAGTTTATCTTTCATGCTCATAAAATGAAGTGTGTGAAAATGACAGGAGACAACGAATAACTTACAGTGACGCTCTTTTGTACCATTGTTTTCATATGTGGCAATAAACTGTGCTAAACAATGATATACCTGTACCTCCCCCTGTACTGGTGTCATTAGAGGCGACTAAGATACCAGAGTTGACAGATGGCGTTATCATCCATCCGTAATGGGGGATAGGCATCCCCTCATAATTACCACGGTTGCCCAGCGCGGTAATTATAGCAAAATTCCTCCTTGGGGATGCCTATGTTCTGTAGTGGACGTTTTATGGTTGCTTATACATATATATATATATATATATATATATTTCTTTAGTAAATACAAACTATTGCTGTCTTATAAATTGTTACTATAAATAAACATAATGCCGATAGTGTTCTTTGAAATATCTTATATGTATATTCCACTTACATCTTTTGTGACATAAAATAGCCGTCGTTTCCTGAGCCCTAAATCACCCTTTGTGAAAAAATAACAACCTCATTTATACAACAGGAACCGTACTTTTTTACTTAATATAAACTGGCCTTTGTATTATTCTAGACTAGAGCTTTATGTAAAATTTTCCCTGCACATTGTTATACATTTGTCAAATTATATTTTTTTATAATATTAAATAAACTATTAATTAAATAAATATTGAATGCTGAGACAAATAGATTTTTTCCATTAGATATTATTATCCTTGATATGAGCGAGATGAAATACAAAATAGTAGAGTTTATAAAAGTATATGAAGACAGGTGTTATAGCTAATGTTATATTTTTGGTATTTTAACACAGCATTCATTTCATTCAGCACAACATTTCAGCAGCATTTATATTAATCACATCCCTATTCTGCCATACCCAACATTCACTTCCATATATCAGTGTTGGAACCAACATACCTCTATGAACAGTCGTGTCACAAACTCTTACTTGTTCAACTTTCATGTAATCGATCACAATTTCATAATTTGTCATACTTTCATCCTTTTCAATCACTATCCCTTTTGTCTTACTTAAATTAACTTTCATACCATTCATTTTAAAGGAATCTTGCAATATCGTGACCATCACTTGCAACATTTTACCTAAAATTACAAAAATATAATCCAATTCACCGGGTAGTTTTCTTTTTTATCAATTTGATAGGTTAGTATAATCATCAACAGAAGACATTTTTTTTAGTAGAATTTTCGATTATTGGTTGGATCGTTGAAATAAAATTTGTTAAAACTATGATCAGTTTTTGTCAATTCATAAATGTTTAACCTTAAACTAACACATTTCTCCATATGTGCGTTCGCTATTATCAATAATTATAATTTTTTAGTGTCACGATTTGTAAATGTAAAATAAAATTACAATTCTCAGAACTTTTCGCAAAATTCTCTCGGGTCATATTTGCGTAGTGCCAATGAAATACTTGATGTATTTGAACAAGTCAAAGGAATCGTGAAAGCGCTGAGAGCATCCAACTTGATATTAGAATTGCATTGAGACACGAGACTTTGTTGTAAGACCTTTAGGAACCGCTCAGCGATGCTGATTCTGTGAGATGCTCAGCGTGCTCATAAGCTTTGAGGAGAGAGAAAGAAAGAATAATAATAATAATAATAATAATAATAATAATAAATTCCCACAACATCTCATACATTGACCTGACTCCGTGGTAAGTCGCTTAAAGCACTTGTGTTACAGACGCCAGACAACAGAGGAATCACAAATATACTACTTAATATTGCTTGAAAGGTTATATTAATGATGAAACTACTTGGGGTTGAATTGAATTGCTCTAGCAATAAGACAACGGTTTGTTACCGCCGACGTCGGTATAGGTTCTAATAATACCTACCGTTAGCTGTTATTGAAACCCTTATCATAATTAGTTTTTCTTGCAGGTTCTTTTCTGGTAGCTCGCCTAATGAAACTGCTATAAATTTAGTTATAAGACCCGTCTGGTGCCGGCGGATTTGTAATAAAGTATCAATCAATGAAATATTTGTTTAAATATACTTCTGATATTGTAAGTTTTCTGTGCTACTTTTAGAAAAAAAAAATACTTCGAATTCAAATTTAGAACGACAAATAGTTGTCAACTTCATAGAAAAGACTTGAAAGCTGTTTTGAATGCATTAAGGCTGTTGAAATATGAAAACAAAACTAAATATAAGAAATTTGTAGCATTAACTAACAAAAGACTTTTTCAAAAGCCTGGAGTGATATCGGTTGAATTCAAATACCTAGTCCACTTCACAGAAAAACACAAAATGTTCTGTTTTGACTGCATTAAGACTCTAACTGTAGGAACATGGATATTAAATAAAATACCAGAAAATGGTAACACTGATCATGAAAACCCTATTTCAAAACATTGAGCGATGTCTCATCGTCTTATTTCCATGGAATGACTGATTCAGGTAAATGATTTGAATTAATGAGGGAACTTGGGATGCAAATTTTTCTCACTCGGCCTATTTCCCGAGGACAATGATTGACAAGCGGCAGTTTAATCGAAAAACTGAATAATTGCCAGTGCTTCTAGTTTTTTTGTTAACCATACAATGTTTAAGTATTATCCATTGACAAATAATATATTCATACAAAAGATATGCTTTTAACCGACCGTAAGCTTTTACACACAGAATAGGCACAAAAGATTCTAGTGTAAATATCTGTCCTGGGTAGGCATTAAACCTTCAACCGTGCTCCCAAAGTTGTTACATTATTAAATCCAACATAGGACCCGCCAACAAAGATCTATTTTTGTAATTAAATAGGTAAATAGTTATAGTAATATTAAGTCACCCCATTTAGCACCGTGTGAATAAATTTACATAAAATTTAAGTCAGTGAATTGTTTAGGAAACTAAATAACAAAGACAATATTAACTAATTTAATTTGTTTATGTAAAAAACAACTTCACTGTGCTTATTTTACATAGGAGGGGCGGAGTATCCTATACTAGATTTTACATAATAATATTAAAAATATCTCATTAAATGTTTTTGGTAGTTTACACAACAACGCCTGTTTGATAACAACCCTAAATTTTTTTGATTTCTACCAAGGACATTTTTGGAAATTTATTACGCCAATGGATAAATCTTACCACCTGCGACTCCTTTATGGTTTATTTCAGATTACATATATTGTGTCTTAGCTTCAAAATAAGGTTAAAATAACTTTGCCTAAATTTAAAGGCAAAGGTACTTTCGATCACAAAAACGCTTTAGTGAGACTTCATTTAAGTCCACATAAAATTAATGGATTCGTCCATTAGGTGATAAAGGTGCTTTATTATTTAATTCATTTAAAAACCTAAATGTTATATTTTATTTGTTCTATATGACTCCCGGATGTAACTCAGACAAAACTTTTTCTCTTGTACATGTAATCCCTTCCCTAATTCAAATTTCATTAAAATTTTATTTCATACAAAAGCTATTTTCAAATTATCTAAACTTTAGATATTATTATACTTCATTCACAAAAGGCATGGTCCACTTAATCTGATTTTCTAATTCAGAAAAAACGAGTTTATTCTTTTAAGCACATGAGAGAGACATTTGCTAATTTTTCATAAATCCAGCAAAAAGCACTGCACTGACGCAGTGGAATTCATACTTAAATAGACATTTTTTTCCGACTAATTAATTTGATTATAAGCGCTGATTCTTCATTTAATTTTAATTTTACAATAATGTAACAAAAAATCTATACATTAACTTAAATATTCATGTTAATTACAACCAATATTGGTATCTTTACAAAGAACTCAAAATGTTATTAGTATAAGTTGTATAAACCAAACAGTTTGAGATGTCCTTAATATCAGACTATTGACGGATATTGTCGCTTCTGTCTATATTATCCGTCACTTCTTGGTCGGCTAATACCTTTGTAAATGTTAAACGAAATAAATCTAAGTGATAATATTCAATCCTTGTTTATTTTCCCCTTAAACTTTCAAACTTGTATCTTAAAATTGTTTATCTATTTACGCCTTGAATATTTTTTATATTGATACTCACGGTACTCCGTAAATATAAATTTTAAAAATTATTTTATAATCATCAAAATTCATCAGAAAATATTTGTCATAATTTCAAAGCGCACAAATGTCAGGTTGCGGGATAGCGCTGGATACAATAGGAATTCTCTTGGAGTGACCCATGTCCGACGATGTATTTTCGTTACATTGGTTTTGTGAAAGTATTTGGATATATTAAGTTGTGTTAATATTAGAAGATATTACATTTGAACAATGTTCGATAATAACTAAATGTAAAATTTTAGTACCTAACATAGAGAGGGTGGACGTATAAAGAAATTTGTATTCACAACCCAAGTATTAGATATTTACCCTTAAATATTTTTTTAAATACTACAAAAATATTTAGATATGTTTTTTGGATATGTCGATAAACAAACTAACAATCAACGTGACTGTAACCGTCACTGCAGCTTATAGACAGAAACATATTACATATGAATATCACTAGCGTGTTGGCAACCTTGTGTCCTAAAACATTTTGTCACATTACCCAGTAATTTCACTGACTATCAACTCTACCCTTCAAACATGAACACAGCAATGCATTTATGGGTAAAAATATATAACAGCGAGGTACCAATGTAGACGACCTTTTCATGAGACAAAACTTACCCTACTTTCAGTGAAACCTCTAAGTAATTAATCAGATAAGGTTTAATGTGTACAAACCGTGTACAGCTTTTATTTGACAGTATAGATTCAAAAATGCAAACAGGGGTTGAAAGTAAAATAACGATAGAATTTGTAAAGTTGAGATAAAGAGATTAATAGAAGGTTCTATGCTGATAATATTAAAGAATTCTTCATAAAACGTCTTATAAGATATATATTCAATCGGAATTCGTGTCCAAAGAGAGTATTGAATATTGCATGGAGAGTATATCAGGATCGAAACGAATGGAGTTCAATGGTCTCTACTTACCAAGTCTGAGAAAACTTAACCTATTGTTATATCTTTCTGGAACCGCATTATTTCAGTAAAGAAGTTATTGAGTATCAAGTTATATACATTTTTGTACACGTACCCGTACTGAGAGCAAAATTTATAATGTTTAATTGATTTGTTAGAATATAAAAAGAAACCTCAATTTTGATTCTAAAGTAAAAGAGGTACGCTCCGACTTTGTACATAGTAAGACTTTTTTATGTTGGACCTATTGCTACACGAGTTTTAACCCTGTTTTAGGGTATCTAATTTGTAACACAATTTTACAAACCCTCTGTACCCATACAACCAGGTTCTGATCATTACAAATAATAAAATACAATAGTCAACAGTCAATTCAGAGTTATTTTAATACCTACATTTCGAAGATTCATTGCGGAAAAATTAAAAGAAGCCTAAATGAATCAACCTCATACGTCAGTGAAAGTGTACTTGTCTTGTCATTTTGGACGTTAGCCAGCATTTTGGAATCGTGATTTTGTATGTTTTTCAGTCGAATAAAATAAAATTTTCAATGCTTGTTTAGAACCTTTTATTTCAACCACTTGAAGGGTTTGTTCAGATAACATGTTGACAACATTTTTATTTTTATAAATAACGAGTATTATCTAGTAGCATTATACCAACATTATCTCCTTTGGGAGAGATGGTAGTGTTTTGCTAAATTTCGGTTATAGAGTTCTTATGTTTAAGATTTTTTTATTAGGCTAAGTCGACAAATAGGTATGGACTGTAGTCCATTTCTATCTGCATCACTGCAGCCTTTAGACGCTCGTAATATTACAATGATATCACCAGCGTGTTGCCAACCTTGTGACTTGAAGTTATTATGCAACATTTATTTCTGCTCTCTCCTCTGCCTCTCCCCTCTTTTCTTCAAACTGGAACATAATAATGTGAACAATGCTATTTGGGTGATAGAAATAGGTGAGAGTGAGATGCAAACGAACTTTGTGTGAGGTCTAACTCATAATTCTAAGCAGTTGTAGATTATGAGATCTTGAGATTGGTTATTCTAAAATTTTTACTGTGTTCAGGTCTGGTCACTGACACTGTTGTCCATTCCAGCCTACATTTTAGCTGTGCTATTTCGGAATGGTTTACCGCCATCTGTCAGTTCCAGTACCTTAGTTGCTTCTTACTGGTGCTGATTGGTTTTAGTTTTCCGACACTCCATAGTCCCATAATCGTTGTACCTCAATTTTTGTTACCTAGATTTTTGTTGTCCCAAATTCACTGAATAATAGCCTGATGGAAGGTCAGCCCCAGAAAGGTCTTGCCCGTATTTGTCGTCCCAATAATTACGTCTATCTATCAAACCTTACATTTTATTTGTGTTTTGGACGTGTAAAACGGACGACTGTTATAATATTTAATTGTTTTCGTGTTTCTGTTCAAACTGTTTTGTATGTTTATAATACATAACTAGTTTTTGTCTCGGGGGTACCATCATGGCCCTGGGATATCGGCAGACTAATAGTACTACCCCCTAATTCGGATTTAAGTGGTATTTATTCAATCTTTGACTTTGATTTTTAAGAATTGAAATTCCACTGCTGGCCATGTCTCTCCAAGAAAGGGGAATTTTTTGCGCATTATTGCTCGCAGAGCGTAACTTTCTCAACGGAGATGCTCCTGCCCATCTCCACCCTGTACAATTGAGCTACGTTGTTACGAGTGGATATACCGCCAGCTATCGGTTCTGGTACCTTAGACGCCTTGTACGATATTTGTTATTGTCAAATATAAAGAAAGTAATTTTGCTTGTTCCAGTTAAGACTCGCATCCTTCTCAGTCGTCTTAACGGATTTTGATTACTGGTCCGAAATTAACTCTACCATATTCCGTTTCATCGGAAACGGTTAACTCACATTTTAACTGCTATATTATTTTCTCTGTTTTTAGGATATCGAAATATCATTTGAGAACATTATAAATTTACCGAACTATATCGGGAGCATCAAATTAATTTTCGTAAAAAAAATCGTAAGTAAATGTAACATAATACTAAAAAACTAAATAATTATAACACACATGAAATGAAAAGTTGTTGAGCAAATAAAATTAGTCCAACAATTTTTTATTTTAGTTCATCAGTATCAATGCTGTAATCAGTTGTCTAGTGCGTTTAATAGATGGCGCTTTTCTCAACTCATACCTACTTACTGCTGGGTAAGATTTCAACTACTCGTTAAGGGCATGAAGTATCAGAAAAAGATCTCGATCTTAATAGCAAATAAACGATTCCTGCCTAAGATCCCATGATATTAAAAGTTAAATGATGTACCCACTGTTTTGTCGGTAAATAATATAATACAATTTTCTTGATATATTCCATGTAACAATTTACTAGTACAATTAAAACACTCTAATGCAAGTTAAAGTAATATTAAAAATCTAAAAAGGAAAGTTCAATTTCATTTTTCATCGTCGACTTACATCTCTAATAATAATAGATGAATTTCAGTTTAAGTTACAAGTAGCGACATCTATCCTGGAGTTTTGGACTTACGTATTTCGTAAAAAGTATATTTTCTACTGAAACTACGAATCATTAGTATTTAATACTATAAAACACCAAAAGAGTGCGCCGCTATTAATTTATATGAAAAACCCTTCTTTTATTTAAAGAGAAAAATACATTTGTGTAGAAAGAACAGTAGGCATTATTTTGGTTTTTGTAAATTTATTTATTCTTAATAATAATATACTCTTTATTGTACACCAATGAAAACAATACAAGAATATCACAAAAATATGGAATAGTAGGTAGTGGCGGCCTTATCGCTAAATGCAATTTCTTACAGGCAACCTTTAGATAGAAATAATGTTAAAACTGGTGGAAGTTTGAGGTGCATTTAGTACATACTTAATAATAAGCATATATATATATACATATAATAGACATACATTAAAATTCAAATAAAAGATAAAGTTACAGAACAAGTAAAGTGACAGAATCAAAAAGTAAAATCAAAGTGAAAGATACTTCTTCACCTTAAAAATAGAAAGAGAACGAGCACATCTTACTTCAAGGGGCAGCGCATTCCACAAACAAACAGCTTGAACTACAAAGGATTTGCTATAGAAGCTTGTAGAACACAGAGGCATATATATATATATATATATATATATATATATTCTTATTATATATTCTTTATTCACGCTCATTATTGATGATCTTATCTTAATTTTTATTTTTTTATTTTAATTACTGCCATAACCTAACAAAGATCACCCCACTGCCTAGATTATATTATTTTCAGCAGACGGTTTACGTGTTCAGATTGTACTAGGTGGTGATGTACTTCTTAGTCGCCAGAAGAGAGGAGCCACGGCGCTCCTTCAGCTCCTTGACAGTGTTGTTCATCAGCTAGTACGTCTTCGGAAGGAACGGTTTCGCCTTAGGCTTCTTGGCCTGTCACTAGTCCCAGCATTTATGACAGCATTCGGTTTCTTCGCGTGGCGGGCGCCGTTGCCTCGGATGACGGCTATGTCTGCCATTATGAAGTTTGTTAATAAATTTTTATTATTCTTTAATACACACGCACGAAGTGCGCGCGACGGCAGTGCGGTGCGAATGGACGGAAATGTACATAGCGCTCGTAGTTTAAATATAATGACAGCTGTTAAATTTGTAATTTAAGCATTATTAACAACAAACTTTGATTCTAAATACCATAAAGCAAACACAGCTGTTTGGCGGTAGAAATAGTTACGCAATTTTTTCTGTTGGGGTGAGTGACCCAGATGTTTTTAGATTATCTTGAGCTCCTTCGTACTTTAAAAAGGCTTCGGTTGTGTACAAACGCATTGGACTAGCCTCGACCCGTGTTTTTTATTTACAACTAGTAGCGCTTCACGGATTCACCTGCATAGTTTCTGACTCCGTAAGATTATAAGATCTATTTCGAGTGGTGATTTTCATACATCTTCACTGAGTAACAAAGGTGTTACTCAATGAAAATATGCCATTTTATTGGTGAAAAAAAATTTGCAATTTGTACCAAACACACAATGGAGTCTATTCTCTTTATTATCATTATCATTATATCAACCATTAGAAGTCCTAAACTGGATATAGCCTTCCCAAAAAGAGGAAATTTTACCCATCATTGCCGCACTGCACAAGCGTGTTGGCAATCGCAAAGCGTAGCTTTCGTGATGCGAAATGTCCGTTCTGATATATTAGTCACCCTTTACAACACCAGGTACAGATGGGGGTACTCTTTTATTCTGCCGGTACCCTGCAGCATATTAGAATAGAAAAAGAAGGACAGATGACGATAATCATTCACCGTTTCAGTCTATCATTTTAAAATGGATAAAATAAAATTCTAACGCGTAAGTTTGGGATCACATCCAAAAATAATATATATTTACAACTTCCATCCTTTATTTTTCACAATTTACAAGATCTTAATTATATATTATATTAAATAAATTTTTATTTTAATTGAATTTTAATTTAAATTGATTTCACCAGCATCGACTAGATTTATTTGGATTGCATTAAAATACTAAATGTACATATATGTAATTACTAAACTCGAAATTATATATATTATTTTATAAATACCATACCTTATTTGTAACTTATATTCCTTACAAAGTATTAAAAGTTGTAATAACTTTATAACAATAAAATGGCCGCATAATAAAGCTAATTTTTAACATATACACAAGCCAAATTTACGTATATATTTATTTAATAATCAATTAGACAGTTAGATTGTCGAAAATATGTTTAATTGAAAACAAACTAGGAAATCAACAATGAACATTTGTTTACACAACCAAAAAAAATGTTGTCAAAACTTAAGCTGTACAACGAATATGTTTTTCTATTAGTAATTAATTCTTCGCTATCTTACAATCGACAAAAATCTCCAAAATGGCTAAAGTTGAAAAAAAAACAAATGACAGCTTTCATTTTGTGTTTTGTTTTTGTTTGCAAAAGTGCGGTTTGTAACAAAACTGTTCTCGCAATTCGATTGCTACTAATTTATTATTTCTTATACACAGATAGAATTCGAAAACAAATACTATACTTGGTTATGGTGGTATAAACTAAAAATGGGTATAATGAACAAGGCGATATAAGTGAACTTTAAATTTCGTTTCTTTGCATTTTCAGAGAAACATTTTGTAGCTTATTAATAATATCCCTCACATTATTTGTATAATTCATGATATCAAGATAATACAATTAAAATATATGGTAATAAGAGAAATAAAAAAAAAACCAAATTACAATTTATATTATACTTCACGTGTCTTCATTTACTTATATACAAAATCTTCCCTAAAATTGAGCGGATTTATCGCATGATACATGTTAGTTTTCTCATTTGAAAATATATTATTAATATATACTATATGCCACTAAAAACAGAATGTCAATACAAAACTTTAAGCTATGCTGATTACCCGAATTACGATAAACGGAAATTATTTCTACTCGTATGTTCATTAATATCCACCGACAGGATTGGAAATATACTGATAAACAATATTTTAATATTAGTCTTTAACAGTATTATGATCACAATCATTGCAAGCGTGCAGCATTTACTACTTTAATTATCACGGTTTGCGATCGCAGACCGTAGGTTTGCGACAGGAATGCTACGTTCGTCGCTCTGTCACATTTGATCTATTCCGTTTGATGCTAATTCCAGATATATCATCCTCTGTTGCTTCCTGTCCCTCAATCTACCGTCTAAACTGGCTTCCTTCTCTCATTAGTTGAACAGATAAAAGATAATTTCCAGCATTCATGCTACAATAACAAATTGATCGCGAATGAATTAACTTAATCAGTAACTTTTGGTATCTTTTAAAGTATTTAAACTAAGATTTTCCTTTTGGATAAAACTTTTAAAATGGATTCGTGATATCCGAGTGGGACTGTCTTTTCAGTCAAACCTTGTAAAGTTTCACTATACGTGCACGTCAATAATAGAAAATATTAAACCGAAACAACATCTTGACTGATATATAAAAATATTGTTTTTCAGTTTTGTTTTAATTATTTTTTATTATACATTTATATAAACTTACAGCTGGTAGCTAAGCTTTACATTCTTAGGTCCTAGTTTATACAAAAAAAATACTTCCGAAGCCTGTACAAAATTTCTAGTTTTATATCAAATGGTCAAGACCATGCTTAGCAGTCAGCTAAATTCTTCTTCCAAACGTGTCTTTTTTACAAGAATTGTGGTGATTTAGGATAACGGTTGCAGCTGTTATCTCTCATAGAGTTCCTTTGCACTCTTCCATACTGTATGTTGGGATTGGTTCTCCCGAGCTGGTGGTTGCTGCTCCTAAATGTGATCGTGGTGTACGTCCTCATGCTAGACGTGTTGGATTTTTGACGCAATCCTTGCATCTGTTGGGAATAAGCCTGCTGTAATGAGATGAGAAAGAAGAAGGTTATTTGGTATGGAATATTAGAGATTGAATGATACATAGAAACATTTGATCATACTTGTCAAGATTTACGTTAATAGATATTCAGATTAAGGCTAATTTAGTTAGTAATTATATAAATAAATAGTAATTGCAAGTGCTAAGTGATTGGTACGAAAGTTTTGGACCATACTTAGTGCCAGTGCTTAGAGATTGGCGAAGTACCGTGATTACTTGTGCGTTCTATTTTCTTTTTTCCAAATAGTCGTTGTGATAAGCCATCGGCCTTCAATTAACTAATTGCAACTACTAAACTATATCGAATACAGATCATACTATTCAGTATATACATGTTGGCCGTTTTAATTGTTTTAGTATTCAAAGCAGTGTGGTAGACCAGTGGTAGGTGGTAGACAAAAAAAACACAGGTCAATGACTTCACTGAGCACACCTTTGTTTTTTTTTGATAAGGAACTCAGTTACTATGATAAGTGTAATAGAAATTTATTTGTATTAATAGACTGCAAATGCAATGATAAATATAACAAAATAATATACGAGTATGTCGGGTACATTATATTATACTTATTGACTTTCTAGATTCTAGCAAACTAAAATGCTTCTGTGTTTTTTAAAGTACCTCCAATAAAACGAATGCTAAAATATTTTTATAAGGATTTTATTTTTATTTGAAGCCTATTATTTATACTCTCCCATCTCCTTTGATCTGATCACGACATTTTGAAGTAACATCAGAGAAATGGTATGCTTGGGATCATGTCACAATTATACAAAATTACTAAATGGAAATGACTGAATCATAATTTCTATTTATTTGACTTATCTATGTATATCTTTTTAAATGTTAATTGAACGTAATTTTTCCGCAATGCCCAAGGTTCGCTTGCTATGAAAATGCGTGATTAAAACGTGCGATGCAAAAATGCAAATTATTGTTAATTATATATGTAATGAAAATAATAAGATTTTAATAACTTGCTCGTCACCCGCTTAAAGCTCCAAAATAGATATTTTTATTTTCTGCATATGAAAATTATATCATACACAAAATTACGCAATATTATAACAGCACGATACAAATATAAAAGCTTTTTTAAAGGATGATGATCTTATTTACAAAAAGAAGATGTTTTAATAGAAAAAAAAACATTCTATTGGTTGACAACATTTCTACTAAAATTCTATTACATTTGCTAACAAATTTTGATCAAAGTATATTTAAGAAAGTGAAATTTGACGTGTAAAATTGGGGAAGATGCGGAAATATTGTCAGCCAAAGTACATCGATCCGTGTGAACTTACATGGAAATGAGTACTAGAGTTTATGTTACCGGTGTCGTGGCAGACTAGCTTGCGGAGCGACCGCCTGAAGTTGCGCGTCATCAAGCAATATACTATAGGGTTGATGGCAGAGTTCGCATGACCTGGAATACGAAATGAATTAGTAGTAACAAAGTCACGTGGTTATACCTACGTGGTTCCCGTTCCCGGGACAATACAGCGACAAGATTTGGATGTAGAGCATAATAAGTATAAAAATAAATTCCCACAATATCTCATACATTGACCTGACTCCGTAGTTAGTCGCTTAAAGTGTTGCGAATGCCAGACCACAAAGGTATTACAAATAATAATAATACAATATCAAGTCTATTAATCCATGGTTTTAATCTACAATATACAAGAGAGGCCCCTCTTGGGTATAGGCTTCCAGTATCCGCCATCTTTTTCTTTGGTTAGCTGTTTTCAACCAATCCTTTCCTATCACTTTTTAAATATCATCTAACCAGCGAGCTTTTGGTTTACCTTTCTGTTTTTTGCCTTCAGGACCATTCCATTTTGTTACTTGCTTTGTTCATTTATCATCAGACGAGTGGGCGATATGTCATGCCTATTACTTTAGACGCATTGCGTGTTTCAGTGTGTCTATCAAATTGGTTTTCTCTCTGATGCTTTGGCTGTTTGTTCTTGATGCTAAGGATGCTTTTCTCCTGGCTCTTTCGTACGATAGTTTTTTAGCATGGTAGTTTGTTAAATATCCGTAACCTTATGTTAGACTTATTATTTAATACATCACTTTTTCCTTTAGTATATTAGGAAGTTTGGATTTAAGTTTTTCTCTGTAGCTGTGATATTTTATCCAGGTCATATACATTCGTTTATCTATTTCATCTAAATGTCCTATTATTAGAACAATTAACAAGTCATAAACCATACAATTTAAGAAATACATATCTTGGCGTCGTTAGAAAGCTTATAAAGATATAGTTGGAAGCATAACCCATCTCTCTCTGATCCCAATCAGTCATGTAGTTTCCCAGTTAAATTGTAACAAACAAATGTTTCTATTTACTATATATAGTATTTAACACGCATACAGTTTATGTGATCCGAAGTGAGACTATATAGTCTATAGAATTTAGCGCTCGTATTATAGCAAGTCATTTTTATGACCTTTAATGTGTCGCAAGTCTTATGATTTGAGGATTTAAAATTATTAAAGCGATATTATTTTATAATCATTTAAACTAAAACTCAATTACAGTTTATCCAAGTAAGCCCACTACGGGCACTTTTCCCTAGAGTAATGTTTACCTAACCAATCTTTTCACAAATAGTATAAAGGAAATATTTTACTAAAAGAGAGAGAAGATCGTTTTTATTCGTACCTTTCTCTCATTTGTTTCTACTGCCAAACAGCAATTATTTTGTAGTGTTCCAATTTAATGGATGAACAGAAAGCTTCGTAATTACTGAATAATTCATAATTTATTTACGTCACAAGGTTGGTATTCTTGTGATAATAAGAACGTTTATTGGCTGTAGTGACGTTAATTATTACGCGAACTGTATGCGTGTTTGTTAACTTAGTTAATAGTTATATATAAAAAAAACAAGTGAAAAAATATTAACATTTATATTTCCAAACATTCTAGAAATATTTATAAATTCATATTTATAATATAGCAAACGACCCAAGGGATTATAAGAGTCACAAAAATCAATATGAGGTACATAAAGACTTTTGACAATTTGCACAAGAGACTTATCAAGTGTTGGTAAAATATTGACATAAGTATCGTTATTATTTTAATATAAATCAATAAGAAGAGACTCCATCTTGTTGTTTTAACTCTTGTTGATTTCACGAATAAACATACTTTGATACAGGAGTTTTTGCGGGAGCATTATTAATAGTTAGTTCCCTTACCCAATAGCAGGGTGTACGGCAGCAGTAAAGACACAGAGTCCACCTGCACAGCATTCACGTCGATCAACAGCTGGAGAATATTGTACGGAAGCCAGCAGAGGGCGAACAGAACTGCCAGCAGAAGTAGGATCCATGCCACTCTTTTCCTTTCCCGGACGAGCCGCAGCCGCTAGACGGAATAGAAATAAAAACAAAATATTACGCCAAATAAATCTGCTGGCTATAGAGCTGAAGATTTACCCAAACCTTTGAGTTCAGGCCAATAAAACTGATTATAATAACAAATCAAACTTTCACATAAAGTTAATGCGAATAAGGCAGAATAGTCAATGTACAAGACATGTTAGAGCTATCCGAGTTGAGGAATAATAATCTGCGAATAAACATGTTTTTGGAATGTTTAAAGATTTTAACTTACATAAGTATCGGTTTCTATATCACATTTGATGAGAGTGACCAATTCAAACCGACCGAGCAAGATTATATGATTAATTAACATATTATAGATCAAATATAACTTTAAAAAACTGAATGTGACCAATATAGTAAACGATTTTTGCACTTCTTTCTTTCTAGCGAATGTGTTTATAATCTAGGATTTTAATCGTTATAGCTATTGTTCGCATGTTTCCAAACTAGCAATGAAGAGGGAAATGCGCGGAGTATCTTTGCACGACCAGCGATCAGCAGTCAATAGCAAGAGAAATTAGTTCGTTAAAGTGGCTGTGGGCACTTAGTACGCAGATTCGATAGCCCATGGAGCGGTAACAGCGGTAAGAATATAGACTACGTACTGGCAAGCGCAGCGTTGGACCTATAAAGTGGAAAGACGATCTGACTAAAGCTACAGGATTGCGCTGGCCACATACAACCGGTCATATTGGAAATCACTTGGAAATGCCTGTGTCCAGCAGTGGGTGCCCACTGGCAGAGCTCTCCTGTTTTAGACACATACTCCTTATCATGTGAGAACGTGAGAATATAAATATATATAAAATAACTTGTATTGTTTATTGAAAATGCAACTTTAATATAAAAGATTTTAAAATTGGTCCAGAATTTATTTATTATTTGCAACAATAGTACAAATATACAAGGTTCCAATTTAAGTAGGGATCTTTTCTTTTAATATAATATTTTGGCCCATATTGATTTTTGAAAATGTGACTTTCTAATGATGAAAGAATTGTTGATATCGGATTAGTTGTTTTTATATTTATTAGATAAATACAAACAAATATATCCACTTTATTATAATCGTGGTAAATGTATAAAATGTTGCGTATATAAATGTTTTGACGGGCCCGACGGCGCAGATGGTAGAGATCCTGTCTTGTGCGCCAAAAGGTTCGATTCCCTTCCGGGACAAATATTTTTAAGATGGTATTTATATTTGTTCTATCGGAGTAAAATATATTTATTTAAGTAGTATATTTGTGATTTCTCTATTACCTAGTATCCGTATCACAAGTGCTTTAAACGACTTATCACGGAATCAGATCGATGTATGAAATGTTGTGCCATTTTTTATTTATTTATAATAATAGTTATTACCACATTAGAATTTGGTCGTATTGTTAACGAATTTAATATCCATTAAAAATACTGAACGTTTTAACATTTACTAGAAAAATATCATTAATGTCAGTTTTCACGCGAGATTTGAACTTGCATCTTTCTCATGCCGGTAGACTTATATTTTGCTTAGAAATCAGCGCCATCTCTTTTATTTTGTAGGTAACTTTGTACACGTTCGGAAACAGGATACTTTCTTGTCAGACTTTTATTCGTGCTGTTCTTGACACACTTCTAAGGCCTCATTACGATAGCAGCTATAGCAAAATCATTAATAACGATACCCGAATGCAACCTTACACGAGACCTTTGCTTATTATCTCTGATGCGATCGAATATCGAATAATCGGAAACATTAGCGGTAATGACAGGGTAGCGGCACTTCTTTTCCTCCCTTTGTTGTTGTTGGCTTAAATTTGTCCAGCTTCTACTTTATCATAGTTTATTTTATTATTCATAATAAACTTACTTCATATTTTATTAGACACTATGATCATCATATCTGCTATTGAAAGTCCACTGGAGAGGCCTATGTCCAGACATAGGCCTCTCCAAAAAATGAGGTTTTTAGCCCAGAATTGTCGCTGGGCAAGCGCAGAGCGCCACTTGGGGATGTTGCTTGGATGTTTGCATTCCCGCATTGTAAATTCAATCTGCACTGTTTTAGATGGATATGCTGGCATCTGTCGATTCTAGTACCTCAGTCGCCTCTTACGACATCTGGTAAGTGGAAGGTACTATTCTATATACTCTGCCGGTACCTCACCAATTAGCCCTACAATGTCTATATGACAAGGCAAATCCTTATAAAATTCAAAAACTCAATTCTAAATATAAATTTTATGCTAGTATTTCTGTTAAACATATATACATAGATTTGTAAAATATCTATGTTAAGTTTTATCTAACCACATATAACAAAGAAGAAAAATTTGTTTGTTTGCATTGATTAAACTCTGAAACTGGACTAATTCGATAAATTATTTACCGTTGGAAAGCCACATTATACTCGGGTAAAATATTGTTTAAATTGAAGATCCATGCGTTATCGGCAGAGTAGAATAGTACCTACTTCTGTATCAGGTGTCATAAAGATACCATAAACTACAAATGGCGGTATATTCAATATTCATCCACAACAGTGTAGCTTAAATGCACAGGGCAGGAATGGGCACCATTAACTGCATCGCGGAATTTGCGCTCTACAATCGCCAACACGGTCGCCAGGGTGGCAATTATCCTTTTTCTGGTTGAGGCCTATGTCCAGTAGTGGACTTTCAATAGCTGATATAATGCTTCTTATAATAAAAGAAGGAAAAGTTTATTGTTTGTATTGAATAGATTCAAAAACTAGACAAAATCGATTAATTATTTACCTTTGGAAGACAATATTATAACCCGGTGATACAGACTATTTTTTTTATTAGGTAGGCTCAAAAACTCCATTCATTAATCCAAGTTTGTCAAAACTAACCTAAATAATGTACAATATCCAAAATTATTTATTGTAAATAAAACAAAATTAAGCACTTTTCTTATCTTATTATAAATAAAAAAAACAGAAAAAACTTACAAATGTAAAAAGATAACCAAAAAAAGGAACATTAAAATAAGAATATCCAAACTGTTTTAATAATTTTTGAAATACCTGTGCAAAGTCGGGATGGTCTTATGGCAATATAATAACTATTATTTACATCATTAGCATTTCAGTTCCTGCATTTTTGATGTCTTAATTAAAATTCTGGATTGGAGACCTAATAACGGCAAACACAACGTACACAATAGTACACCTTCCATCCACCAGATAGATAAACGATCTAATGAAAACCGCAGGACCATGCCGGACGTTAAAGGGGTTTGTTGCTGTAATGTACCGGCAGAGTAGAATAGTACCTCCCACTACACCAGGTGTCGTAAGAGGCAACTAAGGCGAAAACCAACATGTGGCGGTATATCCATCCGAAACAGCAACAGGGCAAGGGCTGGCAGCAGCATTTCAGTCGCGAAAGCTGCTCTCTGCGATTGCCAATACGCTTGCCCAGCGTGGCAATTGTGGGTATAATCCACCTTTCTTGAAGAGGCTTATGTCTAGCTGTGGACTTATAATGGCTGTTATAATGATGATGAATTGGTTTTTCATTAAGACCGGGGAAGTGGGTAAGTGTATATTTAAGAGTGGATGTCCTGCGGCTAACATGACGATGATCATTAACCTGCTCTAAACTTAGTTTTAAGACCCATCTGGTGCCGGCAGACCAGTAATAAAGTAGGAGGTTGTAAGGGTCAACGTTAGTTTATGTAAATTTGTAATTAGCGAACCTACACTTACATATATACGATTTAAAAGTGAATATGATAGGGCCATTTGACTTCGATGACTCCTTATACTATCAACAAAAAGTTAGCAATAATACTCTCAAAGGAGATTGGACTTTTTGGCAAATTCGAACTAATTTATTTACTATAGTTCTCTGGTAATCAAATTATTAGAATAGCAATATAATAAAATAAAATATATAAGTCCAAACATCAGATAATATACATAATAAACAAACAATATCATGAATAATTGGTAAAATATCCGGCGATCAAATCAAGATAATAGAAATAAGAAGCCAATCAAATCAAACCTGAAATCAAGACGAATCAGGGTACATAAAAAGGTATTTACCGATTAAATTTTGAGAGGTGGTTATATGGTTGGGTCGGTAGGGTCGTAAGATGTGAATAACGTACCGGTGTTGCCAAATGGAGGTCCTAGATGGGTAAATGATAATCCTGAAATAGTATCCCAGTCACGAAGTTATTCTCAGTTCACCACATTTCATACAGTGACCTTATTTCGTCATAAATCGCTTCTCGCATGCACGCAAGAACTCGTGTTACTACCGATATCAGACAATAGAGAAATCACATATATGCTACTTAAATACATATATTTTCACCCAAATAGAACAAACATAAATATGATTCATATAAACATATGTTGGGGGGGGGGTCGAACCCTTTGGCGAACCTTAAAGTACTTGAGTTACAGGTAGGAACAGAGTAATTACGAATATAATACTTGAAAAAAATATATTTCTTCCGGTAAATCGCAGCAAAATTATAAGTAAATTTAAATGCATTTAAAACCTTTCATGTATTTACTATTTATACAAAACCATACCAAGTCAATATCCTACGCTTTGGCATCATAAATGATAAATGAGAATTTAATTTAATGAGAACAGTGTACACATCATCTAATACTTACGGTTAGTGACTCAGCTGTATCAGAGTTCAAAGTTATCAAGAATTATTAAACATTTCTTCGTTATTTAGGGTTCGTGAGGTTAAGTAACACACATATATATATATATATATAAATATCTACATTCGATTAAGGTCAGCTATTGTAGTATGATGCTATCTCATATGGAACACAATTTTACCTTTTTATTAATAATTTTATCTTTCTGTATCTGTATTAAACAAAGTTGACCACGTACAAAGGTCACCTGCAATTGCATCTGACTCTCACCATTTTCTACCGCCAAATTGAATTGTTTGCATTGCTGAGTTTCGATTTGAAAGGTTAGAGAGGCAGTGAAATAACAGGGTATCACAAGTCACAAAGTTGGCAACGCGCTATTGATATCCTTGTGATATCACGATCGTCTATAGGCTGCGGTAACGTTTACTAGGACTTGGACTGTGTGCTTGTTTGTCGACCTAGTTTACAATGATAATGAACCTGACGTGTAGCCAGGTCATCCGATTAACCGAAGCATGTAACATACCATGGGGCACTCTACATTACTCTGTCGGTGTACCACCCCCTATCAATTATGGAGGGAGGCACAACGATAGATGTATCTGGGTGTTGTTAGAGGCGACTGCGGTACATTGACAGTGGACGTCCTACGACAAGTATTATGATGATGATGACTAAAAGGTACTATTAATTTTTAAGCAGACATGCCTTAAGAACTTTTTTAATTAGCTTCGAAAAGCGGCAGAATTTCTTTATTATTTTTAAAATTTTCAGTGATTACCATAAAACGTTACTGAAAATATTTTTTCGTAATCTAGAATATACTTTCTAAGCAGTCGATTATCTTATCAGGATTTGTTACTCTAATGCCTAGATATTCTAGTCTAATCCCAGCTCTAAACAAGCTGTGGAAACGTAAAAATGGTTATAGAGAATGTTAAGTCAAAGGGTTGTTAGCGCCGACACCAGTAGGCGACTTAAAAATTACCACTAATTACTTGGTGTTAATGGGACCTTTATCACCACAAATTTTTATTGTAAGGTCTTTTCGAGTCACTCGTGTAATGAACTTTCAATAAACTAGAAATACATGTCTGGTGCCGGCAAACTAGTTCAAGGTCTAATTCTCTTACGTTAGTTGACTCTTACGTAGGGTCATCAGAGCCATCAGTGTTATAACTACAATATTTTTTTAATATTTTTAACTTGGAAGTATTATTGATTATTTATCATTATCATCAAACCAACCATTGGAAGTACATTATTGGATATAAACCTTCCCATGAAAGGAGAAATTTTGTCCATAATTGCGTGCTGGTCCAGAATATTGGCAATCGCAAAGAACAGTTTTTGCTACGTGGATACTGCTGCATATCCCCGCTTTGTGCATTTGAGTTGCACTGTTTCGCTAGGATATACCGCCATCTATCGGTGCTAGTACCTTAGTCGCCTCTTACGACACAATGTATAGTGGAGGTACATCAGTGTAGAACAGTACGTACTTATCATAGTAATTCAATTATTTTGACGATTCAAGAGTATATTTTTTACGTTTCAGTTTTTTTCTATGCGAAAATGATACTAGTGTTAATGTTGATAACAAACTTGAATATTTTTTGTCATCGTCAGCCATTTTTGGTTAATTCAAAGTTACTTGAGGATTACTTCAAGGACTACTTCACGCGCTGATAGATTTTACGGACTGCAAACTACATCCGGAAGAACGGCTTCCTGCGCTTCCCAAACTAAAAGACAATACATTTTTGGTCACCTTTCCCTTAATGCTAGGCTTTCTGAAACTTACTTGACTTTGTCAAAAGTATTAGGCACATTGGTTTGAGCTAATCTCAAAAATAATAAACGTTCGTTTAGACATGGGTCTAGCGAATAATATAAATATTTTTGCTTATAATTCCCACACGGGTCAAGCTTGGTGGCTATAGCAGAACGTTATACTGCGATAAAAGTGCTGCTGCCCAACTCCTCCATTTTCTTTTTAACTACGCTATTTTAAGCAAAACAATATACTGCCGTCTTTCAGTACCTGGTACAGAGGCAGGTTCTCCGTCGGTACCTCACGTCAAAAGTAATATTCTACATATTTTTAATACTGCTACATTATCAAACTTTGAAAATAATACCGTAGTTGACAGCCCTACCATTTAATTAATTCTGCTCAACTAAAAGCTACTGATTAGGATCAACTTCACAAACAATAAGCTGATGACGCACTAAATGCAAGAGGGTGGGGATGGGCAGCAGCATTTATGTCGCATAGTTATGTTTTGTGATTGCCACCATGCCTGACAATGCGCCAATATAATGGAGAGATCCCCCTTTCTTGGGAAGGGTTCTATCCAGCAGTGGACGCTTTACGCAGCTGCTATGATGATGATGAAATAATCTTCAGGCTGTATAGTTTTGAAATGGAGGCCATGTAGGACCCACAAGGTGCATAGACGAACTATCTAGATATCCGGATCCCGATAAATGCAAGCCCCATACATCCAGTCCTATTAGAAAGTTCTTAGAGAGGCCTTTATCCAGCAATCATTCTACAACTAATAATGATATGATCATTAACATCTGCAGTGGAATTTCTACGGGTGATTCGACGCCCACTATTTACAATACAGTTTGAAAAGTAACTGGCTTTTGATCAGCGACATCGTTCATACTGACATCTGTAGAAAGTCCATTACAGAGCGAATACCTCTCAAAGAGACAGGGAATACAGCCCATAATTATCACCCTCGGCAGGCGTGATGGTGAACCGCAGAGCGTAGCTTTGCGACGCAAATACTGCTGCCTATTCCCGGTTGGATATATCGCAATCTGTCGGTTCCACTATCTCAGTCATCTCATACGACTCCTAGTAGGGGGAGGTACTATTCTGTTCTGATGGTACTCCAAGGCAAAGTTTAAAACATATTGTCTTGTAATGTATAATGCTACAAAAATCATCCTTAATAAAAACATATTAGAGAATTAATCAAAATCCATACATAATTAAAAATATAAGCCGTAGTATTCATTATTATATCATTATATCATTAGATTCAGATAGATTTACTTTTAAATTGAGTAAAATAATTATATGAACAAGAAATAACCAGGAATAAACCAGTAAAATTAAATTTGGACGATATCATATTACCTATGTTTAATAATTATTTCGTGATGAAAAATATCTTACAGACTCCTCGTATAATGAGACTGTCAAGTGCAAAAAGACATTTTCAAATTCTATTGGTAAGAACTAAGGTTGGCGAACTTTTATATTAGTATAGATAAACAATCATTTTTAGATGCCTTAGGGTACCGGCGGAGTAGAACAGTAACTCCCTCTGTACTAGATGTTGGAAAAAGCTAAGATACCGAAACCGTCAGATGGCGGTATATCCATTTAAAAAAGCGAAGCCTAATTGCTACCGGGTGAGGATAGGCAGCAGCATCCTTATCGCCCCTATCTTGAGGATGCGTATGTATGTTTCGCTATCTTCCTCACCCTTCAAACCGGAATACAGCGATGCGAATATAGCTGAGATAGATATAGATGAAAGTGAGGTACCAGGGCAGACGGCCTTTGTGCGAGGTGAACCTCTTTAGGGTAAAAAATAACGACAGTAATTTGGCAAAGGTTAATAAAACGACTGTTAGAGGTAACCTTGTAAGGGTAGACGCTGACAAAATTGAAGATATTCCTTTCACTGACGCTTGAATAGTGTTAATAGTTTATTGTTCACCATCCAACAAAACAACATCATAACTGAGGTGAAGTTATTGCTAATAGAAATTTCTTGTTAGCAACTGCAACTAAAAAATAGCAGTATATCCACATAAAACAGCGTAACTCTAATGATTTAATCAATATATCAATCAAATCTTTATTCTCAATATAAGTTATAAGGTGATAATTTCCTAATTAATGTTAATTATATAATAATAAATTCTCACAACATCTCATACATTAACCTGACTCCGTAGTAAGTTGCTTGTCGCACTATGTTACGGATGCCAGACAACAGAGGAATCACAAATATATTACTTAATTAATAATAATAATAACTTTATTCAACAATTAAAGGAAACTTAAACTAAAATACATTTTGATACTTAGGTATCAAAATTAGGTCTAGCCTGTTCTTATAGGCACCTATTTTACTTAAATACAAATGGTTAACACCCAGACACAGAATAAACAAATATCATCATATAAATATTTGCTTTGGGTGGGAACATTTGGCGCACAAGATGGGATCACTACCATCTGCGCCATCGAGTCCGTTGTTAAGAAATAGTACATAAGTGTCATCCGTATTGTCTTGTATTTCTATTGAAATAGGGCGTCAATTCCATTGCTAATCTACGCTCTATGAACAGCACCACGCCTGCCCAGTAATGCAATTATAGATAGCTAGTTTCCTTTTTTGGGGAGGATTTCATATCCAGCTGTGGACTTCTAACGATCAATATGATGATATAAATGTAAAAGAACAAACGTGTTCAGAGCCAGTATTCATTTCATATTGGAAGTCCACTGGTAGACATATTCCACCCCGAGATAGGGGGCATTTTGTTAATTGGGAAGTGTTAGTAATCGCAGAACGCAGCGTCGCGACGGGTATGCTGCATAAGTCTAACATCGCCTTGTGCATTTGAATTACGCTGTTTCGGATAAATATACCGCCAGCTGTCAGTTCTGGTTTTGAGGCGACCCTCTTACGACAACTTATGGGGGGAGGTTCTATTCTACTTTGCCGGTACCTCATTATATACTAAAATACCCGGTGGGAATTAAGCAAACACTTTTCAATTTCTTTAAGTATACTTATATGCAATTCTTTAAGTATACGAGTAAGCATCCCTCGGGGCCAAAATTCTTCGGCCATGCTGAGTGCACATAATGTCCATAGCTGAGAGTAAAGTATCCATTAGTTTTATTTACAATTCTCGTATAAACCAGTTCTAAGTTATATTTACTGCCACATCGCCGTGTAATGGGGATCCTAAGTAAGTGGAAATGTTTGTTCATGTCTTCACTGGTGCTTAAGCAAGCAAGAAATGTCCTGGAATCTAGATGATTTGGCCAAGTACTTAAAGCTTATGACCTGTGGGAATATCAAATACACTGGCTATATAATAAAAATACTAGTTCTTAACGGCTTTAAGAGTTATTTCGTCTTGACATTTATGTCATTATATATATTTACTTTTACAGGTTCGATGGCATAGATGGTAGTGATATTTTGCGCGAAGGTTTTTTGTGTTTGTTTTGTATAAGGGTATGAAATATGTACGTATTTAAGTTGTATTTTTGCAATTACTCCACTGTCTGGCGTTCTTAGGACAAGAGTTTCCTTCGAACACCAAACGACTTCTTTTAATACAAATTCCTTTAAGCGACTTACTACGAAGTCAGTTGTAGAGTACGAGATGACTTAGGAATTCATATCAATTTTTGTACGGCAAAGATATCTTAACATTCTGTCCTAGTATTAATGCCACTCCTTGCCAATGGTTGTATTCATAAATTAATACTAAACGCATAAATATCAGAGTAAGCATGTTGGCAATCAAAAAGCGTAGCTTTTGCGTTGGGGATGCTGGTCGGATGTATATACATACCACCATCTGTTTTTCCGGTACCTCAGTCACCTCTTACGACACCTGGTCCAGGGGAGATACTATTCAACTCTACCGGTATGTACCCCACGGCAATAATTAAATAAATTCCCACAACATCGCATACCTTGACCTAATTCCACTATGAGTTGTTTAAAGTACTTGTATTACAGACATCAGACAATAGAGACATCATAAATATACTACTTAAATACATATACTTTCACCCAAACAGAACAGACATAAATATCATCATATAAATATTTATCCTGGTGGGGATCGAACCCACCACCTTTAGCACACAAGACAGGATCACTACCATCTGCGCCATCGGGCCGGTCATATTAATGAAAATTATAATGCCTATTTATCTCAACTATATAGGTCATATAGTTGAGATATATAGGCACATAAATGAAACCCGGTATATTAAGGTAAGGCTCATTAGCACCGACGCCCATAGGGGTTCCCATTAACAGTAATGACCATATGTTAATGGAAATTTTAGCAAGACTAATTCTTGAAAGTCCCTTTCTGGTAGCTTGCATAATAAACCGCAAGGAAAAAGCTTGAAAATCATAGCTTTAAAATCTTGTGCGTGTATATAAGTTTTAACAATGTAATAATATAGGTGACTCCTGCAATTACATATTGAATATCATAATATCTACTACCGGATGTAGACCTCCTCAAGTAATCTCCAATAGGACCAGTTGTATGCGGTCTATTCCCAGCGCGATCCTGCGGTTTTAGTCAGACCGTCTGTCCATGATCGTGGTCTCCATTCCAGAACCTAATGACTCCATCGGCCATCGGTTCTGCGTACCAAGTGACCCGCCCACTGCTATTTCAACTTACTAATCCACCTGGCTATGTCTTACACTTTGGTTCCTTTTTTAATCTACTCATTACTGACTCAATCGCAAAAATACTCCGAGTATTGCGCTTTGGCTTAGAAGGCCAATGGTTGGTAAAGGCCAATTTATACCCTTGGTCGCTAATAAAAAGCGTTTGGATCTATCTATATAAAAGGAGAAGCTGACTAATTGACTGACTGACATATTAACTCCTGGCTTAAACTATAACATCATAAAAGCATTACATTGCATTAATCGTGAAAGTTTATATACGTACATATATTACGCTAGGACCAATAACATCGGAGCATAAATTTTACAAGGTTTGTTTTACAATATAATGTAAAAAAAAACGGAACCGCAATTCAATATATAAAAGGAAAAATAATCGAAAACTGATATTGACTTGTTTCTATTTTCATATTGAGTCCTAAAGGATTATAAATTAATACAATTGTTATACGAGAATAAGACTTTAGATATGACTTATCTCCGATTTCGAGCGGGACTCAAACCTTCATCTTTACCATTCCAGTGGACTGCACTTCTGTTGTGCTAACTAGATATTAGTTGACACGACGAATTATTCATAGTGTTATTTTGCACTGAAAACGTTATTGTGTGTACAAACACTCAAATGTCATACTTTTACGAATACTCTTATACTATTTTCTATAATATCAAATTATAAACATTTCATGAAAAGGAGATTATTGAAAAGGAGGCCAGTATGACAAATTGTGAAATTGTAATCAATGACATGAAAGTTGAAAAGTAAGAGTTTGTATACATGCGAAGTGTTTTTACGAGAGATGGGAAGTATGAAGAAGATATTGAACGGAGTGTAAAAGCTGGTAATGTCAAATGCTTTTATAGGCAGCCAAAATGAGTAAAAAAGGGCACGACTGGCTATTCATAGAGGTGTGTTGGTTCCAATACTGACATATGGTTGTGAATGTTGAGTATGGCAGAAGAAGCACGTAAGTAGAAAATTGCTGTTGAAATTTCACTTCGAATGATGTTTGGTGTGAGTTTGAGAGATAGATTAAGGAATAGTGTAATAAAAGATCGATGTGGTGTAAAAGATGATGGTGTGACAACAATAGAGAAAGAAATGTTAAGAAGGTTTAAACATGCAGGCAGGATGGATGAAAATAGAATGACTGCACAAACATATAGGGAAGTGAATTAAAGGGTTGGTATAGGATGAACATATCTTGACTAGGTAGAAGAGGTATTAAAGAAGGGCCAGGTCAGAAGTGTATGAATAGACTAATGCGAGTAAGGAAAGCAAGAGAGGTTTGCCAAGATCGTAACAAGTGGAGATCCATAGTCTCGGCCTATCCCGATGTGACACAGGCGTGATGTAAATTCTTAATTTCTCGACCTAATTAAATATGACTTTAATTTTAAAATTAAATATAACATCAGTTGAATAATGTCTATTTAACAAAACGACCAGCAAAAAATAAAACGTTTAGAAAATAAGCCCTCCTCAAATGTGTTTTAAATGAACTCGCTATTTATTTGTGGCCCGCTTGAAGGCAGGCGGTTACCCTAAGGAATTTTACGAAATCGCGTTATAATTTACGATTTGCAACAATTGCATTTAATTATATAATAATTAACAAAAATTTACTGTGGGGTACCGCTAGTGTATAATACTACCTCCCCTCTGGGGACTGACGGATGGCGTTGTATCTACACAAAAGGTACGTCCAACGACTGCTAACACGTTTGCCCAGCGCGGCAATTTTAGGTAAAATTTCTCCTATCTCGATAAAGCCTATGTCTAACAGTGGCCTTCCAATAGCTAATATGAAAACATAAATTATTGGGTGGTTGAAAAAATGGTTGCAATAAAAAAATATGTAACTTTATCTCTACTAAAAACGTTATTCACTATAAAGTTGCCTTTAATTACTACATCACAAGGTATTTTCTTCTCTGACTACTTTGATAATCTGGATAATGAAATTATTTACACCGGATAATCCGTAAAATGCGAGAGTACAAATTATTTTGAATTAAATAAACTTGCCGGTGTCTAGAAACGCTTAATAAGGAGGATTTAAATCGTAATGCCAGGTGGGACGCGAGCTTTGCAGTTATAAAGTAACTTTTGAAGGAGCGAGGTCTTGGAAAAGTGGATTAAATATTTAGTTGAAGCCGCGTTTGAAGTTTGTGATCCTCTTTGTACAAGTTAAAATTTTAGGTATTAATTCTAGACTATTTTTAACAACAAAATTAATTATTATTAATTAAAAGTAATTATTATTATTAATACACCTCAGGTGTACCAGATACTGGAAACAAGAAATATACCGCAACCACCAAACACATAATAAATACCGATAAACGCATTATTTTTACTTTGTTTTAACTTTTAAACACTGCGTTGTATATTAAATAATGATGATAAATAATGAATGACATATATAAAAATTATATATAATTATGCATATGTATTAGACCAGATAGACAAACAAGCATTCAGTCCGTGGACTTGTTTGTCAACCTGGTCTAATACATATGTATAATTATATATAATTTTTATATATGTCATTTATATTTAAGCGTTAATAATATTTTTATATAAGCGTCACTGTAGCCAATAGACGCTTGTAATGTTACAATTATATCACTATTACTATCACTATTACTATCACTATCGAAACTTTCATACAAATTTTGTACCCTCCTTGTACCTCCTTAAGGGAATATATTCATACGAAAATGTTTTACACGTGTTTCGTGACATTCAATGAAGCAAGTTCATACTACATCATAATGTTTAAATAACTTCAGGATCAGCAATTTCATACTAACCTTGTACCCTAATTCTGTCTGTGAGCTCCCGTGAGCTTACGTTATTAAAGAAACTCTTGTGCAAAAAAAGTGCGGTGTGGTCGTTACGTTTTTTATTATCCGCGCAACTATCTTATAAATAAAATTAGCGAAATTGGTGCAGCCGTTTTTGCGTAATGCCGTGACCAAAGGAGAACGGCATTATTTTTCTACAAATATTTTATGGTTTTACTTAATACTTATTATATTTGTTCGGATTAATAGTTATTTAATACTCTTAGTCAGTACAATATTTTCAGTGTATATAAACATATATGAAAACATTTTAAAACTAAAAAGTATTAAATTTAAAAAATGATTTAATTATACGTGTCGTTTATGCATTTAGTGAGAGCTGTCTTGAAATTAAAGAAGAAAGTAAACAGACACTAGTTTTATTTTTATGTATGGATAAAGTTTAAAGTTAGTTATTGAAGTTTTACCCTAAACAAAGCAAAGGCAGTTTAATTTGATTCGGACATGTCGAGAATTATATAAGCTTTATATGATACTCGTAAATGTGTCAATCTCTACATCAACTTTGATATAGTAAAATTTTCTGTCTAATTTATCGTCAATATATACGGTAGATGCTTACTTGCTGACTGTTTGCGCTTCCCTCCGTCTGATCGAATGGTGGCAGCACTGAGCACAGGCGCCTGCCCATCAGCGAATATGACACCACCACTATCGAACCTGGAAATTCAGAAACAAGATAATAGGAATATTTTTTGATATATCTAACAAATAAAATAATATAATGAATTCCCATAACATTTAATGCAATAACCTCACTCCATGGTAAGTTGCTTAAAACACTTGTGTTACCAACGTCAAACAATAGAGGAATCACAAATATACTACATGTATTTAACATCCAGCCACAGATTAAACACAAATATCATCACACAAATATTTACCATATAAATATTTATTGTAATTATTATTATCATATAAATATTTATTTAGCACAGATAAATATTTTTCCTGGGTGGGGATTAAACCCTTGACCTTTGGGGCACAACATAGGATCACTACCATCTTCGCAATCGGGCCGCATATCTACGTAATCTTGACAACACACCATTTGGTCTCCTCGTACCGATAACGCAAATCAGTGCTTCTTTCGTGAAACCTAACGGAGAATTCTAGCAGAGTAAGCAAGAAGCTCCGTCGAAGAGTAGTTTAACGAGAGACGTGATCAACTCCTCCGGTACTCCTCCAACAAACAGTTGAAAATCAGCACGCCAGCAAAACAGTAGGTTTATCCGAAAAAAAAACATTCTTCGACTAACCTAGATTACCTTTTATGAAAAATACCAATAATTAAAATAACAAATTTTTTTAAATATAACATCTGCCACCCATAAGAAGACACTTGCAAATTAATAGGCCCGGTGGCGCAAATGGTAATTATCATATCTCGTCCGCCATAGCTCTTGGATTCGATCCCTACCATGAAACCATGCAAAGTCTTGTATACAGTGGCTTACATTGCCACGTTCAGAAGGAGGAAGAGTATTAATAGATATGTATATTTATTAATATATATTTCATGTTGATGTCATGTGAAATTTTTGGGGTAATATCATTTAAATAGAATAATTGACTTTTACTGTAAGCTATCGGTTTAATGTCGTCCATGTAGAGTAAGTGAGACAAAATATAGTGTTTTTGATTTGTTATTTTGAAATATATTTTTAATATCATTTCATAAAGTAGAGAGAGGATTTAAATCCAGACAAAGCAACAACGGGCCTAGCACATGTCCTTGGAAGATTCCGCGTCCTATTTTAATCGATTCACTAGGAAATTATTCTTCATCTTGGTTAATAGTTAGAACAGTTACCCAATTATCCATGGCTGTTTCGAGAAAAATTACTAGAGTAGGATTTTTTTGTAGAGCAGCATAATAAATTTTAACCAACTATGCGGGACTGAATCAAAGGCCTGTTGATAATCTTTCAACATTGCATGGTTATTTGATTTACTTTCAGTTACTTTTTTATAATAACTGCATCTATTGTAAGCTGTTCTTTAAATCCCTGACTATATTTCTACATCCTTTTTGCTAATATGTTATTATCTGAAACATGTGTCTAGATAATTTTGCTTATGCATGATGTTAGAACTTTATAAATGGTGATTATGCGGTGATTTTGTGAGTGAGTTAAGGTAGTTGTGTAAATATGGGTAAATGTGTAGTTAAGGATGTGATTAGTGCCTGTAGCTTTCCAACTATGTGCGCCTTGTACTACTTCTAAGAAAGTTTCTACATATAAGAGTTCAAATTTCATGTCAGGGATATAGGTATTTTCCCTTACTTTTTGGATTTAATCAGCGTTATTATTATGTGCAATAGGATTTTACCAGATTTCAGCCCAGAACACCCGCAATCAATTGGGTATATCTATTGGCTGCCGGTTTTGGTCTTGAGTAGATGATTAATTTCGGTAGAAAGATTTTTCATTATTAATAGTGTTTAATAGTGTTTAATTTTCATAGCTTCAAATATTCTTATTATCTTTTTACCACCATTTCCCTACATGAACTGAGTCAATCTACCTACAAACCTAAGTTTTTTTTATGTTCATTTCTAATATTTTCTGCCCAGACGATTTACTGTAGTCCGATCTTTGTCGTCTTACTGTATTTATTTTTGAACCGTTGCAGGTAGCAGCGGTATATGCAGCGGTATAAATAAGTGTTTGTAAATCTATAAAGCTAAATTTAGTAGTCAGATATTCTGGCAGTATATCCTTGTTATATAACTTACTATGAATGCATGTTTTTTAGATGTTTCTGCTTAGATATAAATGATTTTGATGTCAGATTTCTGTTTTTTTTATTTTTCTTATTAATAATTTGTTTTTCTTGGACCTAACAATAAAAGTCACGCTACAAACAAATTCACGCAGAAGGTATACATTTGTATCAACCAAACAAAACAAAGGTCAAATTCACACACACAAATGTATATATAAGTCTTCCGACAAACAAGATGGGAAATACGACCACTATTGCGAGATGACAAATCCCGATATTTTTTTCGTATCGTAATATTGGATCACATTAAGACGTACAATTATTACTATTTATAGAAAATACATTATTATCTAACGAACTGGCTTTCATAATCAGACGTTGTAATTATTCGGTCCAGAATCCGATAAAAATACATAGCAACAGCGTTTTTTCAAATCTATTGTAAGATAGTGTTGATTCATGCTTTAATCGTCTTGGTAATTGATTGAAAATATAATTGCAAATAATTTAATCACAATTAATTTGACTGCACTAACTGATTAGTTGTATATTTTTTGTTAAATTAACTTGTATTAATTGCAAGATACAATATTACATAATCATAACAGCGATTGGAAGTCCACTGCTGCACATAGGTTTCTCCAAGAAAGGGAAAATCGTAGAGTATGTGTCTTACAGTCCACACATAAATAAATAATCTATCTTGTAACTATTTGTTTAGCCGCGAAACTTTTTGTCCGTTTGGTTAAAAAAACAATAAACAAATTACGACTATTATTTGTAATGTCACACTGTCACAGTAACGCCGTGAGGTACCTATAGAGTAGAATAATACCTCCCCCGGGTGTCGTAAAAGTTGCCTAAGGTACCAAAAACGACAGATGGCGGTATATCCATCCGAGACATGCAGCTCAAATGCACAGGGTAGATATGAGCTGCAGCATCTCCGTCACGAAAGCTGCGCTCTGCGTTAGCCAAAACGCTTGCCCAACGCGGCAATTATGAGGAAAAATTCCCCTTTTCTTGGTGAGGCCTATGTCCATCAGTGAACTGACTTTTAATGACTGGTGTGATAATGAAGGTCACAGTTAACGAGCAATTAATTGTTAATTAATATTAAGCGAATGACAAATAAATATTTTAAAACTTAATGAAACTTAATTTTAAAACTTTGAAATGTTTAATTGCATCTTGCAATGAAACATTGTCCAACTTTTCCATAATAATAAAATCAACTGCAGACAATTGCAATTGAAATAAAATAATATTTAACAATAGAATATTTTACGAAAAATAGATTAAAGAATTATTTCAGTAAAGTTATTCGCAGTTAAGCGCAACATAGAAAATATAATTTCCAAACAATTTCATCCAATAAATACAAAGAGCTAGAACTATGATTACAATACATTATTTCTCCGAAATTTTTATATCAGTGGGTACTTTATAACACAAAAGTTTAAGACTATGTTATTTACATTCAAAATGCTCGAGTATTCAAATTGTTTTGTCATTTAAATATTTCGCCATTAGAATGAATGAAGAGTAAATAGAATTGTAAGTAGACAAATACGCGATCAAAACACCCAGATGCTATATTAAAGGAGGCGATGGAAATACAGTGGCAATTTGTTTAAAAATAAAAAGGACTTGAAAGAACATTGTGTAAAAAGAATTTCAACAAATTATATAGTCTCGATATGTCTTGAATTGACGGGTCCGATGGCCCAGATGGTAGTGATCCAATCTTCCGATCCTATGCTATCTTGTCGTTGGCTCGAATTCTATCCAGAGCAAATATTTATATAATGATATTTGTGTTTGGGCCTGAATATTATATATATGTATTTAAGTACAAAAGTACTTTAAACGACTTACCACAATCCTTACACAGTTCAATGTAAGAAATATTGTGAGAAAAAAAAGATATAAATGGACAAATGTATAATAATAATCATTCGTTGAGACGTCCATTGCTGAACATAGGCCACCCCAAGTACTCGTAATCTCCAATAAGACCGGTTGTATGCGGCCTGTGTCCAGATCATCTGTCCATCTTGCTGGTGGACGCTCTTCGTTGCACTTGTCGGTACGTGGTCTCCATTCCAGAATCTTACGACTCCATCGATCATCGGTTCTGCGTACCAAATGCTCTGCCTTCTGCAACTTACTAATCCGCCCGGCAATGTCGGTAACTTTGGTTCTGTTACGAATCTCCTCATTCCTGGTGGTCGATTCACGCAAGGAAACTACGAGCAATGCTCTCTCCATAGCTCGTTGAGCTACTTTCAGTTGACAAATAAAGCCAATGGTAAGAGACTACGTTTTGCTGCCATTGATCATCGCTGGTAACACACATTTGTTGAAAACTTTCGACTTAAAGCACTGAGATCTAATAATTATTCATATATTGTTATTTGGTACATATTTGAGTACCCTAATTGGTTATAAATGACTAGCAGAGCCCCTCCTTTTTAACCCGCGTAGTTTCAAACTCCCTTTTACCTCTAATAAGGGATCTTAAGGGATGACTTTCAAAAAATATTTTACACTCGTTTTATAACTTTCTAATAGATAACCTTTATAGTGAAGTTGATTCAAATAATTACAAAAAATTAACTACTCAAAAGCAAAAACTTTAGGGAGTGAAAACCCCTGTGGAAATTTTAAGTTTCTAACACGTAAAGTTAGTTAATCTTTTTTTACATATAGATAAATTCTTAAATTTTCGCTATCTAAGTTAAATGCCGTTGGATGTGCGATACCTAAAGAATAGATTAGCTCTCCTTTCAGATGGCGTAAGAGGTGACTGAGGTACCGGGATCAATAGGTTGCGGTATATCCACCCAAAAAAGTATAGCTCAAATACTAAGGTGTGGCCTCGTCTTTGCCAGTGCACAACAATACAAAACGCATTAAGTTTCTTTTCCGCAGAGTTTTAATAACCTAAATATGTATCATCATAAATTATATTCTACTGTTTAGATCTTCACTTGTTACGATATAGGCATTCCTCTCTCGCTTCCTTTACTCGCATTAGTCCTTTCATACACGCTCGTTTATTATTTGTACAATGACCTGGCCCTTCTTTAATACCTCTTCTACCTGGTTTAGATATGTTCGCTTCGTCCTATACCAACAATTCCATTTACTTCTACTCTATACATATGTGCAGTCGTTCTACTTTTATGAATCCTTTCTACATGTCCAAACCATCTTAACATTCACACCACATCAATCTTATAATATAGACTTAAGTAACATTATCTTTAAATAGGCAAACTAGATTTGGTATATCAATAACTTTGTTAAATATTTTGCTTCAACAATTTTGTATTCCGTTACAACTTTTAATCAAGGCAACACTGTGATAAAGTTTTTTCAAATTTCTTACCAAAATATATGTGAATATATTTTGGTAAGAAATTTGTTTATCCGAGATGAAGTCGATGAAAAACTCTATTGTACAACTGGAATGTATTGATTGGATGAGACCAGTTAATAGTATGTCAAACTTTGAAATTGTATATTTACGAGCTAGCGAATTCAGGCTTTATAAAATATGATAACCGTTTATATTCATGGAATTTCAACTTTATAAAGCAAAACATTGGGACTTATAAATATTATAGAAAAGACTTTGATGTCCTTTCAATTTCATAGATTGTAAAAATAAAACTCCTCTTTCAACGGCATTCAAACGCGGTTTATTCAACTGTTTACATTTTTAGTTCGTCGTTTACTTACTCGTGGTAACATTTTAAGATTAGCAAAAGATGTGGGAAAATTTGATAATTACAGATACTTTCTTCTCTTTATTTATTTAAGCATTCAATTTTAATTTTGGACGTTCGCGTAGCTATCAACGATGCTGAGCTGATTCTTGATCAAATGTATAACAAGATTCCATCCGCGCATGTGGCATTCTAACCGCGTTTAGCCGTTACAAAATATTATAAATTGTAATATTTATAGAAAAAAATATTAGGATATGTTTAGGAATTTCGATTAGGGCAAGTGATGTTATGAAACCCTTACGGCATAGTTAGGGCAATTTATTATCTGGATAAATTATGATCGGGTCACAAAAAATACACGTAAGATTATGAATAAATGGTTTATGAAACAAAATAGAGAACCTTTATGATAGCGATACCTCTATACGTATTTAAAATATATACCTAAAACCCATACATTTAAACTTGCTTATTAACATGCTAACTACGCAAATTTGTCATTGTGCGAATATGTAATTTGAGAATATGTGAGAAGTTAGTCTTCTGCAAATTACTAATTTTGATAAATCGTCATTTTGTGAAGTTGTTATTTCAACTTAAACAATAGTCAGCGCTGACAACTGTGTTTAGAGAATAAGAAACTATTGAATTATTAATAGCTGCAGCAACATTTTCATTAAATTCAATTAAAATCAATCTAACCAGTCTTTAAGTATACAACAAATTTTTATTCTAAAATGTTCAGCAATGTACAGGTTTACATTATGGAAAAAAAAACATATTATAACATTTAATGTATATAGGTACTATTAGTTGGTTTTAATTATATATATAATTACTGTTGCATTTTAAATAAATTTTAATGAGAGAGAGAGTTCTCAAACTGAAGTGGTTTTTTAATTCTTCACGGTTAATTGTTGGTTATCCAGATATGTAAACCTTTGTAATGTAAACATTACAAAGGTTTACATATCTGGGTATTGAATATATGTATTTAAATATTATATTTGTGATTCCTCTGTTGGCTGACGTCCATAACCATCGTCCATGCTTTAAGCTAGTTAATGATTAAGATCATCCGTTATATGAAATTAGCACCTGGGTTAAATTGATCTAAAACCATCATGCTATTCTAACCACAACTTAGATCGACCAGTGTCTCATCGTAATCGATCCACGTTGCGGTAAGTCGTCTTCAATTGAGAACGCGACGGCCGCAGCGTCATCACTTTTGCATGATCTGTGCGTTTGTATGATTTATCCAAGGCATTTGATTATGTGCGTCATGATACGCTGGTCAAGAAATTACATCATTATGGAGTAAGAGGGCCGTCTTTATATAGTAATTTTTGCAGATGATACTTCCCCTTTAATAGATGTGAAAAGATAAAATCCTCTTTATGACGATGTAAACAATACAATTGAAAGTATAGAACTGGTTTAACGTTAAGAATTAGTCTTTTATTGAAAAAATAACAAAAACATTTAGGTATTAAATTTGTCACATTAAATGTTAAATAAACACATTCTTGCATAGTTGTTGGGGATGAGGTCCTGAATATGGTCAACACAAAGGTATTCTTAGATCTTACCATAGACAACAAGCTATGTAGTTAACCAAATTTAGTTAACCTCGCTTACAGACTTAGTTTTGCAGCTTTTGCAAATTCCTCAGTTAATAGACGTAGACACAGCTCGCCTAGTTTATTTTAGTAATTTCTACAATGTTATGTTCTTTGGTATATTGCTGTGGGTAACGCTGCTGGAGTAAACTAAATATTTGTGCTGCAAAAGAGGGCGATTTATAAAATGACTCAAGTCATTAAGAGTCACTGAACGAAAAATAAAAGAATGTAACCACTGTACACAGTCAGTGTGTATATGAAAATATTATGTCAATCTATAAAAACTTAGGCTTGTTTAAGAAAAACTTGACATACATATTTTTAATACTAGAAATAAACATAGACCCACAGTTCCTATTACACATGAATAAATAATTAATTCAAGATCAATTGCATAAGATTTTGCAATAAAGCATACCGATAAATAAATTTAATAATTGCTAAAGTAAGCTCTTCTCAAAATCATATTATAGTATTAAAGATTATATTACTAACAAAAGTGCCTGAAATTTAATTGCTTTAACCTAGATCTAAGACAACGGTTACTTAGCGCTAAAATCGGTTTAAATTAACCTTAACTTTTTAGTGTTAATGGAAACTTTAAGACCGCTAGTTTTTCTAGTAGGTTCCTTTCTGGTGGTTCTAACTGGAACTTCATTAAAAATAGACATATCTAGTGCGAGCAGACTAATACCTAAATTAGGCCTACCTTATGTAGGCCTAATTTAGGTAATGAGCCTACTTTAATATATAATATTATTATTTGATTTTATTTATCACCTCATACATACTATTTGATCTATTCAAGAGACTAAGCAATGCCTTCTATCTCTAACATCTAATTATCCAAATATATTTCTTAGAGTTGGTCTTCAATTTGTCATTGCAGAAACACGTTGAACCATTCTATACACACCCGGTAAATTGATAATAGCTTAATTCACTAAAGGCACTATTCAAGTGACATCTGTCACGTGAGATTACTTTGCCGTATTAAAACAGATTGAATGGAAATTGAGAAATTAATCCGCACTACACCAGAGATAATGAGTTTATCCCCAGATTATTACGTTACGATAAATTACCAATTAAGCTTCGTATGCATATTTTTCAAGCGATTCAATTAAGGTTGTTTGTGTGTGTTACAATTATTATGAAACACAATACATAATTATCTTTTATTCAAACTAGGTAGTATACAAATAACACAATACAACAAGCTCTTTATTACGATCTTAACAACTAGTTTAACATTGACAAATGTGTCTCTTTTTAAAAATTAATGTTTAATACATTTTTTACACCAAATTTAAATAAACATATTCAAACAAAGATGTTTTTGGGGATGAAGAGCTGAATTGTTAACACTGCAGTGTTCTTAGGTCTTACCTTGGACAGCCAGCTACCTCATTTAGTTAATCTCGCGAATAAGGTTACTTCTGCAGGTTTTACAGTATACAAAATTCGTCGATTGTATTGTTCTTATATTGTTATTAATTTCAAACAACAATTAAACGTAAAATTTTTTCAAGCTAAGTAAATTCTCATTCACTGACATTAAAAATAATAGGTGTAGGTTCAAAGGGTAAAGTATAACATACTTGTACGGATAGCCTGTAGGTCTTACAATGAAGACTTCAGCTTTTTAAACTTAAGATCTAAATATTCCTAATTGTTCTTAAATAAAAGTAACCAAGTTAAAATACTCTCTAAATAATATCTGGAAGTATCATTAGGATCAAAATCAAATAAAAAGAAACCAAATCAATAGGAACAAACAGATAAAAAACTTTGATAGAAAAAACGGTTTGAAATTGAGTCGATCTTCATTCTACTTAACAAGCTTTTTAATTAAACCCGGAGATATGATAAAAGTTGGCGTTTGACCGAAATCATATTTATGAAAACATTTTTATGGGTTTATTTATTCGCGCTTAACCCTCGTCATTCGAATTTACGTATTTGATCCATTTAAAAGGACAAGTGCCAGCGAGTCTGTCAACAGCAACTGGAGTTGATGATAAAGGAATTTATATTGTAAAGTAACTGTTGACTTTACACTATAAACTCGTTTTAATCTCGCCTTCTTATTTAAGAATTTTAAAATATGTTCATAAGTTCATGGATATAGCAATAGTTGTCACTAATATTTATCATATCAGCTGTACCAAGTCCACAGTTGGACATAGGACACACAACACACCTTTCCAAAATTTTTGTCCGTAATTGCCACGCTGGGTAGGCGTGGCGACAATCCCATAGCGCATTTTTGCAAGGATGCTGCTGTCTATCCCCAGCCGGTAAATGTACTGTTTCGAATAAATATACCGCCATCTGTCGGTTCCAAAACCACAGTCACTTCTTCCTATACCTGGTACAAACTGAGGTTCTATTCTACTCCGCCAGTATCACACGGCTTTCACTGATATTATAAATAAGGGATTTCTTCGGCAAAGTCAAAGTTATCTAGTCTCCAGCGTTCCTGCACCAGTATATTTTTCATTAGGATAGTTGTTTTTCCCAGGATTTTGGTTTCTACAAAGGATTTGCATATGATCGGTGTTATGACCTAATCTAATTCGTCGTAAGGCCCCTAAAGACCTAATTGTTCCCTATGAGGTCTTAAGAGTCAACGTTCATTTGAATTATTAGTTAGCAAATCAAAATTTATATATAATATATATTATTAGGCACATTTAAATATAGATATTTTGAATTTGACTATGAACTAGAGTAGATCCTTCATCCGTACCTGGTGTTGGTCGTTTTTAAGAATAATTGAAGAGATAGTTCATTCTGTGGCCATACGAAAAAACGTGTATTTCGGCTCCAGAAAATGTCATGCATTGTCAAGTTTTTTTATTTACTCTGGTGTCACTGCCTCAATTTTTTTTATTATCCCACCAATAAATCAATACATATAAAAAAACAGAGTTTCTGTTTATAATATTAAAATAACTTAATTTTACTAAATTTATGTGGATGTATACACGCGTTAGATTTAACAAAAAATTGGTTGCCTGTAAAGTCGGTATACGGGCGAAAGTTTTACGTGACAACGACTTTGAGTGGTAAAATAATTTTAATGTGAATATGCAGGCGCCTAAGCGAAATAGAAGCGCAAGACATGAACCGGTGTGTATGCCTATCTCCCTCGCTCTGTCTCTCTCGCTCTTAGGCGGGCTAACTGTGCTCGAGTAGAAGGGACGCGTGCCTTTCACTTTTTATGTCTGTCTCTCTCGCTCTTAGGCGGGCTAACCATGCCCGAGTGGAAGGGACGCGTGCCTCTCACTCGCTCTCATTGTGAGCGCATAACGTGAGCGGAGCGTAACGCAGTTTCTAGAAGTGTCACCCGGCAAACCAATTTATAAGACGTTGTCACGTCAAAATATGTACCTATATATTTATTGATAGTTTTTCTAAAGTGGATGGAGCGATTTTAAAAGGAGTTTAACTGGCGTATATACTAACAAGTAACTTGAGCTATATAATATCAAGCTAAAACTGAGGAGGAGGAGGAGCGAAGCATCAAAACTCCCCAAACAAGTTACATTACTGGACAAACAAAAGCTTTAGCAGCTTATTTTAAATTCTTCAATTTAAGTATTGGTTCAGTTTAAGTGCCGTGAGGTACCGGCAGAATAAAATAGTACCTCCCATTGCACCAGATATCGTAAGAGGCGACTAAGGTACCAGAACCGACAGATGGCGATGGAATCATGGATGGACGGAGATGGAATTCAATCCGAACTATTATCACAAATGCAAAAGTTATTTTGTTTGGTATCTCATCACACTTTAACTACTAAACCAATAAAAAACTCAAAGATTTACCAAAAAGGCTTGGACAGACTAAATTGTGGGCACAGCCAATATGATATATCCAGTCTATACAAGAAAAAAGTGTTGAAAGCAAGTTTGATCAACTACAAAGGCTCAGACTGCATTTATATGAACTGTTTTACATGACAAAAAGAGAAGCTTTGAACAATACACGGGTAGAATACAGCAGACGGCTTATGTTCGTTATTCAGCAAATGTTCAGTAGTTCAGAAGTCAATACGTTTAATATGAGGGCATTGACGCAATCGCGACGAAGACGAAACGTGACCGGAGGATAAGTTAGTAAAGTTAGACGTAAGTACGGCTTTAGATAATATATTATATCATACAAATCTGTGAAATATCCCAATCAATTTTGAACTCAGTGTACAAAGCAGTAGAGTACAAATTCAAATAAGAGGTGATAGGTCCTAAAAATAGTAAATGATATAAAACTACGTCACATTTACTTTTTGCACATATATATTTGCGGATCTCTGGCGTCATGTACATATATATATATATATATATATATATATATATAGACGATGCTAGAAACACAACAGGCACAGATAATATGTTGTAATGTAGTAATAGATATAGTATAATATACATAGTATATACATAGTACATAACTAAATGTGAAAAAAAATTAGGTACTTAAATACCGAAGTAATCAACATGTCTAAGTAAAACTTCATCACCGAAATTTTTTTTTCTTTTTCTTTTGCTGACAGTTCTTTAAAAATGAAAGATTTCGGAATAATTGTCATGAATAATCAGATGTTTTGATTTCCATTTGCATATTGTTTGCTCTCATTCATCCAAGTTTTAATATATGGGCATAAATATGAATTGACAAAAAACTCCTTCCGTGTTGTATTCTGATGTCAGTCGGTTTTGTAAATAAGTATCAAGTTTTGCGAAAACAAAATTATGTTTCACTAGTTTTCGGCCCGCGAACTTTTCCGCGAGGCCTCTATCGCCTCCCTGAGGAACTCTCTGTATTCCGAAAAGATTTCTATGTAGCTCTCTAACATTGTGTAATAAGTTGTGCAAGCTCCATAGAGTAAAATACAAAGTCAAGTTTATCTCAGAGAAATATTTTTTGAATGAAAAGTAACTTAGGTTATTCCGGACTATCGATAAACTCCGTGACCAATTTCATTCAGATTACTCAGTCGTTGACTGGATTGAAAGTCTTACAACACATCCAGATGTAGGCATCCATACTCGAAAACCTTTGCGTTCTGAATCAGCTTAACACAAATGTAACAGGGCAGGAATTGGCAGCAACATTCCTGTTGCGATGCTATTTTAGTTTAAGTTACCTTTTGTTGTTGAATAAAGCTATTATTATTATTATTATTATTAATTATGCGCTACCCCCCCCCCCCCCGTTTTTGGGGAGGCCTATGTCAAGCAGTGGATATTTTATATTTTAACACAGTCTTGTAAGGAAGGTAATTTTGTGTTTTTTGTATCTATCTACATTATTTTTTTAGTAATATTGTATTGCTACAAATTTATTTGAATAGTTGTGTTGGTTAATATGTATATGTGTGTTAAATTACTTTTTGTTGGTCATCTGTTATGTATACGAAATAAATAAATAAATTGAACAGAAAACATTTTATGTCGCAACTGTACCAATAGCATATACGAGTATAATGATGTTCCGATATTTTGTGTTATCAAACGAAACGTGATTCTATTGTAGACGTTTATGAAGGGGGCGGTGTCCTATAATCTTTGATAGTCGTTGCCTATTTATCATTATCTGCCATATTTATTTATTTACCACTTCAGGTTTTCAATAGGGTAAATTGATTTTTCATATTAGAAAGGGCAATGTATTGTAGTAATTTATAGGAGAAGCTATTTATTGCAATATAGCTTTACTATATAGATTAATTGTGTTTATATCTATTATTATGTAGTATATTTTAATATTTCAGGTCCATGTCCTTTGATGATAACATTTGTGATTCCTTTGTTATCTAAAATAATTGCTTGAAGCGACTTACAATGTATGAGATCATCAATTTCAGCTATTGGAAGTCCACTGTTGGACATAAAAAAGAAACCTTGAGAATCTTGCCCATAATTGATTTGATTGGACAGCCTGATTCACTTATGGGAAGCAAAGCATTCACGCTTCTAACTGCTATATGAGCTGTATTTTTCGAATCAGCCCTGAATTATGTTTATGCATTATACCTTCAATATGTAATTTTTTATGTACTTCGATTAATCTTAATGATTGGTTATCACTTGGTATCAGTGAGAAGATACCAAACTCACGCAATTGGTGCGTTTGTGATCTACACAATGACTTGTGACTTCGATATATAATTTGGATTTGAGTACATATAAAATGTGTCGTTGTGGTTGGGGCTATAGCAAAGTCTTACGATTTTAATTTCATATTACGTGGAACAAAAGGGCAATGGTCAAAATCTCTCTACATTTTGATTCTAAAATTTGGAGATCCGTAAAAAACTTAAGTTATCGTTGTAACCCAGTTAATTAGTAAGTTGGTAATGACAGGGTGCATAACATGCTGAACTGATAGCCAATGGATCTTTGTACCTGTGGACTGGAGACCAGGCACCAGCGATCATATAGACGTCCGCCAACAAAGTAGGCATGCGATCTGATTAAAGAATCTACCAGATTTATACTTTTAACACTGATTTAATTTACAAAAAATGAATGAGACATTATTTTATTGGCTGTATGCCATTTGCTATAGATAGTTGGTTATTGAGGCCTACATTCAGCTAGTTCGATAATGCTGATCATATTTTATTATAAATAGTAAAATTAACTCATTATCATTATTATTTTATCAGCCATTGGAAGTCCACTGTCGGACATAGGCCTCCTAAAAAAAACTGAATTTTGCGTGGTGACAATCGCAGAGTGCAGCTTCCATAACGGGTATGCTGTAGCCCATCCCCGCACATGCTATTTGAGCTACTCTATTTTGGATTGATATACCGCCACCTGTCGGTTCTAGTATCTTAGTCACCTCTTTCGACACCTGGTACAGGGGAAGGTACTTTTTTATTCTGCAGGTTCAACACGACAAAAAAAAGAAAAAAGGTTTTATCGTTTTATTATTATTTGATTGACTTATAATGACAGAATACTTTATTATATAAAATCGGAGGATAGCGCTGAAGACAGGCCGCAAACATCCGGTCCTATTGAAAATTACCTAGGGAAGCCTATGTCCAGCGGTAGGCGTCTTATGGCTAATATGATGATGATGAGGCTGATCAGACAAACGTCCCATCTTAACAGTGTATATTGAATTCAAGTAGGTATGATAAATAAATACATACATATAATTATAACTGATAATAATATTTAAAGCGCACATTCTGTAAGACATACCAATTGTTAAATGACGACCAGTTATATTAAATGCTATTATCACATTAGAAAATTAATAATAATAATAATAACTTTATTCAACAACAAAAGGAAACTTAAACTAAAATACATTTAGATACTTAGGTACCTAAGCTAGGTCTAGCCTGTTCTTATAGGCACCTATGATTTATGATCACTATAATTATGATCGTAAGAGTCTTAAAATTCCCCGAACGGATTTCCTAATCTTTTCTTTTATAAGAACCTTCTCCCGAAAATAAAAAAAGGGTCAGAAAAATCGCTTCAGTCTTTAATGCGTAATTCTTTGACTCGGAACGGTATTTAAAAGGTAGAATATAAATTACTGTTAATAAATAAATAATCAAAATGTAATTGTATGTAATTTTTCGGACCCAATGGCAGCCAACAATTAATGGTTTTCAGAATTTAATAATTCTTGTATAACAATACTGCTCAATGAGAATCAAGCTATGTGGCAAGGATAGCTTTAAAAGATTACAAATCTGAGTAGCTGATATTAATTTCAACTTCGAACTGTTTCCTGCGAAGGGTCTTGACAGGTAGACATTCGAAGGTATCTGTAAGGGTTCCTTTATCTTGATAAGCGTGACGCAAAATCTAGGCCAGTAAATGAGTAGCATCAAACAAATCTATGCTTTATTCAGTGAGGTGAATATAACTTGATATTTTTGGTAGGTACTGATGACAAAATTTATATATTTACAAACAGAACTATATGAAAAAGTAAAGTATTAAGGAACGAAATAAAAAAAAATATCAACTAAATAAACATAGTGACGACAGAGGTTATTAATTTATCTTCGCTTTTTTCGTGTAGATGTCTTTAATTGTATGTAACTCAATATTTTTACTGTAAGACAAACGAGGATCAAGATATGTGGCAAGGGTGGCTTCAAAAAACTAAAGACCTGACTATTCAATATTAACATCAATGTAATTATCTGTAAGAGTTCCTTTATCTTGATAATTGGGATGAAAAAAATAAAGTCTAGGCCTGTAAAATGAAAAAAATATATATCAATCTATCCTTTATTTAGTGAGGTGAATGTGACTTGTAATTTTTGGCACTGACGAAATTTCCATATTTACAAACAGAACTATATGCAAAAAAATGTATTAAAAACCGAAATGTAATAAAACCAACTTAATACATATAGTAACGTTAGAGGTTATTAATCTTTAACTTAACACTTTTATATAACTTAATACTATATTTGTAAGGTCATACTGCCATAGTTACTTTAATATATAAAAAAATGGAAATTCAATGTATAAAACCAAAAGGCGGCCACCATAACCTATTCACATAATTAAACAAAATTATTTCTCACATTGTCAAATGCACAAAATGTGGCATCAGGGATATTTTATTAAGAAAAATAAGCGAGATACTGGTGATTGAAATAACATGAATAAATTGAAACTTTCTCTTATTTCCACCATTTTAATTATTAGATTGAATAAATAGTTTTGTATATGCAATTAATAAACTGTGGCTTAATTATTTAGAGGAAATAGTACAGATGATCATAAAGTATTTATTGCTAAAAAAGTTTATACGAGCCATGTTTGGACTCCCTTCTGATCGATCTTATAAGCCAATATTTATGAATCTTAGTTCACTGCCGCGACCATCTTTGTACTAACATGAAATCTGTTTTTTCATATATATACATAAAAATGTATTTAAAAAACTAGCGATGCTAATTCTAGACTTAAGAGTAACCCAAATAGGTTTGTTTTAACGGACATTCCAAAATCTGCAGTTTACGTAATTATCTGTATATGTATTAGTTTTAGTAAATAAATTACTAAATATATAAAATTACTGAATTACCTTTTCAAATTAAAGAATTAAATATACATTTATTTCCGAAAAAAAATGATATTTGGCTAAAAAGTTATAGTTTTAATTGTTAATGATTTTTTTTATAAAATCTTGAATTATTCTGTTTCGTATTGTGATTTGTATGCATATTGTATTTGCTAAATATGTGCATGTAACTATAACTTAAGAACTTTGTATACCATTGTTAATCGTAAATAAAGAATTATTATTACTGTTAATAAAATAATTAGGTTATCAAAATACCTACAATATAACAACTAAACAAACAAAGCCCTTGCAAATTGGGTTTATCCTTGGAATACATAGGGCTTTCCAGGGTAAAGGTGGTATTCAAACAAGTCAATTCTTTATGACGAAGGTTCGCGAATCCGAGGATTGTCCTTTGCGAGAATATTGTTCAGTTGAAGACCAATCTTAGCTTTAGAAGTCTTTTGAAGTTGTGGGAAATTATGAACTGCGTATATTTTGACATTTTTAAGCGGAAATAAACATATTCATATTAATAACACAATTTATACCCGTTTGTTTTCTTTGTCGCACTTTCTCTGTAATTATTTGTTCATCGATTTCTTTATTGCTTGAAATATAATGCAGTAAGTTTACATATGACTATCACTGAGATGCCATTAAGAATAAGATACCTTAGTTTCTGATATACCTTATTTATAGTGGGCTTAGTCAAATAAACTTTGTCAAATTACTGGGTAATGTGACATAATATCTTCAAGTCACAAGGTTAGCAACGTGCTAGTGATATTACGAGCGTCTATAGTTTGCGGGTTGTATGCTTGTTTGTCAACCTGGTATAATAATAAAATTAAATTAATTTTGTCCATCAGTATTTTATAACGTTTGACAAACTGAAAGTAACTCTAAACAACAATGGATAGAGTTATTAGTTCTATTTACAATTCATTACGCCGTCTCTATACGATTTGGAAATCCGCTTTACTCTAAGAACAAACGATTGCTTCAATCCGCATATATGCTAAAAACCCAGACACATAACTGTCTCTGTGTCACTGTCTCTGTTGTCTGATCGTCTGATTGAGCTAAATTTGAACTTCAACACCTATGATATAAATACTACATATTTAGACTTACCAGGAACGGCGTAGACCAAGATAAAGCTGAATGTACCAAATAACTCCTTTTTGATGGAGTCTGGCCATTTTTCTGTGCAGAATTCGATACTTCGCTCAACCCATACCTGAAAGAAGAAATTTTATTAGTAGAAGTTTTATTGTAAATATTATCACCTAAAGGAAAATTACTAATTAATATATACCAGTGTATAGTGTAACTGTCACCCATTTTTACGAGAAGGTTGAGAGGCGTGACTGGGTAATTTGACATAACATCCTCAGGTCACAGGGTTGGGGACGCGCTAATAAAATTTAAGATAGCACGGGTAATATCACCAGGAACAAATACTTGTTTCAGTTCAAAAGCAAAATACAAAATTTATAAGTAGTTTAAATTTTATAAGTGGCAATTATATAAGCATCAGTTCCTAAAATATGAGATTCAATAAATGTTTCAAAGGAAAGAAATAAGGTAAAAATTTTATTTGAACATATTGTTGATTTATCTACATGTATATATATACATACTCGACAGACCTCAGACTTCTACTTTATAGTTCTATTAGCTGTGTCGACCGGCTGAGTAGAATAGTACCTTTACTAGGTGAGGTATTACAAGAAAAACAATTACAGGTTTTAGTTTTTCTTTATAATTGCATCAATTAACTTCCCAAGGATCTGAATAATAATCCATTGTTTTTTTTATGCCTAGTTACGAATTTACGCATCTTATATATATAGAAAAATCTGTTCCTCAATATTATCCAATATTGAGGAACAGATTTTTCTATAGTGATAATGAAGTCAACAAGAGATGGATTGAGAAATAACTAAAAAGCTTTTATTATTTAATAATTTTTTGAAAATTCGTAAACAGCTCTTATGGAAGTCCTGTTGAATAATTTATAAAGAAAATCTTAAATGTGTGTCTTTTCTGCTTAACGCGAGATGCCCCGTGTGTCGTAGGCGGTGACTGTGATATCAGAGACAAATTTTCGGGCAAATTTTATTAAAAATGCATAGAGTATTTCCACAGTAAAGCCTGCCTTTACTTATTGCTTTCTAGCGCAGCAATTATGGGCATAACTTTCCCTTGGCTTCTTCAAATAGTTGACGTTATTGTCTGCTATATATAACACATTGACATTAACATTAACGTCATTGACATTAACATCAACTATTTGACAGAGGCCAAGGGCCTATATATACTTTAAGATAAACTGCTATGAAACTACAACGGCTCCGATCATTGGTAAGTAATTATTGATTTGCATTATTTGAAAGACCGAAAAGTGTACTATTTTTGACACATATGACAATTAATTAAAAATCCATACAAACAAAGTTCTTACTTCATATGTGGGTAGATAATGATTAGTCAAATAATAAAAACTGATTTGATTTTAATAGAAAAAAAATTGAATGACTTTGAAATTTTATTGCTTGATGCTTGCTTTGGCGTACTTTTTAATAAAGACTGAACAAAAGGAGAAGAAACAATAACAAGAAGAAGAAATCCGAAACAAATTACAATTCTGTCATATTTCTTAAAATACTTGAACACAAAATCTTGTTTTGTGTCTCATTAAGATAATATAAGACTAAGTTACGCTTTTATCAAAAATATTTGAAATTGCAGACTGAATTTTTGAATATCACATTGATGACAGTTCTGTAGTTTGGAGTTCGTTGATTCTAGTGACGACGTCGCATCCACACGTAGTAATAATTACTGCCTATTAATTTAAGCCAGCCCTTGTCCCCAACTATTACCCTCAAAATTGGATGACCTTAATAAAATTTTCTGTTAAAATTATTCTATCTATATTATAAACGTGTGAACACGGAAAATGGCACGGTGGATTTAATAAGTAATTTTAGGAAGCCAATGTAGTTTTTTGTGAATACAATGATGTTGTAATACATAGGTAGTTTAAGCAGGAAATAATAAGAAACTCTGTGAGATTTTTGGCATCATCATATTTTTGTCGTGGCGGTAATTTAGGTAACAATAAATAATTTCATACAACAATCTCACAATGCCTAATACACTGACTTGAATCCAAGGTATGTTGGTTAAAACATTTGTGACAACACAAATTAAAAATATAAAACTGAAATACATACTTAACACCAAGATACAGAACAATCAGAAATATTTGTCCCAAGTCGGGATCCCACCCCATGCGGCCCGTGATACACTAGATTCTTGTAGGATAGACTTGTCAATTTTTTCTTAAGTAATCCAGGTAAACAAAATCTCTTATGTGATGCAATTTAAAATAAAATCTACGCAAAAAAACTCTCTTGTATAAAGCTAGTTAAAACATAACTTACGGGTTGTTTTTCCATCTCTTTTCATCGTGATAACAATCCATTAACAAATATTTTGATAAAAACGAACCTGTAGCAAAATATTAATAAATAATTAGGATATGCAGCAATAGATAATCTTCTCAATTTTTATTCTTATTAATAAGATCTGTACAAAACATAGTAACAAATTTTAAATTATTTCAGAGGCTAGTCAGACCCATATTTTTGTTAACTCTACGAATTTATCTTACGTTCCTGATTGAATGTGAAGTAGAGATTGAAATTGATTGAGATTATTTGAAATATTTTTTTGATATTCAATCGACTTTTACGTGACTACGTCTTATAAATTGGTTTGCCGGGTGACACTTCAAGAAACTGCGTTACGCTCCGCTCACGTTATGCGCTCACAATGAGAGCGAGTGAGAGGCACGCGTCCCACTCACTCGCTCTCATTGTGACGTGTGTTACGCAAATGTATTGCAAGTTATTGTATGTATATTTGTATATAAATACGTATGTATGTGTAAAGGTAAAAATAAAATTTTGTTAATATGAAATTAAGTTCGAGATTCTTTGTATAAATTAATGTTTTAAATATAATTCTTTGTACAAATAAATGTTTTAAATTGTTACTATTATTTCATCCTTATTCCTACTATACGAATGAATATTCACATTAAAATTATTTTACCACTCAAAGTCGTTGTCACGTAAAACTTTCGCCCGTATACCGACTTTACAGGCAACCAATTTTTTTACAACATTATGTTTTGTTTAATGCTACTCCGTCATGCTTGCAAGAATAAATACGGATCATAGAATATTATTGTGCTGATTTTTTACCGCATTCTAAGATGAACCAGTTAATTTGTTTTCTCGTCTACAAAGACTTGCTTTCACGTCAAACAAACACTCAAACCATTTTCCAACATTAAACTCCAGATTTCAGTAATCTCTCGAACTATTGTGACATCACTCAATTAGGGAGAGAGTCTTCGGCAGTTACCTTTGTTTTTAGGCTCTGAAGTTACTGAGATCGATAAATTCGTGACTTTATTACGAAGAAACAAGATTCAAGGCAACTCTTCTCATGAAAAATGTACGATATTTCATGAAGAAGTCGAAAATAATTCTGATTGTAAAGACAAAAATAGTATAGATGTTATTAAAACAAAACGATTGGATTAGTTTGGATGATTAAATCAGTACTAATATCCTTGAGGTGTTATTTTAAAGAAATGAAAGCTAAAAGGATGTACGTTATTCTTACCAACACTCTTTAACACTTAGGCTAAGACTATGGATATCCAATTGCTTATCATAGCAGTCCTCTCTCACTTTCTTTAATCCTTTTATACAAGCTCGTTTGTTTTTGTTAGTTCTAACGTGGCCATTCTTTGATATCTTCTATTTGGTTAAGGAATGTTTACCAAAGGCACCTTATATGAAATCTTTTATTTACTTCCACTCTATGTATTTATTTGTGCAGTAATTTTATTTTTATCTGTCCATTCTAATTGCCCAAACCATACAGGTATATAAATATTTTATTTATTTAAATGGTCCTTAGTTAAATAATAAATATCCATACGCATTCATCATTATTAAACTTATTTTTATTCTTATAATATCATAAATGCGAAAGTTTGTGAGTGCGTATCTATGTGCATAGATACGCAGTGTAGACGTGTACATGTAAAGATGTATTTTAGTTACTTTTTCAAGAAAAAAATACCTAATGCCTTTTACTAATACTTAACAATATTAAAGCTCATTTATCAAAATAACACATAAGCTATATTTTGTTAAGATGATAAATATTATTTGAGCGCCGTACGCCTGCCAAGTTTTATCCGCAATAACATCGCGTAATGTGAGAATGCAGACCGGCTCAAACGTTTTGTTTTATATACCAAAAACTTGTCTAATGGTTTCTCACCGTATAATATTACATTTGTACAACTCTGTTCGCTTTTTCACGGTTTATAAGTAGCATGTCTGTTATCTCGTAACGATTAAGCCTCAAGAATGATTAAGCTTTGTATGTGTAAATATAGATGGGTGTTTGGAAGAAAATGGGCTGCTTGAATTACTAATCATGTTCATGACATGTCACAGGCATTAGCTGTTATTTATTTAATTGATTGATTGACTGATTTTCAGAATTTCTCTATTATTATAGGATCATCAACTCTTTAACTAATTCTAAATAATATGTCGCATGTAATGGTTGTTCCGGTAAGAAATAATTGTAATGTTTCTTACTTAACCAAAGATAAGCCTAGATTGCCAGAAAGTTCCGTGACGAGAACATTAATTACCAAAGCCTAAGTCGTGAGAATCCCTCAAGAATTTGACTCGGAGAACAAATGACTTTTATATCGTTTAGTGTTTATCTTGGATTAGGTGTGTCATCAACGAAGGGCTCGTCTGGGCACTGGAGCGTGCAGTATTGATAGGATTTTAAATAGGACCTTAAGCCGTAAAAATAGTCGCTATCACGCAGAAATGTCCCAGGTATTTTTATCGATTTTTATTTTACGCATAAAACAGAGACATAAGACAAAAATAAGAATCTTAAAATTTTAGGACCTTGAAATCTCTGTCAAGTCTGTCTCTGAAGATCATTTAAGCACACACCACGACAGCTAAACACCAACTTTAAAAAATAAAGGATACAAATTAGTTGAGAAAACAAAAACAAAACTTTAAATTTTACTGCGTAGATTTTAATGATAGTTTATTGTAAATATTTCGCGTTATTCCATAAATGCCATACACAGAGTTTGCACAATCGATTGCACTATAATTGGCACGATCAATCGCAAGTAAAATGTATTAGAGGGCGTAAAAGAAATGCGGTAGGCATTTCGTTTTTTTGCCCGAATAGACACCAATTTCTCGCCTTGCTGAACGGTTCCACTGGTAGTATTTTGCTTAATAAAATCTTTGCATAAGACTTTGAAATGTCCAAATTTTTAACCGCCATGGGGTACCGGTGGAGTAGAATAGTACCTTCTTTAGTACCAGGTGTCGTGATAGGTGACTGAAGTACCCATGGTAAACCCATCCAAAACAGCAGCTCAAATGCACATGTTGGCAGCATCCCCGTCGCGGAAGCTTGTCATGCACGCTTGCCCAGCGTGATAATTATGGCCAAAGGTTCCCCCTTTTTTGAGGAGGCCTATATCCAGCAGTGGACTTACAATGCCTGGAATAATTTCAACCTGTAAACGATTTTTTTCTTGTATTTACATTTTAACATTGATTTCAATTAATCCTCTTCATATCAGCCGTAGTACGTCCACTGCTGGACCTAGGTCTCTCCGAAATATTTCAAATAGAACTGGTTGTATGCGTCTAGTGCAATCCTTATGACTCTATTGTCCATCAGTTCTGCATGCTAAGAGCCCTGTCTACTGCCACTTTACCCAGCAAATCCACCGAGCTATGTAGCTAACTTCGTTTATTTTACGGTTGTCCTCGTTCCTGATTTAACGGCACAAAGGGAGTTTTTGGGGAATTTGTAGGGTTCTAATAAGTAAGAGACCATATTTAACTGCCAAAAGTCATCGTACTCAAATCGATGGAAGATTTATTCCATGAATATAATATCATTGTACAAATCGAAGGAGAGACGTATTCGCTATTAATATTGATGCCAAAACCTTGAAGGCGTTTTCCAAAGTAACATCCATTAGTTTTAGGGATATAATTGCACTCGACATTTTCGTAATGCTAGAGCCATTACGAACAGTGTTGAGTAGTCTTCTACTCAATATTGAACAGAAAAAAAATTATTAGCATCGATCCTGATCGAGGGGTACTTGTTTAATAAGGAGTTATCACGTTTCTTTAAGAACAGCATCTCCACGCTCCTGCTTCATACTTCTGGCACCATACTCCCGAGAACGATGGTGTTGTAAAGCTTCTAAAAGACTAAGTATAAGAGAGATAGATTTAGTATTTGCAGTCACCAGGTCAGACTCCGGCACGTAGTTGAGTAATGTTCGATGACTCGGCAACGTAGACTTCTTTTTTCAAAAAGCCTGGTGTTGTAGTCTAAAAGATCTAAGTGCTAACTTCATGTCCATTGTCTTTGTGACCGTCTGCTATTGTGTGTTTTTATGATTTAGTAACTTTTATTAGTTATTATAATTTTGCACGGGATGTCAGCAAGCTCAACGCCGAACTCTGGGATCGATAAGCTTAATTACTTTTATTTGGTAAAAACAAATTGCGATGTATATTCCTTTCTCCCTAGTATTTTAGCATACATTTGAGTGTCACGTATTTATTCTTTTCCTTAATGACGGTGAATTAATTTAACTAGAACCATTAAATTGTAAGCACTGAATACATGATACCCAATTAATATTATTGTTTATCGCATAAAAATCATAGCAGCTGTCAATTTTGCTGATAATTGCGGAGTTGGGCAGCTGTAGTTTCGCAGAGCTTTGCAACGAAAATTCTGCTCAGCCCTGCTCTCTTACATTTTAGCTTTACTGTTTTGGTGGATATGCCGTCATCTGTTGGAATTGCTTTAGTTGCATCCTTTGACTTCTAATACCCCACGGCATCCGTTTATTTAGACAAACTTATAATTTTATTAGGATATTTCAAAACAATTATAATACTAGAACGTTGTCTCACCAAAAATTTTAATACTTGATTCATTTAAAAACAGATGCTGTTTTATATTTACTGATCACATTTAACTCAATATCTTCTGAAAAATATTTTCACTGAAACAGAGATTCTATATTTCAAGACAATCTGTCTCGATAATTCTTAAATGAAAGCGCTGAAGTGGAATTTTCTAGAGAAAAATCAAGAGTAATTTTCTAGACGTTCATCCTCATTGAAATTCGAGGCGACTGGGATCGCATTGCAGTGTTTCATCCAATCAGACCTCAACGTTAGGTAGGGGGCTACGTTATCTGCTAAAATTATTTTTCGCCAGTTCAGCTAAATAAAAGAGAGATTTAAAATTAAAGAATTTGCTGGGTTGGCATACCTGATTACTTAGTATCTATAGTTATAGAAAGAAATAATTACATGAGATTATATGCCTTACTAATTGTTAGCCATGTGTTATTAAATTGGGACTTTTATTTATGATTTTAAAATGATATGATTATAAAAAAACGTTACAATAAGCATTGTAACGTTTTTTTTAAATCTTATGACAAAACAAACTCTTTATAGATTCTAGTATAAAAACCAACTTCATGCTGCCTTTGGAATAAAGTTACACACAAAAGTAATTTTACTGACTACCTGTTATTGTTATTAACCCTTTTTTCTTATTTTTTAATACGTTTTGTAAAAAAAAATATATGTTTATCTGGAAATATGTAAAACCAAATTATATCGTCATGCTTGAGATGACCTGTCAGTAATTGTGCATTTCATCTACTCTGGCTTGCTGAAACTTAGCAAAAATTATGACATTATAATCATTGGTAAATCAATAAATCAGTAGTAAGTGTTTTTTATTGTATGTTAGAATCAAACTCCGGATAGGATTAATGCTCTGTTGAAGTAAAGACTAGATACCATAGATTGTTTTAAGTTGTTTCAAAATTATCTGCTAGTCTAGTCTAGTGACTTCTCCATTAAATTTCGGCAATATCTTTATAATTTATATTATTCTTTTGTGTCGTATTTATTTTGTTTTCTTTATCTTGAGTGCTTTACCTTGAGAACCTTAGTGCTCAACAACTACCTATTTACAAAGTTTACTATTTTATCACTATAGCTTCCTAAATATTTTTCGAACTATTTATTTTATATAGTATATTTTTGTGTATTCGTTACACTTCAAACTGTGTATTCTATACCAGTTATTTCATGGCAACGCTAAAGAATATATTGCAACGGAGTCATACGGTCGCCTGTTAGACTCTAAAATTTTACGCCGTAAGAACTAGTTTTGTCTTGTTCAAAATAGTGATGAACGACTAAATGTTATGTACTAGTAAGAGTAAAATATTATGTAGGTGCGTTATTCTAGTCTATACTTTTGGATATTGGCTTTGAAAATAGATATAGAAATATTACCACTAATTAAAAAATGCATTTTTCGACTCATATGCCTATAAAGTAATAAAACTTCCTTGTTTTCAAAGATACGATGGAAGCAAGAACAGCAATAAAAACGGTAGCACAACAATAGTGCAGTCCCTGGAAAGGGAAAGGATGCAGGTTTGGGTCCTGACTAAAGCACCAGAATTAAATCTTAAACTTCAAAATCAGTCCATATTAAAACCTCTAAAATGATATCATGATGCATCTGCCTTACCTGTATGAAATATCTTTTAAAAAAAACAATATAAATTCTTCATGTATTACCTTCTTACATGTTTTAATGGTCTCCATATACACTTCGTTAACTCCTTGCGTAACGCTCCCAAGCATATATGATTGCTTGAAAGACAATCGTTCGAAACGATATGAGTGACTGTTTCCTCGCTCCCTGTGCACTCTGTATATGGCCAGTTAGTTAATTAGTTATGGAAACAACACGGTTACTATTCAGTAAAAGTACAGTTTTTATGCATATAGAAAAAAGCATTTTATTTTCTGGTCTAACAACAAATGGATTATATTACCGAATAAATCTTTTTTCAACGGAAAATAACTAACATGGATATGTATGTATGTTTGTTTGTTCTACTAAATACACCTCAAACTTCCAGTTTCAACATTATGTCTATCCAAAAGTTCTATTCCATCCAAAACACTATTCCATGTTTTTGTAATGTTCTTGTGTTGTTTTTATTGGTGTACAAAAAAGAGTATATTATTATTATTAACATGCCATGTAACGTGTTTATCTTGCTAAAAAACTAATGCCCGTATGTTTTGTTCAATAAAAAATTGTGCTAGAGTATGTGTTTGTAATCGTTGACCCGAATTTAGAGACTTGAGACCAATTGCTCTTGTAACAATAGCTTGAACTCAACAAGGCATTTCTCCAGCTCCGTTATTTTAATCAGCCCCGAAACAAATGGAAAAACCTTTTCTGAGATGAAGAAGTATCGTTGCGGCTCTTGTACATTTCTTTGCTAACCGTACTTCAGGCCATTGAGTGTTTACAAAAGGATATTAACAAAAATACCATTAGAATTTTCGTATTATTATAGACTAGCTCTTTGCTCGCGTCATCCCTTTGCATACACTTACTTTATATTACACTAGCTTGCCGCCCGTGACTTTCCCCGGGAGGTTTCTACTTTGGTATTAATTTTTGAGGATATCTTGTCATTTCGCGACGAAGCTTACATCGCTCCCTGACAACTAAACTGTGCAAGAACTCGAGCCGACTCCATAGAGAAACGTAAAAATGAACGACAACTTATGGTAATCTTTTTCAGGTAGGTCGTGGGGTACTGGCAGAGTAGAATAGTAAGAGGCAAATAGTAATAGTAGTACCGGAACCGATAGAAGGCGGTATACTCTTCCAATATGGTGCAGCTCAAAGGCACAGGGCACAGATAAGCAACAGCATCCCAGTTGCAAAAACGTTTGTCTAGTGCGGGAATTATGGCCAATATTCCCCCTTTTTGGGGAGGCCTATGTTTGGCAGTGGACTTTTAATGGCTGGAATGATGATGATGATGATGATGATAAATCGTTCTCAAAAGTGACACAAGATAAAATCATCAGTTATTTTATATCACTATTCATAATAAAACCTTATCAATATAGTGATATAAATATAATAAAATATTGATACACTTACATATCCGCCCGTACTGCACTCCCATGGGGCACGGGCGGATGTGGGTCTGCAATTACCACCACGCTTACTCAGCTCGGCAATTACCCCCTTTCTTAGGGAGGCTTATGTCTAGTAGTGGACTTCCAATGGCTGGTATGATGATTAATCCAATTTTTCGTATATAGAAAGTAAAAATTAAGCGATTGGCAGCCTTGGCATGAAGTGTAAATTTTTCTTTGAAAATATTAGCGTGGTTGTTACAAATATTTTGTTATTTCAGCATGAGTAACCCCGAGGTAGTAACGGAATTGTTGGAAGACATTTTTAAAAACTATTCAAGTAAGTGTTTGTTGAGAATTGATGTTATTAAATTGTCCTATCTTAGAGAACAAACAAAACATCCTTTTTCATTTACTACACATAAATAAAAATATTTTTTTCACTTTCCCGAAACTCAGTCCACTCAAATAATGTACCGCTTCCTGTGTAAACTTTTTGGGTACAAAATTATATTTTATTCTCAGCTACCTACATGTGAAACTTCTACAAAATACCATCACTGGCCAAGCCGCAAGGACGAAACATAAGTATAAAAGTAATGTTTAAATAAAATACACATATAAAGCGCTTATGTACATCAAATAACAGAGGATTTAGAAATACGACACCATTCAGATACAAAACAGACATAAATGCTTATCACATAATATTGCCACTATGCTTACCCAATTATGAGCAAATTTCCGCTTTCTTTGGGAGAAGTTTTTAAGGCTTATATGAAGATTATAATGATGATATTTTGATACGGATTTATTATTAGGACTTCCCAATTAAAATGTCAACTGAAAGTGAAATCCTGATAGACGAAGTCGCAAGCGGGAAGCTAGCCAGTCAATATAGCTGATCTAGTTTCGCGTCGTGCCTTTCTATTTCCTTCAATATTCTAATTCAACAAATTGTTTTGCTGCGAGATTCTGCGACGAGTCAGGTGGCAAATAAAATGCGTTGATTCAGGGATAAAGTGGCTATAACGAAAACGTCGGAGTAAGTTTTTGTCCTGTTTTTGTTTTGATTTTATCGACACCGCTCGCTTCTTTATATATTTCATATTTCGGCTTTCATATTTTGAGGTTAGTTCATAAAAGTATTCGATTTCATACCTTGAAAAATCTTAACATTAAGTTTTTCACGTAATGGACTAGTGAACTTAGTTTTAAGACCTAATTAAATTACCTATGTATTACCTAAGTTATGATCCCTTGGGTCATCAAAATAGTTTCTGTTATTAATATTGATTAAGTAGCAGTGCCCTCGACTTTGTTCGCGTGAAATAGTGAATTTAAGGGGATATAGTGAATTTGAAGGATTTACTTATTTAATTTTAATCGGATCACTATTTTTTTATGATATATTATCCAGCACTGAAAGAGTTTTGAAATTGGACCAGCAGTTCCTTAGATAAGCGCGTTTAAACAAACAAACAAATTCTTCAGCTTTACAATATTAGTATAAGTTTACTTCTAACAAAGAAATGCTTGTAAAAAAATTTAGAAAATTATTAAGGACAATATTGTTAGCACGGAAAAGGGAACCACCATAGCAATACTAGTAATTTTCTGATACGGACCATTTATAAATATTTGTATCACATCATTTTTAAGTAACTCAATCACAAAGTTGAATAAATAATTTAGCGTGTTTAACTGTTATTAAATATACATTGATTTACTATTCTCTATTTTAAAATAAAGAATAAATTATGCGTTTGATAAACATATTATTGCGAATGTTTGTATCGCTGTCGTTAAATGACAGCTAATAAATACATCTAGTTTATCATCATCATCATCATATCAGCCGAAAAATGTCCACTGCTACACAAAAGCCAAGTGATTTCCAATAGAACCAATCGTATACGATCTGCGTCGGGTGTCGGATGGACGTTCTACGCTACGCTTGTCAACAGATCTCCTCATTTCTGATTCAATCGTGCAAATAAACTTTGAGCATTGCCCTCTCCATAGCTCGTTGGGCTATTTTCAGTTGGCTAGTAAGGCCAATAGTTAGAACACGTTTTGCTGCCATAAATCATTGCTGGTAACACACATTAGTCGAAAACTTTCGACTTGCGACACTGAGATAAGTCAGACGAGAAGATGTTTCGCAGTTTTCCGAACGCTGTCCAGCCGAGTTGGATTCGGCTATTGACCTTTTTCTTGAAGTTGGACTTTCATAACTGGAATATCTGCCCTAGGTATACGTACGAGTCAACAACTTCAAGAAGACAGTTCTTAATTGATACTAGAGTGGGTATTACACATAGTTTTGGTCTTCTCCATGTTCATTTTGAGACCCACCTGTTGAAAAACTCGATTGAAGTCTTTCTATATATAACAAGGTGTTGCCACCCTTCTTAAAAAAACAGCACCACCGAGCTCACGTTCCATTCTTCTGGCGTTATGCCCTTGAGGACGACGGTGTTGAAGTGTTTCTGAAGAACTATTAGTATCATTGTGCCACTCACTTTCAGTAGCTCAAATGAGATTTCGTCATCACCTGACGTTTTTAAGCTGACTTAGAGTCATTCTAATCTCGTTCAAGCTAACAGTAGATTTCCTGCGAGTAGTGTCGAATTAACATGGCTTTCGAGTTTTTTGCCAAGCTGCTTAGAAACGGAAGTATATAACCCTCCATAGAACCTCTTGATCTTCTCGAGTACCTCGGCTTTGGTCGACGCTAAACTGCTATCTTTTCTCTTTGGCTTAATCATCAGACTTTGTCTAATAGACACATTTCCTTTGTTTTGTTTAATCGTCTCTTTAATATTTTTAGTATTAAAGAGACAGATGTCGTATTGCATGGATTTAGAAATATGCCTATTGAGCCGTCTTTATGACTTCACGTCACTAGATAACTCTACTTGAACTGCGGCATTCAATACTTAGAACTTAGAACTCCTCGTCTGGAGAGAGTTGCAAGCCTGTTTTTGATCTAGCTCACTGCCGCATGGTTTTCCAAACAATCAAAGCGGTTTGCGAGCTCGAGCTAAAAGCTTTTGGAATTCTGAATTTAGACGCAAGTAATGAGGCGGGAACAATCATGTTTTATATAAATATCCAATGTGCCTCTTACTATTCTGTGATCGGTTTTAACCCTGAGGATCACGGAGACTTCATTGAATATTTGTTTTTTGTTTATCAAGATAAAGTCTACCTCATTTCTTGTGGAACCATTGGTGAGCCACCCAGGTCCATTTCCTGTGAGGCTGCTTCTGGAAAAAATGATTCATTACGAAGAGTTCCTCTTTCTCCAAAAAGTCAGACATCCCCTGTCCCCTGGCGTTCCGTTGTCGATATCCAAACTGTCCCACTCTCAGCTCTTCATCATATTTTTTGCCCAACCTTGCGTCAAAGTCCTTAATAACAACAATGACGTCCCATTGTCAAAAGACCCATTGTCTTGGACATATGTATGGTCCGACTCATGTCTCTCTTACATAAACTCCACTTTATCATCCGGATGTAACGGGGTCGGTGCATTCTAAGAATTAGGTATACAACCCTACTCGACACACTTTTGATAGTAATTATGTTATTAATAAGAGATTTGTTGGTGAGAAATCTAACACCACCCTGGAACCGTTAGTCACCCTCCCGGCAGTAAAGTAGGTTGCCTGATTGTAGGGTTATTGTGCCTTCACCCTCTGATCGGATTTCGGACAACCCCATAATATCCCAGCGCATCCTACTCAACTCTTCCTCGAGCTCAATAATCTTCTCATCGATCCTCATTGTCTTATTGTTATGTGCTGTCAGGGCCAGTCTTAGGTTGGGGTGGTATCCGTGCAACTGCCGGAGATTATGAACACCCCCTGTTCCGTCGTTACCATAGCCGCTACAGTAGCTATAAATAATCTACGTTAATAATCTACGTCTTATTAGAGGTTTTACGCAATAATTGCCACGCTGGGTAGGCGTGGTGGCAATCGAAGAGCGTAGCTTTTTGGCGAGGATGCTGCTGCGCATCTCCACCCTCTGCATTTGTGCCACGCTTGTTGAATGGTTATACCTTCGTCTGCTAGTTCCGGTACCTTAGTTGAGGTATGTATCTATTTTACCGGTACTTCACGGCAAATCATCTAATTTAAAATATACATAAATTCACCCGACATATTCCTGACTCCGAAGTAAGCAGCTTAAAACCCCTTACGGTTATCAGACTGGATGGGACAGGACAGGAAGGACTACCACGACTGCCCAGCGCGGCAAATATGGCCAAAACCCCATCATCTTGGGAAGGTTTATGTCTAATAGTGGACTTTCTGATATGATGAATATAAAAAATTAATGGAGATAATTAAAATGGAACTTGATGTAATACTACGCTTTAATGCCATAAGTCATTAGAAGACTTATAACTCAGACGTGAGTATGTCTGACCGTGTAAGATGTAAACACATTAAACTAGAATATAGTAATGATTGTATTGAGATATCTTTATATTGATTATAAATGCCAATTTTCTAAAAATACATATGCAAATAAGGCTATTAATAAAACAAAGGAGATGAAGGATTTTATTTAAAATAGGATTTTAAATAATCATAAAAGTATAAAAATACGAATACTAATAATACGTTTTTAAAGTGAATTCAATACAATGATTTTTGTTGTGTCGCTTAGTCGTTTTCTTAATTAAAGGTAATTTTTTATTACATTTGAAATGGTGACAAGCTGGGTATGTGTCTTTCAAATGTGTGTATTAGCTTTTCGTAAGGGGTCTAAGTAATTGATAAGGACAAATCCTTAGAAGAACCCAAGCCTGTACTTGTCTTCACCAAAAATCTATCGCTTTTCGAATAATTAAGACCTTCACTAAAATAGACCAGACCGGAATCTCCAGCCATCATGTATTGCAATTTGTATATCTATAGATCATGGGTTGAAATCTTGCACGCATGATTCAGAAATTGTTTGGCGTTAAGAGATTTAGTATAAAGATGACATTTGATAATATACTAGCGTAATCAGTTGTTTTAAAAATTAATTGCTTTATTAATAAAGCTTTTCTATCGTTTGTTTCTATGATTTAGAATTGTATCATTTGATAAACCTTTTTTTAAACTTGACTAAGTCAACAACAACTAAAAAGGCTTAAGAGGCAACGGTTTCTAATGGGAGCACACACAGGGTATGCATTCTTTAATACCCTTTATCATTTCAAAGTTTTACTGAGTCGACTTGCAGACCCTGCGTAGGGAACTAAGAAACAGTCAGTCAGTCATCATGGACTGCCCTGACAGCGTATAGGTTGTGATATATCAGGTCTCCAAAGTCACGTCAAGAAGTAAACAGCAACTAAACGGGAATACTTTTTGGAGGAACTATGTTAGCAAGAAACCAACACGACCAGATATCTAATAGTCCAGAGAAACACAAAGAAGACGCAAAAAGGCGTCGAATTCCGGAAACATGTAGCGCATGTAGCTAGCAATATATGTCTGCAATGAATACGTAAAACTAAACTTCTTGACGGCCTTTAGACACTCGTGTCATCATAAAAATATCACCAGCCAATCGCTTACATTGTGACTTGAAGATATATGACAATTACCCAGTACTCTCGTTCTGAAAATTGAGCTGTGTTGATTGGTGGTAAATATAGGTAAGAACGATGTAATGTAGAATACTTTGGTAAGAATTCTTTCTCTATATCTTCTTAATTCTGCCAAAGAATTATAATACCATTTAACATAACGGCATTCAATGTTTTAAAATAGACAGCATAATATGCAGTTTATGGATGAGTTGATAGCGGATTCTGTGTGTAGAGGAAACAATTCTCGCAAATACGAAGTAAGTGAGAGAATTTGAAAAAGAAACTCACCGAACCATTTCTCGTTCTGGACACCCACGGCACGATCTCCCGCTCGACTGCGGTAACTGCCAGCAGCGGTGCGAATATGACCAGCGCAAGCACCCATAGCAGGACCAGTAGACTGCAAGCACCACGCCTTGACGGCATCCACGGTTGCCGCAAGGACTGCGTGATGGCCAGGTACCGATCCACCGACATCGCAGTGATCGTGAATACACTTGATGCTACTGCCACTCCTGGAATTAAAGTATCAGATTGTATATTTTAATGTTTTATATCTCACAGTGTTGCTTTTATTTATTTTTGAAATTTTAAAGTATTTGTTAATTCATTTTAAAGGAATCTTCATATCAGCCAAATCTAGGGGCGGGGATGCTGCTGCCCATTCCCGCTCTGTATTTTTTAAACTACACTGATAGGGATGGATACCGCCACCTGTTGGTTCTGGTACCTAAGTCGCCTCTTACAACATCTGGTAGAGGCGGAGGTACTATGATACTCTGCCGGTTCAATAATTTTACATTTCATATCATAATTCACTTTAATTTTAAAACTAATAAGAAACTACTATATCTTTATAACACCTTTATAACAATAATACAGTGCTATTAAAATGTGCTTTTCCGTGAAAAAGAAAGGTGTTGCTGATTGAAACATACAAAATTACATATGTTTTTATTAGTACTAGTGGCTCGCTCTAATTTTATCTGGTTATACCGTAAATTTTTTACACCGTTTTTCTTTTGACCGTGGCTATATTAGTCCTGTATTTTGGACTCGAACTTTAGAAAATACAATTGTTTGAAGTTTTAGAAAAGTTTCTGATGTATGTGCTAATAAACTTTCGCTTTTATATACATATACATACATGCATACGTACATCACAACTGTTTCCCATCGGGGTAGACAGAGACTATGGATCTCCATTTGTTACGATCTTGGCATACCTCCCTCGCTTCCCATACTGGCATTAGTCATTTCATAGACTAAGCTTTTAGCTTCTTAAATCTTGGTACTTCTGACCTGGCCCTTCTTTAATACAGCTTCTACCTGGTTAAGACATGTTTGCCTATATCATCCTGTTCTAACTTCTATAAATTTGTGCAGTCATTCTATTTTTATCCATTCTTTCTACATGTCCAAACCATCTGAACATTATTTTTCTATTTATGTCACAACGTCATCTGTGACACAATTTTATTCACCAATCACACTATTATTTAATCTATCTTTCAAATTCACACTGTACATAGTTTGAAGAAATCTCATTACTACAGCATTTATTCTACTTGCGTGCTTCTTCTGCCATACCCAACTTTCACTTCCATATGTCAGTTTTAGAACCAACACATATAGTTAATATAATATTCAGGATACAGCTAGTTTATAAAGACAAGATTTACGTGTATGTCATTAATCTCTTCCTTTCCCTAATATTTAATTAATGACAATCAACCACCCATAAACAAGCCAGGTGAATGCAAACAACCCAGCGTGTTATAAGCTATGGCTACTCCCACGCGAAACTTTACCCACGCAACGTGATTATTTAATTATATTGAACAGAAACTAGGGGTACAAACTAATTAATGTCAAATTCTATGCAAAGTTTTGTTTAAATGAGTTTAATGACCCTGCCTGCTACTTCTTGGAAAGCTAATGTCCACAGTTGTTTTGAGTTTCCAATAAAGCGAACAAAACACGCCCGATGATAGACTGTCAAACATATACCTTTTGTGTTTAAACAAAATTCTAAATAAACAAATGTTTCCACGTATTATCCAATTCCAGCGTTCTGAATAAGGCCAGCAGTAGCGTTATAATATTTTTTACAACTTAACAATAAAAAAATGCCATTTTTATATCCACTAAGTTTTTTGAAATATTGACCTAAAGCCAAATTCTAAATTAATTCGCACGTTAAAATAAAAGGAACAAAACATGTATCATATTTTAATAGTGTAAACAATTTTTATTTTAAATCAAATAATATGTTAACATCGAGAAGAAATGCCCTACAGTTGTACCCACGGTAAATTGTTTAACTTTCACACTAACTTTGCACTCTTCTTTCACCTTTTTAAGGGAAGATTTACGAAAAAATATTCTTGTAAAAAAAAAAGTATTTCATAACTTACAATGAAGAGAACTTTTATACTAAATTTCATTGAAATAACTTCTAAAACACAGTTTTTTTAAGTACTATCTGAGAATTATTTAGGTGTTTAATATTTGATTGACCTAAAACCATGCTTCTTTATTCTTAATTGTATTGTAAGTTAACTACCCCATTAATGTTTGACGGGCTCGATGGCGCAGTTGATAAGTGATCCTATCTTGTGCGCCAAAAGTGGTGGGTTCGATTCCCACCCAGAGCAAATATTTATATGATGATATGTCTGTTCCGTGTCTGGGTGTTAAATTATATGATTCCTCTGTTGTCTGGCGTCCGTAACACAACTGCTTTAAGCGACTTACCATGGAGTCAGGTCAATGTATGAGTATTATATGAATTTATCTAATTATATTATTATTATTCTAGTATCTATTTTTCTCTCTTTAGTTTATTTGAGGTTATTTCTTCTTTTCTCTTTTATGGACATCTCTATATTAGTACCATCAAAGAAATCAGCGTGACGTATTATTGGTTAAGTTTTGTATGTTATATTACATCAAATATTTTTTTAAATAAATCTCCTTATATATTAAAATATGTTTATATATTCTAATATTTATTAAGGAGAAATATTTTTTTTAAATTTTCCGAAAACATGACATTAATTAACCCGTTAATTAACATTGGATTCTATTTTAAATACATACTATAAATAAATGAAATGTATAGGACGCCAGTCTCAAAAGACCCTATTGTCTTTTAGAAAAAGTTGAGCGGTACACGCCAACAAAGAGTAAGGGGAATGAATTTACCTATATCTGGTAGATCTTTGTTCTCACTATATTTCACCTGGACTCTTTCACTGAGAGGGAGATAACTGTCAAATCGAACTCATTATAAATGGGGCTTAGGTCAAAATCCGAGTTGCGAGACGTAAATTTATGCATAAAAGTTTACTCCCCTATTCAGGTAGTCTTCTTACTTTAAGGAAGGAGATCTTATGCTGCAATTGCCAGAGTGATTACAACCAGGGTATATATTATCAAATTTTGTCGCAACATCGAGTTTCAACCTATCCTGACTTTCATTTGCTATACCGCTGGGATATAATTCGAAGTATACCTCATTCAATAGGTCGTCTGCAAAATTACCTCACTCACTCTTCTAATTCTACCGCTACCGAGTCCGGTTCAAGTTTAAAGGGTGAGAGATGTAGTGAAATTTCTAGATAATTTATACGAGACATTTCAAGTTACAAGATTGGCAACACGCTAGTGATATCCATGTGATATTCCAAACGTCTATAGGCTGCGCTGACGATTACTATCAAGCGATCTTTTGTCAATGCCTGTTTGTCAATCTAAACCAAATAATAATATATATATAACTCAGTGTCTCAGTCGAAAATTTTCGAACAATGTGTGTTTCCAGCAATGACCAAACAAAAGCGAAACATGGTCTCTTACCATTGGCCATCTAAACCAACTCAAAATAGATCAACGAACCATGGAAAGGGCAATGCTAGGAGTCTCTTTGCGCGATCAAATTAAGAATGAGAAGATTTGTAAAATAACCAAAATTATGGACATAGCTCGGCGTATTAGTATGTTGAAGTGGAAGTGGGCAGAGCGATTGGTAAGCAGAACCGAGAGTCGAGAGAGTCGTTAGTTTCTGGAATGTAGAGCACGTACCAGTAAACGTAGCGTAGGACGTCCACCCGCAAGGTGGACTGACGATCTGACTAAAACCGCAGGGTCGCGCTGGACACAGGCCGCCCATAACCGGTTCTATTGGAGATTCCTTAAAGAGGTCTTTGTCCAGCGGAGTATGTCTTATGGTTGATGATGATTTAGACATTGGCATATTATATTAGACGGGCCCGATGGCGCAGATAGTAGGGATCCTATCTTGAAGGTCGTGGGTGCATTTCCATCCAGAACATATATTTACATGATGATATTTGTATTTTCATCTGTGTTTAAGTATATTCATCATGTTTTTAAGTAGTAGTATATTTATTATTTCTTTGATATCTGATGTCTGATTCTTTAAGCGACTTATCACTGAGTCAGGTAAATGTATGTTTATTTATAACGACAAACCACGTTTAAGTATTACATTTGTTATGATATAAAAGTCAATGGAAACCACGGACAGAATAAGGAAATTTCTAATAGAGAATTTGATTGTTGGGAACCTCAAGTTTGCTAACACGTAAGAATAATGTATGAGGATTCCATTGAATGTACACACGTACCCGATATTGATTAATATTTAATGTTGTAGACCTTCTCCCCTGTGTATCGAAACTGTTTCATAGATCCAGAGTTCAAACACTATAATGCTCCTACAGCCACGGTATTAGTGATTCGCCTTTTGTAAGTATTTTAAGGAAAACGTAAGTTTGTTTATGAGTATACTTTTTGTGAGTTACAGCTTGTAAAAATAATTTATTTTTAACAAAATAATCGGGCACGAATTTCCATGCTGTTTATATTTTAAAATTTGATATATATGAAGTTGTAGGTTGATAGTTTTTTAGTAGGTTTTGATAGTCAAATAAAACAATCAAATCCTCTAACAGGCAGTTAACGTTGCAGGAAGTTTCGAAATATTTTACTCAAATATAGTCCATTATCAGTTGAGGTCGTTGAAAGCTTCATATATTAATATGACCATATATATTTTTAAAGAGTAGGTACTTGCGATTTTCAAACACCTCATTTAATTTTACAAATCATTTTTTCTTTTGCAGTTTTGTACTGATTTTTATTATTTATTTTAAAAAACAATATTTAAGTGTTCATCTATTCAGTATAAGGTGAATTTATTTTACAGTTATTAGAAAAGAAGTTATTAATGAACACTGTACTTAGTCACTGTACTTATCTTAGAACAAAAAAATAACACCTAGAAAATTATATTGCTCAAACTTATTTTATCTTAAATACACAATTTAATTGATAACGATCTATTTTCCTTTCTTTGAAAATGTTTATGAATGAATATACAATTGCCAATTGATGAGTAGCTCAAGTAATGTTAATTATAATAATATTTATCAACTTAATTAAAATGTAATGTAAATCTAATTAAGATCTAACTTGATGTAACGTACATATTTCTGTGTACCAATTTGATAAATTAATTGGAAGTTTTCGAACTCCTTCAATTTTCTGACAGTTTGAGAAGATGGATAGGGCGACGCGGTTCCAATTGCCGATATTAAATATAAATGTCATTAAATAGCTGGAATATGTACGTATTTTATGTTAATGTAGTCGGTTCCAAGGAATCGTTAAATTCTCTTAGAGTAATTGGAGTGTGACTCAGCAGTATTATTTATTATTATTATTATAACTTTGGTTATACGACCTTTGGTTCTCTGTACTGAGCGCCCAGTCTACAGTCACTTCAATTTGCTAATGTACCAAGTTATATCGGTAACTTGGGTTCTCTTATGGATCTCTCCATTCCTAATTCGACCACACAAAGACCCTTTCACTTTAGGAATACTTCCTGTTGATGAGGTAGACTTCTCACAAAGGTTGTCTGCATTGGTACCTTACTCTCTAAGTGAGAGTAAGGTACCAATGAGGAGTTTTTACTACCAATTAGCAGTCGCGTTTGCATTGCTGTGTTCCGGTTTGTAAGGTAAGAGCGGCAGTCAAATTACTGGGTAAATATGGCATAGCATTATCACTATCATTCAGTTCACAGGGTTAAATGGAAAAAAATAAAACAAAACAGGGTGAAATCTTTGTGATGACACTTGGGTCTATTTGCTACAGTCATATTTACCATCAAGCGGACCGTATGCTTGTTTTATCATCATCATTATCATCATATTAGCCATTGAGAGTCCACAGCGAGGAGAAATTTTACTTAGTAGTCTTTGGGTAACACTGTCGAACCTCCCCATCCCCGCCTACACAGTGCCCATTGTAGTGTAATATTCAAAGTAAGGTATACTTATTATAATTTATTTTTAAATGTATAAAATTAAACTCTTCTAAATATAACTTTAAGTGACATATATTAACCTTGTACCAGTTATTTATATTGGCGTTATGGTATTTGCCATTATAAATTGTTATGAATAAGGTACTGTTTTGTTATATAGGTTTCACACATAAAGCATATTATACAAACGTGAAATTAAAACAAAATTCGTTGAAATAGATGAGCAATAGACAACTGTTAATTTTAAAATGCCATGTTTAAAATAAATACTCTAGTAAAATTTTAGCACTCTTTAGTCGTGGTTCACTAGGCCCTTGTTTAGAATCTGTCGATATATTTATGGCAGTTTAAACGCTACAGCCTGAACTTTATTTCATCGTAGACTTTGTAAACAATTCAGACTGAACTTGACTGGACTTTAATTCATTGCTTTAGGATCTCCAGCGTTTGCTGACATAGATTACAATTTAGAACACGATATCTAAAAACTAAAACTACTTTGTTAATTGCTTTAAAAACGCGACTTATTTTTCTTTCAACATTTTTAGATTGAAGTTTCATTCTTTTATGGTAACAAATTTTATAGTTACAATTGCTCCCTAAATAATTTAAATACACCACGTTTTTGATTATCATTAACATCATATCAGCCATTGGAAGTCTACTGCTTTTACACCCATTATAGCCACCCTGGACAAGCGTGTTGGCAATCGCAAAGCGTAGCTATCGCGACGGGTATGCCCACCCCCAACCTGTGCATTTAAGCAACACTATTTCGGATGGATATACCGCCATCTGTCGGTTCTGGTAACTTAGTCGTGACACCTGGTGCAGTAAGAGGTACTATTCTATTCTGCCGGTACCTCACGGCACTAAGTCTTTGGAGCCTTGAAGAAATAGTTTTATTATGAGTAGTGGACATGTAAATGTAAGATAATATTATAAAAAAATAAAATTATGCAAATATTTAAGGAGAATACACCAAGCCAAAATAAAAATCAAAATGAAAAAATTAACTAACAGTTAAGACTTAAAATAATGTATGGCTTAATACAAGTAATATGCAATATAAAACAAACCCTAATGCAAAGAGTGCATAAGTAAAAATTAAATTTTCATCAACGTTATAGATAAGAAACTTTGTTCAAACGTGCCTAATAAATTATAATCGAAGTGATTAGACCAATCATAGCCGCTCTATAGTAAATGGCTACCAAAACTTTGTATTTCGTTCAATGTTACCAATCTGAATGTCTGACACGTTTCCAAGGCTTAACTACTGCACCATTAGTGCTTGAATTTGACGTGAGAAACATTTTAATCACAAGAAACGATATCCTTTCCAATTACTGGTTAACCACTATACAGTTCAAAGCAAACAATTTAAGTAGACGTCGTACTAACAATTCTTATTTAAAAAGATCAGACCAGAAATGAACCATATAAAGATATATCATTTATTTCATTGTATTTTTTTTTATCGAAGTTCATTGACGATAACAAGTTCACACAATATATCAAACATTGACCTAACTCCGAGAAAGATGCTTAAACACAAGTGATATTACTGGAATCACAAATAGGTAAGTACAAAATATAAATACAACGAAAGCAAACGCTGGTGAACCTAAATCTTCAATTAAAGGTCAAGTTTACTATGAAATGTTTTCTAAGTCAACGTTCAAATTAAATTGAGGCCACAGCGTTTGAGCTGCCACAGATATATCGAAGGATTTTGACCAGACTACATTGACCTGACTCCGAGAAAGATGCTTAAATACAAATGTTGTTACTGCAATCACAGATAGGTAAGTATAAAACTTAAATACACATGTAACAACAGGACACAAAATAAACATAAATATTTATGATATAAATATTGGTCCTGGGTAGGGATTGAATACAAGACCCTTAGGTCACAAGATAGAGACACTATCAAATGCAGCAATGGACCCGTAAGTAAATGGACTCATAAACGTTCAATCCTTAAATGTATCACAAAACACGTCGTAAAATCAACTTGAACCCAATCCTTGCTCGAAACAATTATTTTATTTTTGTATTTGTCTTCAAATTGTAACTTCTTAGTCACTCGTTTCTGTACTGTATTGAAGATAGGATATCGCAAACTATAAACGAACGATGAAACGAGAGAAGAGAATGCATTTTAAAATAAACATGGTCCTATTATCGTTTGAAAATTAGATTATTATTCACGTCACTCATAAGTAAAATCCATCTCTTCACATCCATCACATTCCAGACTGAAGATAATTGATTGATGGGCTATTTGTTTTGCATTCCTACCAGATTATCGCAGTTGAATAATTGGAATTCTTTTGTTTGAATGGTGGAAGGTCCATCTCTTATTTAATCTTGTTTGTTCGTCATAGTTTTTTTATTTATATACTTTTAATTAGACCATATTGACAAATGATCGCACAGAATGAATCACTACAACCTAAACATTCTCATAATATCATACTACTACTAGCGCGTCGCCAAACTTGTGACTTAAATATTTTATATTATTTTGATGGGCCCAATGGCGCAGATGATAGTGACCTTATCTTGTGCGCCAAGCGTCGTGGGTTCGATCCCCACCCAGGACAAATGTTTATTTATATTTTAGTAGAAATTATATATTTAAGTAGTAAATTTGTGATTCCTCTGTTGTTAGATATTCGTAACATAAGTGCTTTAAGCGATTTATCACGAAATCAGATAAATTTATTAGATTTTTTAAAGATTTAAATATAATTAAAAAATAATAATTTAAATTATTTAAAAAATAGTATGATGTAATATTTTAAAACATTTACGCGTTCACTCACTACCTTTGTTAAAACTATTTTATAACGGCTTTAAAACAGGATCTTATTCTACATTTCAAGAAGTATTTTTACTTGGTTCTTGGTTTACTATGAACCAAAAAAGAATACTTCATATATATACATAATTACTTATTCTTTTTGAATAATTATTTTTTTATAATTATTCTTCTTAGTCCTCCAAAGCTATCATCGCAGCGATAATAGATTAAAAGATACCATCAGCACCTATGGCTCGAACATATAATATTTAAAAATTACAAAATTAAAACTTTATACTTACTTTCTAATTTATATTACTTTACTTACTTTCAAATCCTGACACAACATCTTTCTTATTCTTAAAAACGCGATAAGGTAACGGTTTCTGTTACTTTGCAGCATAGAACAAGAAATGAAATAAAATGTGTTATAAAGCCATTAAAATGATTAAGTTTTAAATAGGACAAGAAATTAAAAAAGGTGACTGTGTTATAAAGCCATTAAAACTTTCAAAGTTATTATAAAAAAAATCTAAATAATATTTGAAACAATATTTACTACAAGAAAATCAACTTATCTTAGGTGTCAGGTGAGACTCGAACCTGCACCGTTCCCATACCAGGGGATTGCAATACAAATGTGCTACCAAAACCTTAGCAGATGTGTCGAATATTTCCTACCATTCTTTTTGGGCTGAGAAATAATTTTATTTACAACGCTTAAACATAAAACTTTTACAGAATTTTCATAACACCTCAAAGGTACATTTTTGCCTCCCTCCTCTAGTATCTTCCTCTGTACCAGGTATCGTAAGAGGCGACTTAGGTACGAGAACTGACAGATGGCGGTATATTCATCTGATATAGTGTAGCTCAAATTTACAGGGTGGGGATAGGCAGCAGTAACCCCGCCACGAAATCTGCACTCTACGATTGCCAACACGCCTGCCCAGCGTGGCAATTATGAGCAAGATTCCTTCTTTTTGAGGAGACCTATGTCCGACTGAGGACTTCCAATGGCTGTAATGAAGATAATGATAATAGTCAAACCTCTAAAAGTTATTAAATAAATATATTAGTTACACCCAGACTCAGAACAAATACACATATTTATCATATACATAAGGATGGGATAGAAACATTACCGAAAGCGATATCGGTCCGCCCGATAAATTCAACTATCACGGCAAAGGATTCCCGCGTAAAAAAAAGCGTTGATATAGCTGTTTATCGTCTTATTCCATAGCAACAACATTATATAGATAAATTGAAATAGCATATGGAAGGGTCTGTTGCCAGTTGGACAGAAGCCCAGCAGCGTCGTTGTTTATTTGGTCACCGTTAATAATGTTATGGTTGTATTCCAGTTAAATTAAAACAATAATCACACGTCTAATTTTTAAACTGGGGTTAAAATATTTCATTAAATCAATTTACTAAACATATTTCATGTCCGAGCGAAATCTCCGCAGGTTTGAAGACAACCAAATTGTCTCCCTGCAATTACGTCTTGTCTACGATCGTGTATATTGACACGATGTTGGATACATTGCATTGTTATTTCCGTAATATTTGTTTTCTAGAAATAGCTATTGGAGCTAACTTCACCTGTTTAAGGTCTGGAGTCATGTATTTAGTCATCAATGTCTAACTTTTACAAGTTTAAAACAATCAATGAAGAAGTAATAGATACTTAAGTGTTATATTTGCAAATCCTTTGTTATTCGAAAAACAAGTGCTTTTAACTTCTATCTCAGTGTCTAGTCAATGTATAAGATGTCGGGTGAAATGATATCATATCAGTCACAGACTTCACTGTTTGACTTAAGGCTTTTAAAAAGATTATTCTTTATTTATTTATTGCTCTACGTTGGGTACCGGTAGGATACAACAGTACCGCCATCTGCAACGGGTGTCTTCATAAGCGAATCGATATATGGCAGTACCCGAAACAGTTTAGCTTAAATACAACAAAGCGGGGATGGGCAGCATTAATCTCACAACCCAATACAGCAATTATCAGCAAGAACTCCCTTTTTAGGAGGTCTTTGTCCATCAGTAGACGTTCTACGGCTGTTATGCTAATGATAATTTTATTTATATCACATAACACGCCCTTCGTGAGTAGTTCTGTTTAACTGAGAGTAGACTAACGATAGAGATGCTGTTGCCCAACCCTGGCGCAATTGAGGTAAGTATCTCTCAATTCCAATTCCCTACTCTACCTCTTACGATGCCTGATCAAAAAGAAACACTATTTTACTCTACATATTCTAAAGAATTGGCTTTAAACTCTCTTAGATTATCTGGCACCTTAATCGCGATATATTAGTGTATGCGTTATAATTACAAAATATTTAAAAATCATGTGGATTAAAGATCATGAAATAAAGAATAGATAATTCTTATCTCTCGTACTATAAATTGTAGTTATTTCTTAATTAATGTTTTTACTAAAGCAAAATTTCATTAATTTATTAATAATTATTAAATAAAACGGTTCACGGCATTCGGAGATGAAAGCGGCATCTCAAGTTCTGGTGTTAATTACTGTTTGTGAGGCAGTCGGAGGCAGTCAAACGATTCCTAAAACAACTTGCGAATTGATTTATTTACCATTATTTAAAGTTCAATTTAAATTTTTAGTTTAATTCTAGAACTACTGTCTAGTTCTTGTTTTAGTTGAAATATCCAACGAATTAAGTACTTATCTAATTTGTTGGTCTTAACTGTTCAAATATACTAACCTGTTGAAACATCTTTTTCAACGGCTTTGAAATGCGGTTTTTTGTTTGACGTTTTGGTTACGTAGCGACAACCATTCTCAAGATTGATAAAAAGCGTAGTAAAAGTAGCTTTCACACGATTCTCACGTACACAACAGTTTCATGCCTCTCAATTAAATCATAATATAATTTATACACACTTACTAGCATACAAAAATAGACAAATCTTCAAAAAATAACTGATCCCCACAGGACATAAGGACAGACCTAATACAAAAGATTGCCTGCATAGTACCTCAATCTTACCTATTATCTTCCGCCAAATAAATGTTGCCCTTAATTGCCGCGCTGGGTAAGCGTATTGGCAATCGCAGAGCGCAACTTTCGCTACGGGTATGCTACTGCCCATCCCTGCCCTGTGCATTTGAGCCACGCTGTTTCGGGAGTGTATACCGCCATCTGTTGGTTCTGGAACCTTAGTCACCTCTTACGACACCCGGTACAGGCGAAGATACTATTCTACTCTGCCGGTACCTCACGACAATGATGATGATATGAAATTAAAAGCTTACAACAAGACATTTTTAACTTATTTAATAAGACCTTTTTGTTCAATTCAGCAAATCTGCCTCCAATCTTATCAATCTCATAAATTGATCGTTCGCGGGCTTGTTCTAAAACAACATGGTTTAGGGGAACCGAGTTAATTTCATAAGTCATTAGGGCAACGGAGTTATGTCAACACAGCTGTTTGTAGATCGTTATGGAATATATAGATTAAGTTGGCTATTATATTAATAAATACGTCAAGTCACATCTATGTAATAATAATAATCATCAAAATCCTCCATTCGAAGTGCACCGCTGGACAGGCCTCCCCAACAAAGGGGGGATTTTGTCTATAGTTGAGCAAGCATGTTGGAATTCGAAGAGCGCAGCTTTCGCGGCGGGGATGCCGCTGCATATCCCCACCCTGTGCCCTTGAGATACACGTTTTCGGGTGGGTATACCGCCATCTCTTGGTGCTGGTATCTCAGTTGCCTCTGCCTGGTACAGGGAGTTGTACTATTCTACTCTACCGGTACCTTAACACCTTTTTAATCGCTCTTTTTTAAAAGGTACGTCAAGGGTTTTAATCGCGTACTTACTATTTATAATATAAATATAATATCTTATCATTGTTTGATTAAGATGTTGAGGCTGTGAAAAGTCAACAAATTTCATTAATATAGGTACCAAATCAAATTTACCGGAGTTAAATTGATTTCTTTAAATTTTTCCTATTGGTATTGATGAAAGCCTTTCCATGGTCATCGATCAATATCAATTTACTTGAAACGAATGAAACCTTATACTGAATATTCTTATTAAATAAATTAATCAGAAGTACGTCACGAAATTATTAAACCTTTAGTGATTTCTTTTCATATATTTTATATAATGAAACTTGTCTGAAGATTTCATTATCATCATCATCATAATCATACCAGTCATTGTAAGTTCCCCGCTGAACATAGGCCACACTAATAAAGGGGGGATTTTGTTTTGCGGGCTGGGAAATCGCATTTTTTATCGCAGAGCGCGGCTTTCCCGACAGGGATGCTCAATCGGGTGGATATACAGCCAACTGTTTGTTCTGGTACGTTAGTCGCTTGAGGTCGCTTGAGGTCAATACAGGAGGAGATACTATTTTACTCTGCCGGTACCTCAGTAGATGTTTAGTATCCTTAAAAGCCCATAGAGATTAAAAACCATCCACATAATACAAAAAAAATATGCCACAAGTGTATGTTCAATATTTATTGGCTCATTTAATGACCCTATATCTGCACACTTCTCGATCACGCCGCGAAAGTAGCAGATTCAAATGGCCTCCTGAGATATAGACCCCGGCTTAGTAAGCATGGTTTAGTATGTTCAAAATCTAATATATGCTTTTTTATAAATACAAAGATAACAGTCACATCTTTACTAGTGACATTTGCATATATAAATGAAGCTGACTGACTTAATGACTGACTAACATATCATCGCAGGACCTATAAGAGTTTGAACCATGAAATTTTCTACAGCGGTTCCTTTTATAACCTAGGGGGGCACGAAAAAAGGATTTTAAAAATTCACCTGAACCATTAACCTTTGCTGTTTTTGAAGTTACTCCAATTAAATTTTATACAAATGGTTTTTTATTAAAAGTCACGAAACACTTGTAACATATTTATTCGACAATCGTTCCTAAAGAACGTAAAATGGAGGTGCAAAATAAGTGTAAAAATTCTGCAACTTAAAGCCGGTGAAACCGCGGGGCGCTGCTAGACTATTTATAAAATAACATACTTGATGCTAACTGGCTTTAATCAACTCTGAACACCCGGAAACGTACTTTTGTGGTATGATGCGATAATAAATCTACGTGAATGAACTCGTGGGCGGAAAGCCCGTAAGGGCGAGTTTCTTGGCATGAATTCCCGTACATTCGAACTACTGGCAATCATTTGTATTCCAGCTGCCGTACGAAAGGTCTCATTCTATTTCAACTCCTGTTTTACTTTAAGTAGCTATTTGTTATTGTACAAGGAGCAGGTTTATACGAACTTGTCATTTCACAATGTGAGCGTATAACACACGTTAGTTTCAATAACTTTTGCACAGTTGTTTCGCACAGGAACGCTAGTATTTAACAAACTTACCTACAAAGCGAATCATTTTACTTCAGAATTGAAGTGGACTGTTAAGCGATAGTTGTCCACTTTAATTCTGAAGTAAAACGCTATGCTTTGTAGGTAATATTGTTAATACTAGCTTTTCATATTATAACCATGAAAGTTCGTATGAATGAATCGACGAGTCTGATGGCGTAGATGGCAGCTGCCATACGAAAGGCCTTATTCAAATTCAACTCCAGTTTTACTTTAAGTAGCTATTTGTTATTGTACAAGGAGCAGGTTTATACGAAATTGTCATTTCACAATGTGAGCGTAAAACACACGCAGTTTAGTTTCAATAACTTTCGCACAGTTTTACAATAATGTAACTTTTACATGTGTAATGTAACTATCGCTTACATAAGTAAGCGATAGTTGTCCGCTTCAATTCTTAATTAAAACACTACGCTTTGTAGGAAAGATTGTTAAATAATACTTACTGTAAATACTAGCTTTTCTTATTATAACCATGAAAGTTCGTATGAATGGATCGACGAGTCATAAATATAGATGAGTCGTTAAATAACATAGGCCTTCCCAAGAAAGGGATAATTCTGCCCATATTTGCGGCAATGGGCAAACTTATTGGTAATCGCAGACCGTATCTTTTGCGATGGAATTTTGCTGTTCATCCCCGCCCGGTGCATTTGTACTACACTGATACGGATGAGTATACCGCTGTCTGTCGGTTCTAGTACGTTTGTCGCCTATAACGATATGTGATCCACCCGAAACAACGTAGTTCAAATGAAAGAAGGCAGGGATGGGCAGCAAAATTCCTGTAGCCAAACTACGTTCTGCGATTGCTGTAAGCTTTTTAGGGATGAGCCTATGACATGTAGTGGACTTTTTTCAAGTGCTATGGTAATGATGATATGCAGAAAAAAGCAGATTTTGATTGAGTTGCAAGAGAGTACATTTTAAAATATATATTTACATATAAAATGTATTATCATGGTGCTTGCCGGGATGAACTTTTTAGCCGATGGTAATTAATTTTTGCTGTCTACGTATAATTTGATCCAACTTGAGACAAGGGTATATATTGACTTTATGTTATATATCAATTTATAGTAGTGAAATGTTCTGACATACATACATCACGACTGTGCCCCATCAGGGTAGGCAAAGACTACGGATCTCCACTTGCTACAATCTTGGCATACATACCTCTCTCGCTTTCTTATTCTTTGTACTTCTGACCTATCTATTCACTTCCACTCTATATATTTGTGCTTTCTTTTCTCTTTTCTCTATGACAAAATTATCTCTATGTTTCTTTCTCTATTGTTGTCACAACATCATCGTTTACACCTCATCGTTCTCTTATCACAATATTTTTAATATATTTCTTAAACTCACATCATACATACTTCGAAGTGCTATTATTTCAATAGTATTGATTTTTCTCGCGTGCTTCTTCTGCCCCACGAGATTATTAGACTAAATTAACATATAAATTAGGCCTGGCCGAAAAACTAATAGTGGTAATAGTTTAAAAGCTATATCCATCAATATTAAATAGTAAATGTTAATACCCCTACCGGCGCCGGTGCTAACAAACCGTCGTCGTAAAGATAAATTGAAGTAAATCATTCCCAAGCAGTTTTTTTAATTATATAATCTTTAACACTATAATATGCTTTCGAAATAAGCTTACTCTTTGAGTAAATTTTAGAGTTATTTATGGGTAATTCCTGGTATTTTATTGTGAAATCTTATACCAACTGTATAAGATTTCACTATTGAATGAATTATTAATTTTATGAAACCGTGTAGTGGGAACTGCGAGCTTCTATCTATTTCTTGTATTAATACTTTATATATGTCATATGTTTTTCGTGGACATGACTATGTTTTTATAGACATACATGATGTTTTCATTTACATACTGATTGCGTAATGGTAGTAAATTAATTTCTTTAAATATCATTTTAGTGTCATTTTATAAATATAAGACAATTCGATAGTGATCTAGGAATCTTGTAATAATAAACGTGTTGCTCTGAAAATACAAAGAAACGACATTTAAAGTTTATTCATTTTAGCTACTATTTAAAAATTAGCTAGTCGATTCCTTTATTACACAATTAGTAAACTTTTTATTAATTTTTATTTATCTACCCTATAGCCATATTTTAAAAACGTCATTAAGTTGGCACTGTGAGTCGCGCCCTCTATTCATAGATAGGCCTATAGATAATTAAAGAACTAATTTCTTTACATAAATTGTAAGAATTGCCCTTTTCTGCAGCACACATATTAATTATTTCAGCATTAAAATATACATTAAAAATAATTTCAGCCGCGCTACCCCACAGTAACATACCATAGAACATAACACTGTTGAATTTGCTAAAATAAACTAGGCGTGCTGTGTCTACTTCTGATATTTGACTAATTTTGTATATTGCAAAAACTGCAGAACTTAGTCTATTAGCCATCTATCATATAGGATATATGAGATCCCCATTGTCGCTGCTGTCTTGCAAAGTAAGACCAGACCTAAGAACACCGTAGTGTTGATAATATCTTACTCCGCAATCTTAATCAACTATGCATGAAAGTGTTTGCTTAACATTTGGTGCAAAGAATTTGCTACATTTTGTCTTTTTTCCATTTAGGCACATTGTTAATGTTAAACCAGTTCACTACTTTCGATATAGTGTTTGAACATAGGAAAATTTTAATAATAGGGAAGTGACATCTGCAAACAATACTATGCTGCAGACTTTTGTTTGATATGGCAAGTCATTAATGTATGTAAGGAACAGGTAAATGCCTAATATTAAGCCTTGCGGTACGCTTATTGAAACCATTGACCAAGGTGAACGACTTTGATTCACGTCCACCGTTTGAATTCTGCTTTACAGGTAAGCTTCAAATTAACTTACAGAAGATCCTCTAACCTCAGTGGTGTTATAATGTATCATAGCGAACACAATCAAATGCCTTGGATAAATCACAGAAGTTCTTTTAAGCTTCTTGTGAATCCTTTCAGACTTCAAAATATAGTTTATAAGCTTAACACCGGCATTAATTGTCAAGCGACCCCTGATAGAAACCAATTTTTTTTATTGCATATTAACTTATTACTTTATACTTAAATAATAATAAATAAAATATACCGCCATCTGTTGCCTCTAAAGGTGACTGAGGCACAGGAACCGAATTACTCCTTCATTATTCTGGTAACCCTTGCCTCAAATATAAAAGTTTGCAGTCAATACTCGTAACACTGATGCATGTGTTTGTCTGTCAGTAGGTTAGGATGCATTCATTTTTTAAATAACGGCCTGATTATAATGTCCGGACAGCGTCACGGGAGAAACTAGTACAAATGAATACAAATTTCAACAGACTATCAAGAGCCTTAATTCTCATTTGAATAATATACGTGTTTAATTATTAAAACCCTTCCATCACTTAAAATCAACTTAGCTAATTAGGTAACCGCGTAAAAGCCTTATTAATATAAAATAATTCCAAGACTACGGTGAACTGCGGTGGTATTCAAAACGAAGCCTTTAAAGCCAAATGAAAATTAACACGCTAATAGAGTTAACACTGAAAAATATATGTTTTATATGTCTGTTCAGTTATTTCAAATTAACAGTCTTAAAGTTAGTTTTAGCTAATTTTTGAAATAGCTGGACAGTTTTTTATGGTACTTTTTACTGACAAACACCTCATGTTACATGGTAAGTATTTAATTATTTATTTTAATCACGGGATCAAAAGCATGAACAACCGGGTGACAATGCTAGTCTCTATGTATAAGCTTCTCTATATATATATATATATATATATATATATATATATATATATATATATATTTCTATTGTCCGTCCATATGTAACTGGACTCCTTAACGGCTGGACCGATTTGAATGATTCTTTTTGTACGCATTTGTGTAGCACCCTAGATGGTTTATATTTACAAATCTACTCGGCAGATGGCACTGCAGTCACTATCAAGGTTGTTTATCTACGCTGCAACTAATCGGCTAGACTGATTTGAATTATTTTTGTAAATTAATACTTGTTGTTATTGTAATTTATTGTATTCAAGTTGGGGCCTGATTGCTTTAGATTCATAAATCAGTTCATAGAGTGCGCCGCTGTCGATATCTATGATATGTATCTATATTATTTATCTTTCATTTTATTCTTCGTTTAATATCCTAATTGCTTGAAATATCTTGCAGGATCTGTTGGGTCCGCTAGTATTATTATAAGAATCAGCTTATTTGTTTCGCGTTTCCAATTGTCTTTGATATTAAATATTTATTTTTTATTTAAGTATTTTCAATTAAGTAGAAATCGAAATTAGATACTTAATCGGTACAAATCCTTCAATCAATCTTTAAAAATATTTACTTGAAATACGAGCAGATGAAAGAAAAATCTAACAAAGTTCATCATTAATCGAGTTTAAATAAAAGATAGCGTTTTTATTTAAACCTTTTATCGCACAGAATTCAAATAAATTCCAACAGAGTTTTTAAAATGAACTTCCAAAGATTTTTTTCTAAGAATATAAACAGTAAAGAAAGGAATGTTTAAATGGGTTAGTCGTGTAGAAAGGATGGATGAAAGTAGAATGATTGCACAAATATATAAAGCGGAAGTGAATGAAAGTGTTGGTATAGGATAAACGAGGCTAACATACCAGGTATAAGAAGGGCCAGGTCAGAAGTACCAAGAATGAACGAGCGTGTATGAAAGGACTAATGCGAGTGAGAGAAGCGAGAGAGGTACGCCAAAATCGAAACAAGTGGAGATCCATAGTCTCTGTCTACCCCGATGAGATACACTCGAACAAAAAAAGTATAACTAGTTACAGGAAGGGTTTTTTTATTTATTAATAATACTTGTATGCTATATTAATGCTAACCTCAAATTAGACAAGCACTTCAATATCAATAGGAAATATACCTTTGTATATATATGTGTACTACGATGTCTGGCAGGTAAAGAATTAAAACTTGGCTGACATCCACATGACACATTTGAACAAAAAAAGCCAACGTCATAGCACTGGCAGCTCATAATACACAATTAGGACCATCGTGCACGGAAATTCAAATATTTGACATTTTTATTTTAAACTTGTTGAAGTAGAACATATACGTCACACATAACGTCTGACCGTCTTGAGAACGATTGCCATAAAGTTATCGAAACGTCAATATAAAATGTAAACACGAGATATAACACGCTTGAAAACCTTTAAAACGTGATTTTTTTAAAAATACTTGAAGCTCACAGAATATCTTAGTTGCTTATATACTTAGTGTCAACATAAATCTCACGCACAAGTTTTAATGATAACTTATCATACTATAAAATATCAACACAACAATGTCATGCAAATTTCATTACTACAAATATTTATCTACGCAATGCATCAACATCACCGAAAAAAGTCCACTGCAGGACATAGGCCTCCCCAAGAAAGGGGTAATATACCCATAATTGCCGGGCTTCGCAGGCGTGGTGGCTTCGTAACAGGAATGCTGCTGCTCATACCCGCCCTGTTGCATTTGAGCTACGTTGTTTAGGACGGAAATACCGCCATCTGATGGTTCAAGTACCTCAGACGCCTCTTACAACACCTAGTACTGTTTTAATCTGCCATATAACACATGGCATAAGGATAATGACATTATTATATTTTTACAATCATCGTTATTTAACAAAATAATTGGTTGAATAACATTATAGAACCAATTATTATGTTTAATTTTAGTAAAATTATATGGAAAAAAACACAAAATAAAATAAAAATATTGTATTACCTTACTAGTTCTATATAAAATATTGTCAGTTCAATTTTTTATTACTTGTCTTACGAACTGATTAATCGTAAAATGTAAATTTATATGTTGTTTGTTAATTTTATTGAATAACTTAATTTTTGAAGTCTAAATATTTGATATCACGTTTTTTGTGCAGAATATATTGCTGTTCCCCATTTTAATAATTTTCTGCCTGGTTTGTATAATTTGATCTTAGATGAGAGATATTGTTATATCTCAAATTATGATAGACATTTCAGTATAGTTTATACAAGACAATGTCTAGACAGATACTGTCTTGTAGAAACTAGACTTTTTTTGGGTTAGTTAGTATAAAATAAGTTAAAAGGTTAAAAGTTGAAATGTTTTATCTAGGGCGTGCTTGATTTATTATTTTCAGTAATCAATTCACTGTGTCCTAGTCGCTTCGAAGCTGAAAACACGCCAAAATTACATCCATTAGAAACATAATATACTCAAGATAACACGAGCTTATTTAGCCTGGAATACTAGCACATTTCCTAGTTACACAAAAATTTACAATAACGCTGCGGCGATATAACACAGTAACTTACACATTATACGCAACGTGAACCAATCACATCACAGAATCTGCATCACGCTTGCAAAGTTTTCACGACACTTTGTACATATACAAAAACTTGGCTCGTAACTTTAGCAAATTTTGTGTGTTACGACATTTGCAAAGGGTAGCAACACACTTTATTTGCGTGACGTCAATTCCAGCGTCGTTTCGGGTTCTTATACATTTCCGGAACGTATTGAAAACTTAGACGTGATGTGAATTCTGTGACGTTGTGTATTGAGTTTGTGTGTGGGTACGTATTGATATAAATTCCCTTAATATCTCATACATTGACCTGACTCCGGGGTAAATTGCTTAGAGCACTTGTGTTACGGACGCTAGACAACAGAGGAATCACAAATATACTACTTAAATACATATAATTAACACCTACACACGGAAAAAACACAAATATTTTCTCTAAATGGGAATCAAACCCACGACCCCTGGCGCACAATAAGGGATCACTACCATCTGCGCCATCGGATATAAGTCCGTCGAATAAGGAAGAAAGAGGTTTGCTTAAAATTCAAATTTGTGAATAAACTCATTGGTATTGGACAAGCAAAGACATCATGAATATGCATTGTTCTTTCATTCCGGCGAATTGGGACGCGCAATTATATTCACATCTCGGTTCGGATGACCTTCCACGCTTGCGGGATTATTCTGATCTCTTTTGAACCCATTTTATAGGTAATATGTTAAGAGCGTAAGTAATTTTATCGATGATACCTAAATTGAAATGCAGGGCCCAGAATGTCTATTTTAAAATTCCAACGAACGTGATTTAATCGTTTTGCTTTCTTTTATATATATTAAATTTATTTTATCTATGATTCTCACTGTTACTGTAACAAATTTGAAACTATATTATTATAATATAGAATAGAAAATGGGCTACTTTTGGGGAAGTAGGTATATGATCATATTTTATAGTTATTTATTTGAGTTTAGCTTGTATCCCTCTCTTGTGCGTCACGGGTTGTGGGTTCATACTTCACCCAAGACCGAAACATTTGTGCTTGTTCTGTGTCTATTTCTTAAACATCTATTTAAGTGTTAAACTTGTGATTTCTTTATCAACACATCATCATCAACACATGTTTTAAGCGACTTATCTTGTAATCAATACAAAGTATGAAATTTTGCGTGAATTTATTAAAAGAAATAAAACAAAAGAGCGTTCTTAATTTCATTTACGAACTTTGCTTTATATTTTGTTTAAACTAGAAATCGATACTATCAAGGAATGACAGGGCATGGGGCCTCTGGACGATAACTGTTCAAGATCGGACATGAGATGACACCCTTCTGCCACGAATGTGGATGGCCAGAAGACACGGCCCAGCATACATGGTCGGTATGCCTAGCCTGGTTAGTACTGGTTACCGTACTTGTACCGGCACTGGGATCGAGTGGCTTGTCCCTCGATTAAATCAATATTTCGATTCCCGGAGTACACCGTGATTTTGCCCATAATTACCGCGCTGGCCAAAACCAGGATGAAAAAGAAACAATACCAGGATGGATATACCATATCTGTCAGTACTGGTACCTTAGTCAACTTTTACGAGACCTGGTACAAAGGAGGTACTATTCTACTCTAGTACCGGTAGCCCACGGCAGAGACCAATAGGAGCGCAGTATTAATCATAGTAGTTTGTTTCCAATAACTATAGCAGTTAAAACTGCTGGGCATTGTAGCTGTAATAAAATGGGATCAAACAAGTAAATACTGAAATAAACTTTATTATTATTTATTTATATTTATTTAAATATTTGCATCATCATATATTGACGGGCCTGATGCTGCTGATAGTAATGACCCTGTCTTTTGCGCCAAAGGTCGTGGATTCGATCCTCGTCCAATACACAAGGACAAATATTTATATTTGTTCTGTGTCTGGGTGTTAAATATGCATATTTAAGTATTTTATTTGTGATTCTTCTGTTGTCTGGTGACCGTAACACAAGTGCTTTAAGCGACTTATCACAGAATCAGGTCGATGTATGTGATGTTTTGGGAATTTATTTTAATATTTTAATCTCAACTCTGTGTTTACAACAATCTGGTTTTTGTTCGAGAAAAAATGTTTTCTTTAATACAATAGTATATTCTTATCAAGTCGTAAATTAAAGTCAGACTCCCAAAAAATATATTAATTAATTAAGTGTTGTTTCGATATTACACACAGATACTTGAATTGTGCCTGATAAAACACAAACCACTTTTTATATTAGAACATTCATAAATTGCTGCCTGCATTCACGTTGCAAGTCCGCAAACTCAGGCCAAAGTAATTGGTTTAGCATTCTCGTGACCTGATTGTGTCTGTAGTCTGTCTGTTTACACCGACAAATTACTCATAATGAATGATAAACAAGGGATAGTTTTGTTGTTTCTTTACGTACAAAAAACAAAATA